>JAGFMF010011521.1:91584-191921 GCA_019455555.1 Galemys pyrenaicus
CTCCCAGCTCTCTGTGGTGAATCCTCTCACCCCCCACACCTCTGGCCTGTACCCCAGTGCTTGTATGCATAAATAAATAAATCTTAAAAAAAAAAAAAAGAGAGAGAAAAAAAAACAAATTAAGAAGCTGGTTTATTAGAATTATGTTCTAAATACAAGATAAACTACAAGAACTTCAGAGTTTTTTATATTTTTTTATTTACTGTGATATGATTGAAATAACCAGAATTCTTCTTTCAAATACTACTTTATAGCACATGCTAAAAAATATTTTTTCTTAGCTACAAAAATGCCTTTGGCATTTGTCCAGCAATAAAGTAAAATGATGTGTGGGTAATAATCCTACTAGAGAAAAACCTAATAATGCATGATAAAACTTGTTTAATTTACATATGTATTTATACAAGTTGATAAATAATGTAAAATAACAATGAGATAACTGCTCACATGTCACAATAGTTATCATAAAAAAGATAAGGGATTACAAGTGTAGAAGGAATTGGAGAGAAGGGGGCCCTGCAGACTATGGATGGTAATGTAAATTTTATCATTCATTGTGGATATTGTGGAGTCATTTATCAGTCATTGTGGAGGCTTCTGATAAAATCAAAAATGAAACTACCATATGATCCAATAATCTATCTCTGAGTATTTATCTAAAGAAAAAGATATTTGCACCCTCTCCCATGTTCATTGTAGCTTTATTTACATAATTAAGACATGGAAGAAACCTAAGTGTCCATAGATGGATGAATAATAGATGATAAAGTGAGCTATCTCTATCTTAACTCTATCTCTAGCAACATCTACATTTATATCTATATATCTACTTATATATATATACATTAGATATTTATAAATATATATACATACACATATATACATGTATGTATAAAAGGGATAAAAAAGCATAATGGAATATTTTTCATCCATAAAAAGAAGAAAATTATATTATTTGTGACACCATCAATAATCTTCAGGGCATTATGCTAAGTGGAATGAGTCACACAAAGCAAGACAACTACCATGTTGTCTTACTTTTATGAAGAATCTAAAGTAAGCAAAAAAAAATCCATAAATACAGAGAACTGAATTTTTAAAAAAATGATTTATTTATGCATATAAGAGCTGGTGTACAGGCCAGAGGCAAGGGGGTGAGAAGATTCAACAGAGACAGAGCAGGGAGCAGAACAGGAAGATGTACTGAAATACACTTCTGAGGGTGAGACAGGAGAGGTCTCCTGCACCATGTGGGTCCCCTTCCTGGTCTAGGATTGAACTCATGTTCTGCTGTGCTGCGGATGCTTCACAGTGCAGTGCTAAATCTGCTGTGCCACCAGGGAGGCCCAGAGAACAGAATTTTGATTGCTAGAGGGAATATGGGTGAAATGGGTGAGGGTAGTCAAAGGTATAAACTTCAGTTATCAAATAAGTCATGGAGATATAATGGAGAGCATGATGACTATAGTTAATAATACTATATTGCATATTTGAAAGCTGGCTAAGAGACTAGACCACAAAAGTTCTTATTACCAAAATAATGTAACTTTGTGAGAAAATAGATATTAACTGGACTTACTGTGTCCATTGTTTCATAAAACATTGTTTCATATATACATAAAATCATGTTGTGCAACATAAACCAATATGTTACATGCCTGTTGTATCTTAAGAGTAGGCTGTCTTTTTCATCAAAGTACACATTTTTTTGAGGTAAAAGACTGTAACTTAGGAGAAAGTATTTACAATTTATATAAATGGATAAGCAGACATTTAAGATGACCTCTAAGATCCCTGGAGAGTATATATTGAAAATGTTTCTCTCCTTGAGTATGTTAAGCTTGACCTAATAGAAAAGTCCAAAACAGGATCTAGAAGTCACAGACAGAAGAGATAAAAGAGATTCAGTGTGGCAGGAGCCACTGTCCTGGAGAACGTACAGCAGCTTCTGTCCTATAGAGGTAGCAGTCCCATGGCACTAACCTGACAAAGGTCTCCAGTAGCTCAGAACAGCCCCTGACCAATGTGTAACATGACAGCAGCAACCTCAGCCATATAATAGCAGAGAAATACATTCTGTTAATGGCCTGAGAGGCTTGGAAGAAGCCTCTTGGAAGAAGCCCAGTGAAGTCCCCTTGATTTCAGTCATAAAGATTCTGTGCTATCCTGGACACCTGATGTCCAACAGGAGCTGTTAGACAAACTTTTGTTAACTTATGATGCTAAATCTGTGGCAATCTGTTATAATATAGCAGTCCACAAAGAATCATCATTCAGATGCAAAGAGATTTGCTAAGAAACTGATAAATTAACTCCATGTAAAATAATGACTCAAACTTCTGAGCAGTCATTTAAGAAAATAAAATTATTAGAAAGAGCATATGGAAAGAACTTGAACTTCATTTGTAACTGGTGAAATACAACTACAAAACACAATGGCATGCATTGTCAGAAAAACAAATGGAAAAACAGTTGGGCCATATCCAGACTGCGTGAAGAAATGGATCAAAAGAACTGTTTTGCGATGCTTAAAGCTGAAATGTGAAACAGAAAATCAGAAATTACACTGTTAAAACATATTCTAAAATATCCCAGCACATAAATTTTTGGAAATAATAGAAACATTAGTATATAAATTCAAGAATATTCATGGGATAAATTCCAGTGAAAACAAAGAAATAGGTGAAAGGAAACCAAATGAGAATTCTAAGTAGAATTCATTTATACTATTAAAATATATTTACAAAGTTGATATATGATAATCAAAATAGCTGAATGCATTAATATGAATGAAACATACACACCATGTTAAATGAAAGCAAGTCATGAAAGTCTAACACGTTTATAACACAGAAACATTAAAAAATATTCAATGAATCAAGACTATACTCATCATTTAAAACAAAAAAAAGGAGAAAAATGTTGCCGAATACCAGCTACAACAGAAGGCCAGGTCCCCAAAGGATGGAATGAAAGTCGGCAAATGAGGGGCGTTCAGGGTTACAAAACTCTAGTTGGGGTATGGTATGCATCCTTGCTGAAAAAATCTCAACAGGTTTTTATTTATACATTAAGGATAAAGGGGCAGGATTACATGAATATGTGCATTGATCAGGAAGTTAACAATGACTACTTTTTTTTCTTTCAAGAGCAGCTTGGGGTCATGTGACCTTCAGCCAGGATAGATAACATAGGTGATTACAAAATCAAGACAGCATCTTTCTACTAGTGTTAGAGTTATTATGATTGGTTAATTTATATTATGGCAAATATACTAGTTTTATGAAATCATAACTAATTATTCTATTTTCACTCTGAGTATAAAGTGAATTATTAACTTAAGGTCAAATTGGTGTCAACACTCTATTGCAGGCCTGCAGGAATAGGGAGGTACCCAAAAAAACATCTGAATAGTATCTCTACTCTTGAATTTGGCTCTCACTAGGAATCACTAGTTTCCTTGTTTTTCAGTTTATAATGTATGAGTTATCTTAAGGGAGGAGGGGTTCTGTAACTATTATCAGGTATTGCAGAACCTACCCTTAAAAAATACAAAGCCATAAATTTTAATTAACAGAGAGTCACCTGAGGAATGCAGGATCCACCCTTAACAAAGGCAGATATGCAAAACCTTTCACAATGGCCCAGGCTTGTAGCCAGGCTTGTTGCCAATAGTAAAATGTTTGAGTTTAAAAGTTTTCCTAATAATCTAATCTTAGAATTTGTAGAATAACCACATTCCAATTATATCTATTTTTACCTGGTTTTAATGTATTAATTTTCTAGAATTTGTCAATTATAATATTAGCCAATTAGTAGTACATCATCAAAATGTGTGGCAACCAATTACTTTGTTTAATAAAAACAGCCAATTATACAACCACCCCCATGGACAATATTCCAGCAAGCACGTTTTTGTAACTTTTAAAACTTTAGTTGTTAAATCAGCCAAAACAAAAAGGAGTCCAAGGAGGGCCAACTGTGGACCTCTGATTTTTCAGGACAGTTCCCCTCTGACAGGCTTTTGCCTCACGGTGTAGTTAGGTGGCCCCCATCAAAATGTGATGCATCAAAACTCAAAGAGGATGCAGACAGACTCACACAGAATATATCAGCAATACAGGTTATAATCAGTTTCTTATATAGGGGTACTATTTAAAATCCAAACTATATATGTCTATCTTTGATTTTATAAATGAAACACTCTGTAATTCTCAAAATCACTTAAAAGAAATAAAGCATACACAGCCACTTTTATTGAGTGCAATTTCCCATTTTTGAAAATATGGGAAACAGGAAAACACTCAATTCTTCAGATTTCTGAACAACTGTATTATTCAAATCTCTACTTTTAATACTATTTAAACCTATGACTTTAAATATTAAATGATTGTCTTGAATATGAAACGCAGTTAATCTTCACATGTTGTAAAGGACCGAGTTTCCGTGGGCACCCCAAAAGAACAAAGAGCGGACACAGGGCTGCAATGGTCATGTAGAGCTTTAATTATGCCAGCATGCTGGGGCCGATCATTCAACCGTGGCACGCAGGTCTGGCTGAGGTGATCCACCCCGAGAGGAAGAAGAGGTGAGCTTTTATAGCCAATTTCCCGCCATTACATAGGTTGCAGCCAATAAGCTGAGAGATCAAAGCCCACACAATGAGCAAAGCAAATAGCTTTACAGAGAAACATGTTTAAACTTGTACCGGAGATCCATTTTGGCAGGCGTGGGCTTCTGTCCTGTGTCCTGCACATTCTAAGATAACATTCAAAGATAACAAGCTGTTTCATACACCCTGCCCTTAACTGCATAAGAGAACCTATGGTATGGGACAGCTGACCTACTAGATAAGGAAGTAGGCCTGTAGGTCGTTTTTCAAGTTTCAGTCAGCTAAGTTTAGACAAACTCTGACTCTAACAATGTACAAACACCATGCATTCACAGTAAGCTCTTTTGCAGTAAAATAATTTGTTTATTGCTGAAATAATTTATCTGAAGCTTGAATAAAGCACATAATTTTACTGAACTCAGATTTCATTTGCTCCATAACTAATTAGCTAAGATATTAATGGACTCTCTGGTATTTGATACCAAGCACAAATCCAAGCCTTAGTAGTTTAGAATACATCAACTAATTGTCTAATTCACTGAATTGAATGGGGGTGTTTTATGAAAAACAATTTATTTGTAATTAACTAGTTAAATAGAATTTAATTCCATTTCAAGCAATAGAATTGTTAGGGGGAAAGGTGGTCCTAAATGGATTATGGGTGTGTGGACTCCAACCCCCACCCCAGACCATCAGTGTTCCAGAACCACAAATCCGATAAGATGATTATCGAAGAGTGAATTACTGGGACCTGAGGGTGGAGTTAAGCAGCCAGGCTGGCTATAAAA
Organism: Galemys pyrenaicus; assembly: GCA_019455555.1. NCBI lineage: Eukaryota > Metazoa > Chordata > Mammalia > Eulipotyphla > Talpidae > Galemys > Galemys pyrenaicus. Next base: position 96,985 of record JAGFMF010011521.1, read on the forward strand.
CCAGAGGTGAGCTTGGGGTCCTTCTTCTTACTGAGGAGCCAGACCCCTTCCTTCAGAGCCATCTCATTCGACTCGGAGCCAGTTCTCAATGCGCCATTGCTTAGATCTGGTAGAGTATTTGTGGATTTGTATCCCTTTCTTTTTCCTTTGGTGTTATTACTATTTTATTCCCCTCTCTTTCATAAAATAAAACGTGCTAATAACGTTTGCCACGTGTACCTGGAGTTGGGACTTTTAAGTCTTCTGAGCACGCGGGTGGAGAACCCAGTGTGGGGAACCCATTTTATATTAGGGTTGCCCTGTAACAGAACTATTTCTGAATAATATGACAATGCATTTTATTTATCTTTATGTTTGATTTATACACATCCTCTCCAATGATAACATCAGTTTTTTGTTTTTGTTTTTTATTTCTGGGTAGAAAAACTGGGGCGTGAACCAAATGTGCAGGGGGGAGGTGCTGTGAGAGGACTCATCAGAGACAAAGCGGAAAAGATAGGAGAAGTGTGCTGCACCATATGTGGGTTAGCTCCCTGGCCGGAGGTTGAACTCAGGCCATAATAGTGATAGTGCTGATCTGTAACCTCTAGGCCACCTGGTTGTCCAGTAGCCTCAGTGTTAGTCAGATTTGTAGGGCTTATTGTTGTTTGACTTTTTGGTTTTCTCTATTCCACATTAAGAGTGAAGTCATCCAGTATTTGTCCCTCTCCTTATGAATTATTTTGCTTAGCATAATCCCCTCCAAGTAAAGGAAAGACAAATAATAATACAATTAACAGGGATTTGCTTTACTCAAAAGTAATCCAAAGTATCCAGTCTTAGGGGCTAAATGTTAAATTGATACTCTCTTTTCACATAGTTTACTGCCTATATTTTAAAGAAATATTATATCTGATTAGTAAATAGGGATTTGGTGAGTTAGTAAACTGTTATTTTCCTTAGAACTAAAAGGAAAATAAATTTTTGCTTTCTCTTTGTTTTTGCTTTTTACTTAAATCAGTGTCTTTGAAATGCAGAGATACTCAAAACTGATTCTTTATGTTGTTGAAAACAACTTGTCATATGTACATATTCTAGATGCATGTCATGAGTCAACTCAGTGCAGTAATTACACAAGACGGAGGAGTAGAAAGTGAGATTCAGATGTCCCCTGGACAGATTACCAGCCACCATCAAGAGTGGTGTCCAGAGAGTTATGCTAGACTGCTCTGTAGGGAAGTGAGAAGACACCCAAAGAGAATCTATCTGTAGAGAATCATTCTGTAAAGTTCCATAACAGTAAAAATGTCTTATAAGCAGGTAAAAGGTAATACTTGAAATAACAAACTTCAGACTCCAAGTGAGCTAGGTTGACTATTTGAAAGGTATCTGAGAGACAAAATTGTATATATTAGCAACTGTAGGTCAGCACTATTACATTAAGTTTTAAAAGAGGGAAAAAGAAAAGGCATGTCTGGTCGGAATTTCATCTCCATAAAGAGCTGCCTTATTAGATCTCACTGAGAACCCTGACCCACTGAAGACTTAGTAAATCAGTCTCTTGTCGCACGACTCTCCAGGTGGGGCTGGCCTAAGCATTCAATACATCCCCAGGTTAGAGAGGATGAAAACAGCATGGTTTGGCATCCTAATGGATAAAATACAAGCCAAAGCAACACCACATTACTCAATGGTTTTTCATTCATTGAAATGAAACATAATTATGAACACCTTTCCCTTTTTTCATTTTTTGCTTTCTGACAGAATTAGAAAAGAGAAATACAAGTAAGATGTAGTATGTGGGGATTAATGCAATAATTTTTTTTGTATAAAGTCTTCAGCAGTACCAAATGCAAGAAATAGCTTATGGGATGAGGGAAAATGCATGAATCAATAAAATCCTTTTTTTTTTTGGCAAAAGTCAGTGTGAAGGAGGGTAAGAAAGGAATATGTGATTAGGGAATGAAAGCTGTATTTCTAAAGGTTTTATAATCTGCCACAAACATGCAGGTATTGAACTTGAATGCTTTTATTACCCTGAGTCAACTTTTCTAGATTATGTCTCATTGGATCTGAACACTTAGTTCCAGTGATATAACTGTATTTGTAGAAAAGAGCATCAAATATTTACAGATACCACAGTCAGCATTTTCATTCTTCTGCCTCCTGTTTGAAAAAAAAAAATACAATGTTTTGTAGTTTATGACAAATTCTGGAACAAGGATTAAATAATATTTTTGTTAACTTTTTTCAAAAGCATGGTGAAAACTGAAATGTATGCAGCATATGGGAATAAAAGTAGACTTATCTAGACTTTCACTTTCATTGGGAGAGAGAAAATGAATCATTTCAGAGGTCACATTCTTTTCCTATAATGTATGTTTGTTTGTTTTTTTTTTTTTAATTCTTATTTGAGCATTCAATTTTTCAGATCTCTAAAGCATCTTGGGAACTGGAATAAAAAGTGATATAAACATTCTTTGAAATTCACATATGAGGTCACTTTATTTACTCATAAACTTCAAGGTACAGAATTTGTATTAAGCACGCACACTGAGAAAAATTTAGCATCCAGACTTTACACAGAACAAAGCAGGGATTATCCTAATTGGAGACATTTCTCTCAACATAACCTACAGCATATTAACTAATAGGGAGACATCCATTTTATTCCATTTCAGTCTTATTTTGGTCTAGACAATATGTCATGCCCTGTGACCCTGTTATTTTTTTTTCATGTTGCATATTGTTTTATGATTTCTCATTTAGTACCATAATTTTTATTTCATGACTTTTGGTCATAAATTGATGATACTATATAATTCTATTATTCATTATAACAATTTTTAATGCTAACAAATTCCATAAAACATGAGGTCTGAATAATGGATTATGTATTTTTAAAAGTTAGAAGTCTTTTCAAAAATTTTTGTAAAGTAAAATTATTTTACATTGAACTATTGATTGGCCACATGGTCTCTACCTCATTGAAGTTAACACAATATGTTGAATTCTCATTATCAACTCTTGCCAGAAGGTTCCACTCTATGTAAATTGTCAGCTATGATGAAATCAATTTTAACACTTAATCATTTGTTCCATCTCATGTGTTAAAAGAAACTACGAGTTTCTTAGTCCACTACATAAGATCTTAAATGAAGTTCTATAAACCGATGTTCTTCAGAAATGTCTATTAATGTAATTACGGAAATTAAAAATTACAGGAAATTTTCATGATGTTAAATTAATTAAATTGAAGTATCTTTTTTTATTCTAGTATATCTTTCACATACTGTCATTACTGGACTACTCATAATATGGGAATTTAATGATATTTGATACTAGTTTTATTTTTTATAATATACTTAATTTGAAAATAAGATTGATAACACACTGAATTTTCACATTTTAAAAAAAAGTTACTGCTTGGTTAAATAAAAACTTTTATAGTGTTATAATATGGTTATGATCTCATGCATTGCATAGAAAGTATCCTTCATTTACTTACCCAAAGGATTTTTTTTAATTAAAATCAACCTTAAATGAACAAGATACTAATAAAAGGAAGAATTTGAAATACAAGAGAATTATTGACTTAATGTGGGAGTGAAAAAGAGCATCATCTAAGATTCACCTTACAAATAGTAAGCCAGAGAATGTGGTGGCACATCAATAACATACTTTGGAAATGCAAATGAACTCAAATGTTCAAATCACATTCTGTGCCTTGAAGACAGTCTTAATAAATTGGTATCTCTGAGTGTTACACTCCACATATTAAAAATGGAAAATATACCTAAATATATTGTAATAAAGATTAAATGACCCACATACTATGAAAAACTTGTATATCTTAACTAATATCTATTTTTGTTTTTGTAAATTCCCCTTCTTGTCTTCACCATGTACAAAACATGCACATTTCAATATGGAATAAAATAGAATATTTAACTTCTAAATGGTAGAGGTCTATCATCTCTTTCTTTTTATCTACTATCATCTGTCATTTAATAACCTACATGTGATTTTAGATTGCATATATCTATTGATCTTCATTTTTAACTTCAAAAACATAAACAATAATAACTGATGTGTAAGTAATTTAAAAACAATAAACTCTATAGAAGAAAGCAGTATAAGAAACAGTCACAAATTTATATTTGTGCTTTTCTTTCAAATGTATTGCACATTATTTAATATTATGACAATACATCATATATGTAAATAAACATAAATATATACTTATACATGATTATTATATATTTAAATATGCTTAGAAAATAAATTATATAAACAACTTGAGTACAAAAGGAATATTACAGTTTCAGGTTTTAAATATACAGCCTTGCTAGATACATACAAAAATATTTTAAATAATTTTTGGAACAAATCCATTAGGAATATCTGCACTTAGGAATTTTTTATACTGTTTGATTATGTCTATGTGTATACTAATTTCTTATAATGAGAATTAAAGTTAGATGATAAATCCATTTCTACTGTGCAAGCTATAGAGTCATTATTTTCTTTTAAAAGATGATAAAGGAAATATATGATTTCTAAGACATACAGTAGTTGAGTTTTTCAATAAATTATTTAGTGTCTTCCCAAGATGAGAAAAAGTGGGCCTCCCTGGTGGTGCAGGTGTTAAAGTCTCAGCACTACCAAGCTATTGCCAGTCACCCAGGCATGAGTTTGATGCCCAGCAGGGAGACCACATGGCACAGCAGATTAATCCTGTCTCACCCTTGCTCCACTCAGCAGTGAATTTCAGTAGATCTGCCTGTTCTGCTCCCCAGTCTGTCTCTGGTGATCCTCTCTAACCACTACCCCCAACACACACACACAGCTGGCCTAGACCTCTTATATGCATAATAAATTAAAAAAAAAAAAAGACAGAGAGAGAGAAAAAAAAGATGTGAAAAAGCAACATTCAGATATTGCCAGTGCTGATTAGTAAATCTTCTGCTAGGAATGTTCCTCATGTTGATGAGTTATTTATTGGTGGAGAGAAAAAAAATTCATCCATGTGGACACACAGTGGCCTTTTTTTTATTAGATTTATTTAATTGTATTTGACATAATTTGTAGTCCTCAGGGAGTTCCTACTACCATTTTACATGTGCACCATCACCTCAGTCCCTTGTGCTCTTTGTGCCCTCATCCCAGTCTTTGCCCTCCCCACCCTCCGCACCCACCCCATGGTCCCTTTGGTTTACCTTTGACCTTTTGATCTTGTTGAGTTTTTTGTTTGGTTGGTTGTTTTTGGTTGTAATTGGCAATTTCCTTGAGCTTTCTCTTTTTTTTTTTTTTTTGTTTGTTTGTTTGTTTTCTTCTTTTTTGTTTTGTGTTGTAGTTGTTGTTCTTCCACATTCCTCCTAAAAGTGAAGCCATCCGATATTTTTTTCTTGCCTTCTGGCTTGTTTCACTGAGTCTAATTCCTTTAAGCTCCATCCATGTTTTTATAAATGTCCCTAGTTTATCATTTTTGATTGCTGAATAGTATTCCATTGTTATATGTATATCTTCTTGATCCAGTCCTCTACTTTTGGGCATTTGAAAGCTATCACACAGTGGTCTTAAATGCAGCATCTGCCAACATAATTCCCCTTGGCATGTAAATTCCCTAAAGAGAGTGAATCTCAGCAACTGATGCATTACCACAAGTAATATCATGCTGAGCCTGAGGATCTCAATTCTATGTAAAATTCGTTCATGCTCTTTTCTAGCATCAATATACTAGATAAATATATTTACAAAAACAATTGACATTTCCTATAAAAAGTAATTGCAGACAACCAAATTTCCTAGTTCTCCTCCTAGGACTCAGAATAATTTTCTGTCTCTCACTTTGTAGAACTGCACAGATTTCTTGGGCCTCCCTGATGACACAAGAGGTTGGGCACCACACTGTGGGGCTTCTGCAGCCACTGAAGCATGAGTTTGACACCCTGGTCAGGGAGGTGATCACGTGGCACAGCAGACCACTCCTGTCTCACCCACAGCTCCCCTCAGCAGTATTTTTCAGTCAGTCTGTCTGTTCTGCTCCCCACTCTGTCTCTGGTGAAACCTCTCATCCCTCACCTCTGGCCTGTACTCCAGATCTTGTGTGCTTAAATAAATAAAATCTTTAAAAAATAAAGGTTTCACTTTGTTAAAAAAATGCAGTTTTTTTATAGGCAGGCAAAAATGAAAACTAAATTCTTATTTATATTAACACATATAAATGAAATCTTAAAGGTATCAAAGGAAGCACATGTGAATCAAAGAAAACTCTTGCCCAAAACAGATTTTACTGATAATTTTAACATATAGGCAAAAGTCAGGTGTAGTTTTACTTTTTGAGGAAATAATATCTTCAAATATAGTTTTTTAATTTCCCCTTACTGTAACACTAATCACATGTTGGATTAACAGAGGATATCTGAATAATGTTTGCAGTTATTCCTATGTGAATAGGCTTCAGGTTGGGTGCCTGCAACCTTATATTCTTCAAGTACTGAAGAAGAAATGACTATCTGACTAACTCCCGTTTTTATTCCAGTCATTTAATTTTCCATAAACCCATATTTTTAATGATATTTACAATAAAACATCAAGAAAGATTATTACCACATTATTAAGCTTAATTTTAAATATTATTTTAAATTTTGAAAATATGTCAAAAATTATTAACCAATCCTCAAACTCTATTCAAATGTTGACAATTATCCTGAAAACGTCTCAAGGAGCAAAATGTCTGTAAGAGCAAAAATTCAGATTTGTTTCACATTTGTCTTAGGATTTTTCAGTTTAAATGAGTTCTGAAGATTTTCCTGGGTTTTCACAATGTGGTTACAAGGTAGCCTTCTTGGGGACACTATTTGTATGGGAGACCAACTCAGTGAAGGAGAAGTGAGTTTCATTCCAGTTCTTACTCTTCCCTTGCTTACTGATGACATATTTGCTGAGCTTACTCTGTTTCTCTAGGGTAATATGAACAGTAATATGAAGCCCTATATTCAATATACCAAGAATGACTGATTGTAGTTATAATTCCTTCTTTTTCATTTGAGGCTGATAGTATTCTTTTGATGACCAGTGAAAATTTTATTAAACCCCTCGAGGAAGCCTCTATGGTGGCACAAGAGGTTAAGGTACAGCACTATGAAGCTGTCTGCAGCCACTGCAGCACAGGTTCGCTCCTTGGTCAAGGAACTGACCCACATGGTGCAACAGACCACTCTTGCCTTGCCCGCTGTTTGCCCTCAGCAGTGTATTTCAGTCAATCTATTCCCCACTCTGTCTCTGGTGAATCCTCTCACCCCCTATACCTTTGGCCTGTGCCCCAGTTTTTGTATGCATAAGTAAATAAATATTTAAAAAATAAAATAAAGTTATAGAAGGGAAAAGGTAAGATCTTGCAGTATTATGTTAGAAAAGAACTATTAAATTATACACCCTACATTTTCAGATAGATTTTGGATTATCACATGGCAAATATCTAAGCAGCATCTAGTCATTTAAGGTGTTCAAAGTATTTCCAATGTATTTTAGTACATTTAACCTATTTTTAATAAAGTATCCAGATAGGTATAAGTATTTATAACTATTTCCTACTCATAAAAATTAAATCATGAAAAAATAGCTTTTATTTTTAACATTAAAAATTCTAAAACAATAATTTTACACACTTGTCAATATTTACTAGAGGACATTCCTGAAGCTTACAGATGTTGTGTTAATACTTACATATATTAAAATAATTTTATGTTAAAAAGTTCATAATTTGAAAGTTCCAGGTAGCAGTAGATTCAGGTTAGGGTACAAAATACAAGTGTCAGGATAAAAACCCTACACAGGCTTATAGTCGGGCCATTAATATCAGAGATACAACAATTCTGGTGGAAATGTTTTCAGGTGCACTTAAGCACATCACACAGAGAAGTAAGGACCAGGACTGTGTGTGGGATGTAGCAAAGAGTCCTAATCAGATAATCCAAGGTCCTGGAGCTCCAGGTAGGAATAGTAACTTGACCACATTTTGCAAACAGGGGGCTAGAAGTCCAGACATGTCAGTTTGTTTCCACCATCTTTGCACAAAACTGTATTAAAACTTTCACTCTTGTATGTAGTTAATCATTCTGAAGATATAAGAGACTCTTACATTTCCCACATCTAAACCATGAATTTGATTGTTGAAATAAAAATACAGCAGCTGCAATTTATCATTTACTATATGATAAGTTATATTTGATTTTGAGTGTTCAATATCTTTATTTGGCATGAGATTTCAAAATAAAATATTGTTTTCTAAAATAGAAATAATGAAACTGTGAATTTGAGACTTCAACATTTTTAGGAGTCTTTATATGTTTTTAGAGGATCCAGTATGATGGTAGACAAGTGATGCCTGAGAAGTTCTGCTACTGTTGTGCCTAAAATAACCCATTCAGTGATTCTTCTGAGAAGGAATTTTTTTATATCGATTTAAGACACAGATAAGTGAATAATTCAGTATTTTTCTTATTTTTAGTCGGCTTTTGCCTGATAAAACTATTTTCATTGATAAAGCAGGAAGTGACAGTTTATTTTGTAAGATAAAGATCTTAAAATACACAAATATCTGCTAACACTATTATAACTTGCTTTTGTATCCTTGAAGGTATTTAATGCTTTTAGACAGGCATAGTAAGTTAGTTTAATAGATATACTAATAAAAAAGAAGAGGGTTTTCGATTTGTATATCATGCTGAGCAGAAATGTGTTTTTAAATACATCTGGGGCTCTCTTTGCTAGTTGGTTAGCAATTAATCATGATTACAGGGTTTGATTGTCTAACACCTACAGGCCATTAAGACTGTTTTCTAATGTGGGACCACATTCCATTGTTGGGTTATTTGTTTTTGATTTTGATCATAATGAAGACTAGAATTTAGCTGTTCAATTCTACCTAGTGAGTTTCAGTTAAAAAATGTTAAAAGTGCATAATTGGTGGAAAGGAAAAGATATAGGAAGCAGTAGAGTATCATGCAGATGGACAAGTCCCATGTGCAATTGCGAATATGTTTTAATCCCAAACCTTAATCATGAGAGTCCCTCCTCACTTAGCTATCTATTGTTTAAGGCAGTGTTATTCAAATGTATAAAAGGATTTGAAGATTGTTGACTGGGTTCCAGTGCATCAATTATTATAAAATGGGGAAACATACACACACACACACACACATACACACAAACTGTTCACTGGTGCATCACAAATGTGAAATATAAGGTTAATTGTGATTTTTTTCAATTGGAATATGGGTGCATTGGTTTATGAAAGTTAGATTATACTGCAGAACCAATCATCCATGAATTAAAATAGCTTAAAACAATCTAAATGTTTCCATACTCTGTTGACATAACATTGTTTGTTGGTTGAGGGCTCTAATTCATAGTATGACCTGGTGCTTCATAATAGAGGAATAATTATATGAAAATGTTTCTTGTGTTTATTATCATGTAAAATTATATAATGATGCTTGTTTTAGGCAAATTTGCAGTCATGAAAGAGTCTCAGTATCAGTGAAAAAACATCTAACACTTATCTGGAGAAGTAGACTGTTCCCATACATTTAAACAAGTAATGTGGATAATTTATTCTATGAAAAAGACATTAGAATTAGGAAGACATTCATTTATTCATAAAATATTGAGTTGCACATTTTACTAAATAGTGAGAATATATGAATACAAAAAGTCCAAGCACACTTCTTCCTCTCAAAGTGTTTATTCCACAAGAGAAAGCAGAATCAAAAAATAAAATTCAAGATTTTTGTTAAGTGCTATAAGAGTGTTGTAAGAGATAAACATTAAAGTGAGGAGCTATTTTTAAATAACAAGAAGCCTCCATATTATAGTGACATTTAAATTTGATGCATAAAAAAAGACAAAAATTCTTCAAGATACACAGGAAAAGTATGCTAAGGGAAAACTGAGCTGGAGGGAATGTTGTGTTTCACAAACTGCCAAAAAGTCACACTATTGGCTTAAGACATAAAAGGTAAAGAACACAGATGCTTACACCCCCATTTTCACAAAGGGAAGCTGGGCAAAGTGAAAATCAATAACTTTTCTTGGACTTATTTGAGCTTTGAGGTTGTATTGCAAACTGTCCCTCCTGCACCTACAGAGAAAGGAACATTCAGAGAAAAGCAGAAAACAAGATCAGTTATACCAAGCAAAAGAGAAGGGGGTCTGGCAAGAACCTTAAGAGGGAATTTGGATGAAATCTGCAGTCAGTCCACTATTTAAAAGTGAAAAATTATGAGCCTGTCTCGGGGGCCTTTTATGTTTTTAATACCAGGCTTTTGTTTTGGTTATTTATTTACTTGATTTGGAATGATTCCAAAAATCTCCTGTGGCTGCAGCAGAGGAAGGAAACTTACATCCAGAGCCTTCTCCATTACTCCTGTGATGAGGGAAATACAGTTCCAAGTGGAGGAAGAGAGATCACAGGGGTCAGGGATCTAGGAAATAAGCTAAAATGTGGCAGATGGAGAAATGAATGAGGAGCAGAGAGAAGCAAAGCTCTACCACTGCTAAAGAAACATGTAGAGAACTGCACGTTCACTTGAAGACTTAAAATAAGTCATGAGGTAGCAGAACACTACTCTTCCTTCACACCTTTCCACACTTACAATGTGTGACACTAGGTTTTATTGAAAAGATGTTAAAGTTGGTGTCCGCCCCGGTGGTGCAGTGGGTTAAGCAATGCACTATGAAGCAAACTGCAATCACTGCAGCACGAGTTCAATCCCTGCTGCAGGCCAGGGAGGAGACACACATGGAGTAGCAGACCTCTCCTGTCTCGCCCGCTGCTCCCCTCAGCAGTGTGTTTCTGTCAATCTGCCTGTTCTGCATCCTGCTCTGTCTCACCACCCCCACACCTCTGGCCTGTACCCCAGTGCTTATATACATAAATAAATAAATCTTTTAAAAAAAAACGATGTTAAAGTTAAGCTTTGAGGATGAGCATATAGGGGATCCAAAAATTAGAAAATAGACTAGCTCACATTTGAGCACTGAAGGAAATGAAGTTTTTTGTATCTAGAGGCAAAATATCTGGCCATGAAGTAGATATGATGGAAAATGTGGTAAGAAAGAAGTGAAACTACCTGTATTGCTAATCCCAAGTTTTATCAAGACATTATATATTTAAAAATAAATATATAAATAAAGACAATGCCCCAGAAGAATAAAAGTGGTATATGTAAATTTATAAACAGTAGAGTTTTATAATTAAAAGAAAATGTGCAATGGAACAAAGTCAGTACGACATCACCAAGAGAAATATGTCAAACAAAATGTTAGTAATGAGAACTCCAAAAATCAATGAGTTAAGTATTATTATTGTTATAATAGAAAACAGGTCTTGTCATGCACTAGGTCTGCTTCTACATTTACATAGACCTATATACATATTTTCTGCTCACAACAAGGTCAGTGAGTTATTTTTTTTTACCCAATTTTAAAAACTGAGTACTAAAATTAACTCATTCATTGTAAATAGAAGATATGAGATGCCAAAAAATATTTCCAATATTCAGAGACACTCAATGACCAATGAGATTTTCAAAAGTTATCAATTTTTGGGGGGTGGTACAGAATGATACACTAGCATTCGTAGTTTTGTTTATCATGGAGCTCTTTTCCAAAACCTTTCCCTAAACATAACTATTTTTCTGAAGTGATTTTGTATGTATCCCTCAATGTTTTTGTATTTATAGAGATTTAAACCAAAATAGATAGGAAATGAAGCATAAATAGTTTATTATTAATTAATCCTTCTTATATAACATTAATAAATGCCTATGAAAAATTCAAATACTTAAAGAGAGAAACTAAAGATATGGAGAAAATCCAGTTATATAAAGATTGCAAGGCAACTTAAAGATACCATAATACAAGAAGGTCAAAAGTAAAAAGATACAAAATGTGTGTGTGTGTATACATATATAATTATCTATAATACACCAAAACTAAAAGAAAGAAGGCATAAAATACAATAGGCAAAATAGGCAAATTAATTTATTCTGAAAAGTTTATACTCACAACCATTTCAGGGAGTAAAACACAACATATTTACAAGGTGAATACATATCAATAAATGGCTCTAATTGCATATGTCATATACAATTTGTTATCATTAGCAACATTAAGGAGCCTATTAAAACATTTATTTAAGATACTCATAGAAAACTTTATTTATTTATTTATTTTTAAAGATTTATTTATTTATGCATACAAGCACTAGAGTACAGGCCAGAGGTGTGTGTGGGGGTGGGGGGTGAGAGGATTCACCACAGAGAGCCTAGAGCAGAACAGGCAGATCAACGGAAGTACACTGCTGAGGGGAGCAGCAGACACAGCAGGAGAGGTCTGCTGTGCCATATGGGTCCCCTCCCTGGCCGGCAGCAGGGATCGAACTTGTGCTGCAGTGACTGCGGTTTGCTTCATAGTGCATTGCTTAACCCACTGCGCCACCAGGGAGGCCCCAGAACTTTTTTTAAAAGATTTTATTTATTTATGTATATCATATCTGGGGTATAGGCCAGAGTCACAGGAGGTGAGAAGATTCACCAGAGACAGAGTAGGGAGCAGAACAGGCAGATGGACAGAAATACACTGCTGAGGGGAGCAGTGGACGAGGCAGGAGAGATCTGCTGCACCATGTGGGTCTCTTCCATGGTCAGGGATCGAACTCTTGCACTGCTGTGCCACAGATGATTCAAGTGTGGCACTCAACCCTCTGCACCACCAGGGAAGCCCTCATAGAGAACATTTTAAGTATTAGATCCTCTTCTAAGTTCTTTAGTCGTAATAACTCATTTAACCTGCCTAACAACATGATTTTGAATGCATTAGCATTCTTATTTTAAAGATAAAAAGTTAAGCAACTCTGAATGTATTTTTATTGCAAAGGAGACTATTACAAGGGAATTTTAAATCCCACACCACCTCTACACATACCAAAGCTTAAGCTTAAATCAGTGCAAGTTTAAGAAGATATTCTCAAGTTGATACAGTATGTATGTTTAAATAACTTCCTTAGAAAATTATAGATAAAGCAAATAACCAAAAGTAATGATAAACATTTTAAAAATCACAATTGACATGGATTGTCTGTATGACCTTGTGGACAAAATATACATTCATTTTAAATACAGATAAAGCACTGAAGCACAAATCACAATGAAGAAAAGATCTAAGGCCTCTCTGGTCTAAGGGTTAAGTCTCTACGCTGTCACCATTCCAGGCCAGGAACCTGATCCACACATGACACAGTAGACTTCTGTCTTTCCTGCTGCTCTCTTCAGTAGTGTATTTCAGTAGATCTGCCTGTTCTCCCTGCTCTGACTCTGGTGAATCCTCTCATCCCCAACACTTCTGGCCTATCACCAGTTCTTTTACCAAAAAAAAAATATATATATAAAAGAGATCTAGCAAATTCTATAAAAATGATCTAGCAAACTCTATGATATGATGACTTGGCTTGGTATATCAGTTATCTTCAGTGATTTAAATCAATACAAAAAAAAAAAAAAACTAAGGATGAAGAAAGAAAGAAAAAGTCCACATACCATAGGATGTAAGTCACACTTGTTACACTTGTTAATTGCTCTTTCCTAGAAGAACAAATTAAAATTAAAATTACAAGATGATATTAAATGAACAAGAGTAATACATTATAACACAATAAAATGTGATCAGAATACTTTTGGGGTTCAATAATCAGGAAAGGCTTAAAAACGAACTAAGAAGATTTATGACAGCAAGGTCCTTGAGAATACATAATAAAATAATGATGATAGTAAAAGCAAATGTTTATAGAAAGTTTGCTAAAACATAATTGTGGCCAAATATTTATCTTCCACAACTATAGTTAACAAATACATCTGAGACAGTTACTTCTCCCAAAGCAAGAACATGATTTTCTAAATTTTACAGCAACTTTAATAGTTGCATACAAATTATTTTCTTAAAATTAAGGTTTTTTTGGTAGTTTGGAAATACTAGTTTCCTTTTATAAATTTACCAGTGTCATCTTTATTTAACTAAGTCATTGCAAATACTGAATTTTGTAAATACTGAAGACTTAAAAATTATGAAAAAACTCTGGCAATCATTATTCAGACCCATTTGATGTAGTAAAAGGATCCATAAATTTCTACAAGGTCATGGAAGCATGCATATATATATTACGTGAGTGTGTATGAATTATGTGTGCTAAATTAAGGGAAAATTGGTAATACCTCCTTATTTTAATATCTTTAACACACTTGGTTATTAAAAATAAAAAATTCAGAAGGCAGCACATTTTAGTAAATTTCAGAGGAAAAGACAAAAATTTGAATTAAAATTCATATATAAATTTATATGCAAAGTTTGAAATCTCTGAGAGATTTCACTTTTTCCTAGCATATATGGCTAGCCCTCCTTTCAGGGAATTTTCTTTTTCTTTGGCAGCTCTTCATAACTCCTCAAAAACAGTTAAAAGTAGTTTGAAATTAGAACATAATTTCAAGAAATTTTATAAACAAAACATAAAAATGTACATTTAATATATGAATGGAATATAATACATTGGCTTAGTTAATACTTAAGTTTTTCCACTATATTTACATCAAGTATAACTTTTGTAAACCTTAGTCTCTGACATTTTAGTCTCCTCCATAAAACCTATATATAAGATCATAAAACCTATATATAAGATACTGAGAACTAAGCAGCTGATATTTCACATCACTATGAAAGATCATTGCACTGATGCCTTCTCACCTCACTAATACATCAATAAATAACTCTTAAAACCTGATCAAGTTATTAACTTGTTCATCAATTTTCCGTAACATTGTAAGCCAGTGAAGTGTTGGGGACATTCTACTTGTAGCCTGAGAGGATAATATGAAGAATTTGACAGACATAAATAAACTCAAACTTTATTGCATTTACACCCAAGCTGTGCCCAAATCTAGATTAATTAGACCCAGTGTTAAACCAGATTCAAATTCAGCAGGAGGTTTTTAGCAGGGTTACTAGAGATATGCCCCTGAGAGCTCAGCTATCACAAGTAGATGACTCAGCCCACAATAATCACTTTGCAGAACAATCCTGTAAAGAAACAGTAAAGTGAAAGAAATTTATTTGCCTTTGCTTTGTTACCTAAGACACATTTTTCCCTTTACACCCACATAAATAACCATTTTGCAGAAGAGAAGAGGCAGGAATGGGAACTCGGAGGGAAAAAACAGGTTGACCTAAAGAGACATTTTTAATTTATTTTTTGAAATTCATTTGCTTCTTTAAAATATAGTCTCTGATTTTTAATGTTGCATAAAGGCAAAAAAAACTTAAATGAAACAATAAAATAACAACAAAAATCATACAGTTTTGAGCCATCTGTTCTTCATAGTGACACCACTCAATCATGTCTGACAAAAAGGAAGACCAACAGGGAAGAAGGAGTGAGCCTGGGTGACCTGAGTGTCCTGTTTCCTCTTCACACCTCTGGATATTTAAGTTCTGACCTTGTGCTGGTAAAAAACAAAAACAAAAACAATAACAAAAAAACCTGCCCTGTTTATGTCCCAGGTGACTCTTTTTTGCCTTCTCAGCTAAGATAACTAATAAGTATGAGAACTGCTTAACATTATATGTCTCCATTGAGTGTAAAATGCTGGTGTAAAATTGGATTCATTTGCTGTAGCCCAGTATATGGGGCATGTAAGAAATACTGGTGAATGATGAAATGCAGAAACAATTACTTGCTTTTCTGATTATATTTATTTAAACTTAAAATGATAACAAACAAGACCTTTTTGTTCTTTCATGAGCTGTATAATTTGAACACAGTTGCTGAAAAGTTGTGAACTACAACTTTTAATATCATAGTGGGAATCAAAAACCTACCAAAAAATGGAAAATATGTTTTAAAATAAACATCACCAATTTATTTGTTTATTGCTGTATTCCCCCGAGCATGCAGTTTATATTTCTTTCTTCCTAATACTTAGATCAAGCTTCAGATTGTTGGTGTCTCCAGGGAACATATTATGAGGAATAAAACTAAAACAGTTTTTTTTCTTTACAGAACTTGGTACTGTCCTTCACCTTCCACATTCTTTGAAAGTTTGTTTCTCATTTAATCTATTTTATGGTACCTTAGTGCCCTACAGGAGTCTCCCACTGTCCTATTTATCTTTTCTATGGAGGATTATTTTAAAGCCTAACTGTTTAATAGTGACTAAATATAGTAGAGGGCATGTATTAGGACACATTAAACAAACTTTTAGTTATTTTGGTGTATAGGATGAAAATATTACTATACATTTGATGTGTTGTATTATGCTATTATATCTGCAAGTCTTTTCAGATTATTTATCAAAAGAGTATTTTTAAAGCATGTCACTCTGTGTGGAATGTATTTTACTAAATGCCAGCAATTCCAAGTCTATTAAAAAATGGTTTTACTTAAAGATAATCAATGGTAAAAAACATTTGAATGGAAAATTGTAGTGAATATACTTTGATAAGTACTTCAATAATCTATCACTAGGTGATATCAACTTTTAAAATACATAAAGATAGACATAAGAATCTAAAAATGGATGTGTTGATTCAACATTAAGTGAAATAGACAGGGGTAGAGTTTATCAATCACACCTATTGTACCCAAACAGATACCACTTGTAAAAAATTAGTCTTGAGAAATTATAGCGTTTTGATAACTTTTTAAAATAAACATCATATGTCTGCACAAAATCATTTTTCTTATACATTAGCATCATGTGAATTGAGAAGAGATCAGGTATCAAATTTTCACTTGATTTGCCAAATCAATAAGTGTTAATTTTATCCCACTAACTCTAAGAAAAATCACATGATCATTTTTGCTTTTGTGAACATTACTTTAACAACACTGAACAACAAACATTGAAAGAATGGTGACTTCTACAATTATAACTATAATGAGACAAGAAATTAAATCAATAGTGGTAGGGAAGTCATTGTTGATGTGAGAAATGAAAATAGTACAATGTATGTGAATCATCCTATAATTGATAAGGGAATAGTAGCAAGACAGTTTTCTGGTCTTCAAGGAGATATATTTAATCTAAATTATGAGGAGAAGATTCTTAAAATAAGTACCACAAATTTACACTGGCATTCTGAGTTTATCTACTGGACAAATGGAAACATTTGCTGAGGAAGTAACTTGCACTAGAAGACTAAAACTCAGTATGGAAGGGTTATAGAAATTTCTGGCTTACAGTGACATGTTTTGGTTAAAAATGCTAACTTGGAAAGAATGTTCTAAATAGGAAGATTATAAATCATCACATGGTCTTCAACACCCCCCCTTTTTTACAAAAAAAAAAAAAGAGTCATTGTAACAGAAATAAATTAGTCATGCAACAATTCCTGATAATCAAATAATTAGTATGCTTATATGGTTTCCTTGAATGTTGTTAATATTTTCCTGTCTTAGCAACTTTCAAGACACAGATATAATTTTGATGGGCTTGGGACAAATTTTTAAATTTCTACATCATTTGAAGGATTCAAAATTATAATGTGAAACAACTGCTGCTGGCCATGATAACAATGGCACTTAACAAATTTTGAGAACTTAAGAGTAACTCTTATGAAAAAAACCTCCACTGTGAAGAAGTATAAAAGCTGATGAAATATACAATAGTGTCCTTGCAATATATAAGAATGTAATTCCTAGAGAAACTGAAACTTACAAATCATCTTTATTTATTGAAATAAAAATAATCTAGTAAAAAGAGCAAAAGTTAATGCTAGACAATAGGATACTACTCAGAAACAAGGTGGTCAAAATGAAAATTAAGAAATTTATGAATAATTTCCAGAACTAGGAAAAGTGGAGGAGAACAAATATCAAAATCAAGAGTCATGTTTTTACATTGCACAATTAGTAGAGAGGAACCAGATAGTAATTTGAGTGGGAAAATTTGATTTTGAAAAAAATTTTTGAAAAAAAATCAAATAATGATGGATTAATTATTACAAAGTAAAGAGAAATCTAAAGAATTCAGGAGTCATTCATAAACAAGTGGGCATAATCAAAAGGAGTATGCAAGAAGAACTATCCTGTCCCATCTTCAGACTGTTTTCTAGACCCTGCTGGAAAGGACACCACTAGGTTCACTGAGTGGCAGGGAATTGCTGTGACTTCTTGATGAAATTATGCCCTCTGGGGTACCAGAAAAGCTACGTATTGGAGGCAGGTTGAAAGAACCTGTGGGGGAAGCTGCCAGCCTCAGTAATGCAGATCATGATGCATGTGAACACTCATGAGCTGGATGATGCAGAATTCATCTGCACTGGAGTTTGTGGTCTGCTGAAAAGCTTAGTGTTAGAGAAGCTATTCAGTATCCTTTATTGACAAAGCTTAATTTCATGCCAGCATGTATATAAAAAAAGAAATATTAAATAACCCATCTTCATTTTTATGGCATAATCAGTAGAAGGTGAATTTGGAGTTAGGAGAAAATAAATTGGTAACTGGCATGCTATATGGTCAGCAATTACAATTCTAGATATTTTCCCAAGAGAATAAAAGTATAAATTTATAGGAACTTCTATTGAATGTGTATGACAGCTACATTTATTTTAAAAAAAAGAGAAAAAAATGGAAATGAGCTAAAGAATTATCAACAGATGAATGCACAAATATGTCCATATAGTATGTACAATAGTTATTGGCTATACAATGGTATAAACCATTGATACATGAAACAGCATATATAAAACTTAAAAGCATAAAGCTGAAGGGATAAAGTCACACATAAAACAGTAAGTACTGTGTTTTTGAAATTAAATGAAGGTCTTGAGTGGGCAAAAATTATATAAAAGAACAATTAGTTTTGCTTAAGGAAAATGATGAGTGAATTGACAACAAAAGGAAATTAAGGAATAAGTATTGAACATATTGTTCTGGCTTTTGTGTGATTAGATAAATAATCAAAATTTACATTTAAAATGTATGCATTCGATTGTATGTCTAATCTGAAAATGTCTGACTAATTATGATATTGCATTAATTTAAATGAACTCGAATTTTATCTATATGTCACAGTACTAGAATATTATATTGAACTTTGCATCTATGCAAAAGTTATTCCCATATTACATTACCTAAGAATTATTAAGTTGACATAAATGTATGTTTATTTGGCATTTGGCTATTTAAGACAACAATTTTTATATATGGAATAATATTAATAATTTATGTTAATAATTGATTTATAATTTATGTCATAATAATCATGGTTAATTTCTACACATCAATAAATGCATCTAAGAAAATATATTAAATTATATCAATATATATCAACATGTCAAATACATCTAGGATATATTATTAAAATTATTTTAGTATATCCAGGAATTAAATTTACTACGGTGATATCACTTGTAATATAATTGACTAATAAGAGTTATTTGCTTGCTGGAATAAACAGAGTTGATAAATTTTCACATCCACTTCTGCTTGACAATTCTTAGCAAGATTGGGTTAAAATGATACAAGTATGAATGCTGTTAGTACCAATAATTAACATTCTTCTAGAGGATTTGACCCATCAATTATCTGTGAGGTATCTCTGACAGAACGTAACAATAGAAAATTGCAATTCAAATGTCTTTAATTCTATTGAATGCTATTACTGTAGAAACACAGCACTTTAAATAAATGACTCAGTTGCTTAAAAACTGAAGTTTTTTTTTCTTCCAGTTCTTTTCACTCTTCCTCCTTCAGAGTGCTGATTTTATTCATAGGGTGGCAACCTTTATGGTTACAAGATGCATGCAGTCATACTGGGCATCATCAACAATTTTGGTTCCTGAACCTCCCGATAAACTTTAGTGTCATTAATTGCTCATCTCTAAGTCACCTATAGAAAGGGGAGTGGAACAGTGTGAGTTATTTAGAGCAATTTTAATGCATCTGTAGGGAATGAAGAAAGTATATTTTACAGAAGTATGTCTATCAGCAAGTATATCTATCAGCAAGCATCAAAGTTGATTAGGTTAGGATGCAAATTGCAATGTAACAGAATTAAGAGGAAAGGTAAAAATTAAAGATCAACTACCATCTTACAAAGTTTGATATGATCAACCAACAGCAGAATTTGAGAGATATAAAATAATATCTATATCACAAATGTATGTCATTGATATATACCAGCATTAAACAAGCAACTTAAAATATAGACCAAAAAATACTTAGAAATAATTAACCAAATATAAAATTTAGAAAACTAGAAAGCTTTTTGAAAGTCTTAATTAACATTGAAATAAATAATATTGTAGTTGTAATAAGAGGATTTGATATTACAAAATATTTGAGTTACAAATTAATAATGCTCACAACAAATGAGTAGACTATTTCATTTAACTTATCATGTTATTCTAGTGTTCACCTAGAAGCATAAATTTAAAAGTGCATTATCAGTATAGTTGATCCTTGAAAAAATCCAGGTTGAGATGCCCTGAATCACTTGCTATTCATCTATTACATATGCAGGGTTAGAGAAATCAGGTCTTTCCATCCTCCCTGTGGTCTTTCCTCCCTCCACTGTGATGATGGACATCTGCGGTGCTGCGAGCATTCCAGGGTGGGCATGCGCATGTGGGCACAACTGAGTTGAACATGGACTTAAATGGGTGGCATCATGAGAACCAATAGGACCGGCCAACAGTACAGACGAAAGAGCAGCAGTGAAAACAGCAGCACAGCAGCCGAGAGGGAGAGATGCGCTGGGGGTTGGGAGGCCTGCCAGCCTCCCGGGACCCCGGCACCCATGCCTGCCATGTACCTGGCCAACTCTAGTAATAAAAGCATGAAAAGCCACCGAGGGCTCCAAGACTCCCTTCCTTGACCTGTCAGCCCAGAACCATCCCAAACTTGCTCCATATGCCTTCCGGTCACTACAATACATGACCCAGTAATTCCATTCTGAGGCATCTATCAAAAAAATATGTAATATTTCAAAAGGAGACTTACACTTCTCTGTTAATTCAGTGTTATTTACAAGTGTTATGGTTACAAGATGCATGCAGCCATACTGGGCATCATCAACAATTTTGGTTCCAATTATAGAAACCAACTAAGTGCTTCAAAACAGATAAATGGATCGAGATGTGGGATATATGCACAATGTAATATTATTCAGCAATCAAAAAAAGGTAAACACATGCCATCTGTGGAAACATGAATGAGCCAGAGGGGTAGTGTTAGGTGATATAAATCAGAAGGAGAAAGATAATACTGGATGGTGTCACTAATATGAGGAAAATAGAGAAACCAAACTAAAGATCTGATAAAGAGAAGCTTAAAAACTAAGCCTCGAAAGCGGTCTACATAATCTGTAGTTCTAAAGAAGCCACGGGGTGGGAGTGGGGATGGTGTAAGAACAAAGAGGGGAGGAAGCACAAGGGACCATGGTGAAGGATTGTAGGGTTAGAGAAATCAGCTCTTTCCACCCTCCCACCACTGCTATAATGATGGACACCTGCGGTGCTACACACATGCCAAGGTGGGCATGCGCAAGTGGGCCCACCTGAGCTTGGACACGGGCTTATATGGGCAGCGTCATGAGGATGCCAGTACCGACAAGCAGCGAGAGTACCAGTGAGCAGAAGCTATGAGAGTAGCAGACCAGCAAGAGCAGAAGAATGAGAGCAGCAAAGAGTCGAGAGAGTGAGATGCGCCGGGGGCTGGGACACCTGGCAGTCTCATGGCCACTCCTCCCCCAACCCCCTCCCCGGGCACCCATGCCTGCAATGTACTTGATGCCACCTCTGACAATAAAAAGCATAAAAGCCACTGAGGGCTCCCAAACTCCTTCCGTTACCTGCTAGAACCATCCCGAACTTGCTCCATACACCTTCCTGTCACTACAAGGAGAGTGGGTGATTTGGTAGTGGATCCACTGCAGTGGTGCTACCTGATGGGAGAAGCCCAATGTTACTTCAATTAAATATATGCATGCACACATATACATATATGCATATATATGTAAAAGAAAATGAAAAGACAACCCAAAATGGGCCCATGCTAACTAACCTGTGACCAAGACTGATGCTCTGACAGACAGGTGATTTTGGGTTTGCCCCTCTTTAGGAACAAGTTCAGTCAATAGCTTAACATATTGTAGCAGCAGGAAAGGGCGCACTGCGCAGGTTCTGGATGGTTCTAGCAGACGGGTAAAAGAAGGAGTCTTGGAGCCCTCGGTGGCTTTTACACTTTTATTACCGAGGTGGCATCAGGTACATGGCAGGCATGGGTGCCGGGGAGCCAGGAGACTGGCAGGCCTCCCAGCCCCCAGCGCATCTCACCCTCTCGACTGATTTGCTGCTCTAGCCTTGTTCTGCTGTTCTTGTGCTCCTCCCGCTCTTGCTGGTCTTGCTGATGCTTGGTGTACTGGTGTCCTCATGATGCCACCCTTATATGCCCGTGTCCAAACCCAGGTGCACCCACTTGTGCATGTCCACCTAGTCATGCGTGCAGCACCGCAGATGTCCATCATTTTACCAGTGGTGGAAGTGTGGAAAAGCCTGATTAACTTTGATCAGATCCCACACTTGTGTCCTGAGTGCTGGTGCTCTCACAAGGGTCTGGAAATCTTGAGAGTATCTGTGGTGTGCTACTATAAAAGACAGTGGTTTTCAGCATCTTCCTCTTTCCCCTGAGTATCCATCTGTCTGATTGTTGAAGAGGCAACAGCTTCTCGAGGGAGAGCCCGTCTTCCTGACTTTGACTTTTTTCTTACGTATGCACAGAGACAACTCCTTCAGCATTACCAATAATGGTGAATGCCTAATTCACTGTAGTAAATCCCTTTCTGATGAAGTTGGTGGCATCAACCAAGAGCTCTGGAGGACAACTAGAAAACAAAATTTGAAGGCAGCAAAGTTGAGACACAAATTTCTCTCAGGACTGACACTCTAGAGGAAACCTTAAATGTAGATCTGAGCTTCACAACTTTTTTTATCCTAGGCCCAAATAGGTACCAGCTGCTGATAGTGTGTGTTTTGCAACCTCAAATGGCTCTCTTGAGGGATTTGAAACAAATCAGCAGAGGCTTTCGTAAAGATTTGGGGTAACTCAAGCACAAAATTATTTTTCTCGACAGGTTTATTTGCCCAGTCCTTGTCCATAGGATGGAGAGAGGACATGTCAGAAAGCTGCTGAAAGAAGGAGTTGAGATTTTGAACAGGTTGTTGAGACAGATATTAGGTTTCCATACCTGCCTCAAGTGAGAGACACTGCAGAAAATACATCGTTCTCAGTTAAAAACCTTGGAGAGTCATGAGCAATCCTGAGCTATACTGAGGCATTTGACACAAATAATAACTGTATTTTCTGAGTGAAGTAAGGTATTAAATTATTAAACAATATAAAATAAAAAATTCAAAACAAAAAATTTTGAGAATGTGTAGGGTAAAAGGTTAATCAGGACTTTCCGCCCTCCTACCACTGATGATGGAAACCTGTGCGCATGCCTGGGTGGGCATGTTCAAGTAGATGCACCTGGGCTGATGCACCAGGTGTATAAAGCTAGCGTCTTGGAGACTCCGGTGTAGTGGTGTGGAGCGGTGGAGTGTGAGGGATACTGTGATGGCGGCGAAGAGACTGCTTGAACCGATGATGAACCTCCTACACGGTCTGGGAAGGTTGCAAGACAAAATGCTTAACTCTTCAACAATTAGCAATTCAGTTTATACAGTTGTTGGTTAAAGAAGTCAGAAATATGAATTTAAAATATATTTAATAAAGAAGATAGGTATAAATATTACATATGCTTACACATATATTTATATAAATACATATTGTAGTGGCAGGAAGACGGGTCAAGGAAGGGAGTTTTGGAGCCCTCGGTGGCTTTTCATGGTTTTATTAGTAGAGTTGGCCAGGTACATGGCAGGCATGGGTGCCAGGGTCCCGGGAGGCTGGCAGGCCTCCCAGCCCCCAGCGCATCTCACCCTCTTGCTACTTTTTTTCTCTCTTTCTCTGCTGCTCTCACTGCTGTTCATCAGTACTGTTGGTCCTGTCGGTCCTGGCATCCTCATGATGCCACCCATTTAAGCCTGTGTCCAACTCAGGTGCACCCACTTGCTCATGCCCATACTGGAATGCCCATACTGGAATGCTCGCAGCACTGCAGGAGTCCATTATCAGTGGTGGGAGGGTGCAAAGACCTGATTTCTCTAACCCTACACATATTAAGAAAATAACATACATATCAGTATTCTAAGATTCCTACTCAAGGCAGATAGCAAAAGAGGAGGGGAAATAAACAAAGAAAAATACAATGAACAAAAAGAAATAGTAAACAAAATCAATTCAGAAATCAACAACATCAAAATTTAGTTCTTTGAAGATACATATAAAAATCAATAACCTTTATATAGGCTAATAAAGGGCAGGGGACTAAGGTGGCAGAGGTATGGAAGGAGGGAGGAGGAGGTCACAATATCCAAAATGAAAGAGATGAAATCACTCCTCACAGACATTAAAAGGACAATAAATTACACTATGAAAAAAAAAATCTATGCCCCCAAATTTGGTAGTTTAGATGAATTGGATAATAACTTGAAGACACACTCCTCCAAAATCCACAAATACCAGGAACACTTCCATTTCCCAGTTTTTTTTTTTTTCCCAATACATTCATTTTGGTTGTGGAAGAAGAATCATTTACTAGTCATTATTTCAAAGTATATAAACTCTTTTTCAACGTGATATTTTAGTGCCACAGTTGTGTTCCTTCTAGGGTATCGTACAAAGTCTTCAACAGACTTTCCACTGTTCTAAAAGTTCATCTACTTCAGTAGGATAGGGTACAGAATAACAAAATTACATCTAATTATTAAAACTTAAAAGCATAAACTCCCAGTTTTCATGCATTGCATACGATGACCTGAACAGCCCAATATCTATTTAAAATTTTAATCAGAACTTAAAAGGTTTCTATAAGAAAATAACCAGGAGAGGGAAAAGGAGATCAATCAAAGTGAGGGCAGGAAGAGCATAAGGGATTATAGTGATGGTGCACAGGTGAACTGGTGATCGAAATTCTATGGGGACTCCTACCTGAGAAAAGAAAGCAAATATTGTAAAAGAACAATGATGTAAAATATATATAAATAAATTAATTAAAAACCAGATTCTGGTCCTCCCTGGTGTAAAAGTGGTTAAGACCTCACTACAAGGTTTCCACAGTTCTAGGCCAGGGAGGGGACCCACATGGAAAAACAGACCTCTCCTGTCCGGCCCACTGCTCCTATCAGCAGTGTGTTTCAATCAGTCTGTTCTGGTGAATTCTCTCACCCACCCAACACCTCTGGCCTGTACCCCAGCTCTTGCATGCATATATAAATCTTAAAAAAAAAAAAAAAAACAGATTCTATCCTGGTAGTTTCACTGGTAAATAACTCTAAGTGTTTAAGAAGAAATAAGAAACCTTTATTAGAAAGCAGAAAATATTGTCAGGTCTTACGTCCACCAATGGACTTTTGTGGAGGACTATTTAGTGCTTTAGTGTGGGTGTGGTGAGAGACATCTAAAGAGTGTGAAGCTATAACTTGGAATTATATAAATGAATGTTGTAAATCAATGTTAGCTCAAATTATTTAAACATTTTTTTTTTTAGAAAAGAAGAGAAAAAGAACCTAAAAGATAAAGGAATGCTCAGCTCTTATCAGATTAAAGAAACTTGACTTTTAATGGGATAATATATTAGGTTGTGACTACCCGGCGAATCTTTCTTTAGATAACATTAAAGTCAAGTGACCAGCAATCTTAATTTCATCTACAAATTCCCACATGTCACTTAATATACTCACAAATATAGTATCTCATAATACTCATGGTTTAAGGACTCATAATAGGAAATCTTTGGGGAGCATATGGAATCCTGTGTACCATGTTTACCAATATATTTATAGAAATGTACTTGTCCTTTATTAAAAAATCTTTTTCATGTTCCATAAATCCAGGCATCCTATCACATTGATGAGAACAGGAGAAAATGAATGATAAAGATGTGACTTAAGGGGGCTAAATTGATTCTTTTAACAAATTTCACTGGGTGACTGTTTACATCTCAAGCTTTGTGATATGTGCTAAATGTGATATGTGATAAGTGCTTGCAGGACTGAGTATTTTTTAATTGAGTAAAATGTTGTCCACTTCTTCCACTGCATCATCTGATATCTATCTTTAAGTAAGAAAAGTTTGATATGGGCCTCCCTGGTGGCGCAGTGGGTTAAGCAACACACTATGAAGCAAATTGCAGCCACTGCAGCACAAGTTCGATCCCTGCTGCCGGCCAGGGAGGGGACCCATACGGTGCAGTGGACCTCTCCTGCTGTGCCCACTGCTCCCCTCAGCAGTGTACTTCAGTTGATCTGCCTGTTCTGCTCCCTGCTCTGTCTGTGGTGAATCCTCTCATCCCCCACACCTCTGGCCTGTACCTCAGTGCTTGTATGCATAAATAAATAAATCTTTAGAAAAAAAAAGAAGAGTTTGATATATATTATATGAACAGCTAGATATATGTACGTACATCAGCATACATCAGAATTTGCAAGTTCTTATTTCTCAGGATATGTATTATTTTCCAGATCTTCATTTATGTTTATAGGTATATAATTGTTTTAGTTTCAAAATAGTATCATAGCTTCCTAGTAATTCAGTAGGGCTTGGAATTATTATACAGTTTGGAGATATACACTTACTTTTACAACCAAATTGTTGCCATTGTCACAAGGCATCTATTATTGTTCATATCATTATTAAATGTGAACATTTTCTTTAGAGAAACGAGATGGTGAAGATTGGAAAGTATCCTTTTTATATAAATTCCAAATAAATATTATTTTCTCTAAAATGGTAGTAGTGGCAGGAAAATGATGTTAATGTTAGTAGTGACATTGCTTAAAAGTTAATCCTTACTATATACCAAACACCAGTCTATACTTACTATCCATTAATATAATTGATCTTAACATTAAGTTGCGATCTAGCTACTTTTACTATCCTCATTTTACATATAGTAAATTAAAATATGTAGAATTTAGGTAACAATTCAGATATTTCAATATATAGCTTTAGTCCACAGCTATGTAGTTGAATTGTTTTATAAACATATGCATTTTCTCCACCAACTTGAGTAATTTACTAATTTTTTAGATATTTTTGGTACATAAGTCTTATGTATTCAATATATATTCTTAACTAGGAACTTCTGGTCACATCCAGGCATAGACAGATGCACATTTTATATTATTTTCAGTTTTAAGCCAGCAGATGTGATTTTTCAAGTCAATGATTTCATACAAAGTGGTTTCTGATTGTGCTACATATGGTATGGGTGCATTAATATAATGAGTAACTTCTGGAGTAACAATGCAAATTTCCCATGAAATGTATCTTTTATACACATATAAATCATGGTGTTGGCATATGAAAATCACATTTTAAGGCAGTTTTAGATACTGACATGAAATTTATTAAAACTATAAATTCTAAAAAAAACACATAGTGGAATCTTTTAAGAGACTTAATTCCATGTAGATTATGTTTTAAAATCTTGGATCTGCTATCGTAGCTGCCTCAAGGCATCTACATTTTATGTTTCCTTTAGACTTTTAGACAATTATGCCATCAGAAGCACACTTGTAGGACATGGCTTAGGGTGCAGATTAGTCCATTAAAAAGAATTGTAATCACCTCACAATTTCTAAAATGTTATTTGAATAATTTTATGACTCATACTACAGAAATAAAAGATTAATAATGGTTTCGCAAGTGTATTTATCAAGGTACAATCAGAAAGAAATAATAATGCTAGTTATTTCAAAGAGGGATAATTAGTCTAGAGAGAAGTGAATACACAATTATTGGGTGGCTGAAAGAGCAAAAAAACAGATGCAGAGATGACCCAGTTATGGTAACTATTGAAGCAATTACTATACGTCAGTCAAGGGGAAAAGAATGTAGGAGGAAGAATTGAATTAGACATGCACTTGGAATAGAAAGGCTTACACGAAAGGGACCTGGATGTCTCCATGTTACTTGTGCTCAAACCTGGGAGATACATGCAGTTGATGCTTTGCTTAGTTCAGAACACACACTGTATCTTTACTCTTTCATCTGTCAATGGAAACTTGGGTTGTTTCCATATATTGGTTATTATAAATAATGATGTAATTTAAGGAAAAAAGGATGCATGTATCTCTTCAAATTAATGTCATTATCTTCTTTGGATAAACACCCATAAGTAAAATAGTTAGATTATGTGATATTCCTCATCTTAATGTTTTGAAGAATCTCTGTACCATGTCTATAGTGTCATCAGTTTAGATTCCCTCCAACAGCGTATCATGGTTCCCTACTCAGTGCCAAAAAAGAAAAAAGAAAAAAAAATGCTGTCTTATCAGCCTTGAGGGGATTATGCTAACTGAAAAAAATCAAAAGAAAGGCAAGTACTGTGTGATTTCACTTGCTATGTGGAATATAAAGAAACAAACCAAACAATCTAAAGAAACTCTAAGACACAAAAAACAGCTTGTAGGTTGTCATAGGGGGTCAACTATATGGTACAGACTGAAAACTATACTTTTGATGTAGATGTCAAATCACAATGCCTTAAAACTGAAATTTATATAGTTATGATTCAATGCAAATTCAATGAATATTAATAAAAATGCATTCTGCTTTTTGTTCTCTCTTAAAATTTCCAATCCTTTTTTGTCCTTTTTATGCTGAGAAAAAGGGGCAACTTCATTTTCTAATAAATCAATCAATTTTCTATTTATCTTGATAAAATAAAGTATAAATCATCAGAAAAAAAGTCATTCCTAGGGAAATGAAGTACAAATCTAAAAGAGGATTATTTTAAAGATTATAGAAACATATTCAAATATTTACTGGTTACAAAATAGAGCAGAACAACTTTTATTTCTAAAACTTGTTTCTAAGTATTTAAGTATTTAGATTGGTGATGGGAGGGAGCACCATTGATTCAATTTATATGAACTATCTTATAATGTGACATTTTAACACCACAATGTGGTCTCCAACAGAATCATAATTGAGTATTTAATAGAAAATTTCACTGTTAAAGAAATCTAACTGTTTCAGTATGACAGGGTAGAGGCTAATGCAACTGAATCTGTTATAAGCCCACAGATTAAATTGTTGGAAAATGAGTTTACTAGTCAGATGGTTGTATAGGATATTCTATCTATGAACACTTTCTTCAGCAAATTTGGGGACAGTGCATTAAGAAGCATTAAGAGAAGGACATGCAAGCAAATTTTTTGTCAATACTTCATGTTAGCTAAATCCAAATAAAGAAACTCATTGTTGTAACAAATAATAGCCACCTAGGACAAAGAATAATATAATAAGTTTAGACAGTAGTCTGGAAGACCCCATGGAGAATATTATTCAAACCATAATTGTTTCAGATAAACAATTCAAATAAATAAAATAACTAAAGACTTACTGATGTATTTGAAGGGCTCTCTATTCCCTGTGATCAATGGAGTGTGTTACTGTTTTTATAACTTTATTGTATACATGTATAAAACATTATTATTTAATAGTATTGAATTTTTCATACTAATGCTATACTTGCACACCATAACCTCTAATTTTGTCTCTACTCACAAGTATGTTCATGGGAACTGTTTCAAATAGCTCTTGTGCATACTTTTTAAATTTTTTTGAAATATTTATTTATTTATGCATACACAAACTGGGGTATAAGCCAGAGGTATGGAGTGGGGGTGAGAGGACTCACCAGAGACAGAGTGGGGAACAGAACAGGAAAATCCACTGAAATACACTGCTGAGTGGAGCAGCCGGCGAGACCAGTTTTCACTGCTAAGTATATTTCCCTGTGTCTTTTAACACAGAGAAAGTTTCTTTAATGGAAACATTTGCAAAGATTAATTCAAACTTAGGATATTTTTATTTTCAATTATATTAATAATGCCAAGTTGATCTACAAATAAGGTGCCACATTTCATACCTACTGGCCATCTAAGAGAGTTCCTATTCAATCAAAATGTGGTTTTATCATACATTTTTAATATTTGTCAATATTTGCCAGCTTGATTCAGTGGTAGTTTTTAGTCTTTCATTAGGTTAGTAGCAAAAGGGATAGCCTTTCATACTTTCAGATATCTATTCAACACGACTAATGTAACTCATGCCTTCAAAGGATTTGGGTATGTAACATTGAATCAAGGGCATCACAGCCCATATGAAGCTGATATACTAATTGAAGATAGAATATATCATCAATAAAATTAATTTCTTACAGTAAATTTGAAGCTAATAACCACCAGGACAAAGTTTGGTGGGGAGACTGCCATTTCATGTGGCTTCACCAGGAGATGACACTTTTACGTGGGAATTTGAATGATGTCAAGAAGAAAGCGTAAGCACATAACTGCAAATGAGTCCTGTTTTCAGGGATGTGAACATTTTTTTGGTACACAGATTAAGAAATACCATTCTGAATCATAGATGACAATATTACCAACTTTAATATCTAATACCAACTTGCTTTTCAGAACTGAGAGTAACACCTTTCATTCCACAAAAATGTGTATTTTTCTTTACACCTGTATTCTCTTGTTAGGGCTGCCATAAGAAAATGCCAACGACTGGGAGTCTTAGATAGCAAGAAATGCTTTTCTCACATTTCTAGAGGCTGGAGGTCCAAGATTAAGGTGTTGACTCCTCCTCTCTTCTTACCTTACAGATAGCCGCCCTCTGGCTGCGTCCTCACACATCTCTTTGGCTGTGCCTGCCTGTATCCACAGGTGCCCTTCTAGCAAGGACACAGGTCAGGCTGGATTAGCACCCTACCTCACAGATCTTATTTTAACATATTTATTTCCTACAAGGCCTTATCTCCAGTCACACTTTGAGGAACTGGAGTTTAGAATAGCAATATGGGAATTTTAGGGGAGAGCACAACTGAGGCCATAATAACATCCTTCTTTTGCCAAATTCTTCTGACTAAATCCTGACTGATTATGTAGCAGCTACCCACAATTTTCACCAAACTTGGTGTTTACAAGCAAAACTAGAAATGTCAACTATTCCCTAGTTCAAACATGTTTTATTCCCCACTTTTGATTCTTCTCAAAATATTTTAAATGTGTCTAATAAATATCTCTTACGTGTGTAGAACTTCAAAAACTGTTCCTTAATCACATAAAAGAATTAAAGAACAGAAGTATGAAGTGCAAAGGCCTAATGCTTCCTCAAAATGCCCACATCCTAATATCCAGAACCTTATATGACAGAAGGGACTTTACATATCTAATTAAAAATATCTGGAACTGGTGAGCTTATATTAGATTATGTAGGTGCACACAATCTAATCACATGAGTCCTTAAAAGCTGCAGCTTCCTAACTGTCAATGGGTGTGACAATAAATGTGGAGTCAAAAAGATGCTAAATGGCTGGCTTTGAAACTGGAGGAAGAGGCTCAACACCGAATTAAGCTGGGTCACCCTGCAAATGCTTACCACGTGCCACTCAGTTATCATTATAGCCCTTTATTAAGGGCTCATTTGGTCTTCATAGCATCCTTGCATGAGTTACCATTAATTTCTCCTGTGAGTACAAGAGGAAAGAGAGGCACACCAAAGACAAATTGTTTGCCTGAGGTTACAGGTTGTAATTGTCAAAATAATGGTTGAACACAAACATATCACTCCAGATCTTGAAATTTTAAGTATGAGGACAAGTGACAAATTAAAACCTGATAATCACCAGTGAGGATGCATGGAAACCTGAGGTTTTTCTGAGAATACAGAGAAGATAAGACTTAAAGGCAGGGATGATTATAGTACCTATAACTTTAATGTATGCTGTTTTCTTTTCCTGCAGGACAGAAGATTCTGAGAAAACAGAGTTGGCAACATTCTTATTACTAAAGTGATTGTCTTAGAGCCTGTCTAATGGGATGGTTTATCTGAGTGTGGGACAAATGCTGAAAATTCAAATTCAAAAGCACAAAATAGAATATTTTATGAATCTAAAAAATATTCCTGAAGGGGAACAAATTATGAAAGATGCACAGTGAAAAGTCTTTTTATTAAATCTTCAGAATTCATACCATGTAAAAATCAGAGCAAAGTTAAAATATGATACATCTTCTTGGATTGAATTTTCATAAATTTGCCAGTCAGTATTATAAAATTAAGGAAACCTAAAAAGGAGAATTTAGAAAGTAAGTCTCCAACTTAGTCTATATTGATACAAATGACCAACATTGCATTAAAAATTATTCAGAGACATAATCATTGTTACTCATATAGGTGAAAGATTAGTTCTATCATAGGTAGTTTGAAAAATATTGTTTCTTGTGCAAATGTTGTTGTTGAAATAAGCAATATATGAAAGATGAAAGACATTCATTTTGTAAATTAGTGACTTTTTTTGTAAATAATATGAATTTGTTTTATCGATGAAAGTAACCTTTCTACCTGAATTATTAATATTACTATTTATGTGTACATAATATAAATTATACCTATAATATATATTTCCTATATATATTCATTGTCTTTTTAAAGTTGTAGGACTTTTTTGCATTTGCAAACCAAAATTTAGGATTGGCAGGAAAGAAAATAATAACTTGAAAATGAGATATTTTCTGTTTTACTTCTAGACAATGTGAACTAAAGAGGACCTGATTACTATCCTATTAGAAAAACTAAAATTTCCAGACAAAAAATGCACAGCAGTTTTAAGATATTGAACATAGGCTGCTCAGAACAATGATCTCAAGAAAGTGAAAACAACACAAGGAGTCCCACAGCTACAACCATTTAATGTATGTGTGTGCAGATAAACTAACATTAACTGTAAAGCAATGCTATTTCAATAGTCATACAGATACAGTGCTGTATCTCTAACAATGCCATCATGTTTAATTTTCCAGGTAAGTGTTAAAACACCAAAAATCTTACAATGAAATCTACTGAAAAGATCAGCCCAGCTTATTTTCTCATGCTGTACTTCATATTAAAAAATAAGTTAAAATTTGAAAAAAAAGTGTAGGAGTTCTAAGGTCTAAAGTAATAACTTGCCTCAGGAAAAATCAATTACTTCATCTAGCAGCAATCTAACTTCACAAACCTAGCAACATTGCAGGCAGGGGAGACACAAGTGGGCCAGGCAGTCTGGGAGCTGAGGAGACAAACGGGGATGAGGCAGGATAAGGAGCATTCCCAAGAGACAATACTGCAGAAGGGAGAGCTACACAGAAATAAATCTCCAGAGACACATAGAGTACAGAGAAGGGTATATGCTCAAGGAAATTACCTTAGACAGAGTAAAGAATCACCCAAAGGGAGCAGAGTGAATATTGATTCTCAATTAGGTATGAAAATAGGTCATGTTACCTAGCCACTGTGGAGAATCTGGTTGTTCAATTTACAAGGGAAGACTTGACAGGATGACGCTATCTAAGTAATGGAGGAAAAATCGCCTCAGACTATATGCTGTTTATGATCTATTCCCTGCCCCGCTGAGTTTTCTGAAAAACAAAAAGCCATGTTCAGGTGTTGTGAGACTCAGTTCTTACCACGTTGATTTTTATAGTCTAAAGGCCACCCATAGATTGTTGCAGTTTAATTATAAAACTTATATGGGAGAGTAAATGATCAAAGTAATCAAAATAATGTTGAAAAAAACAAAGTTAGAATTCCTATACTACCTAATTTAATAATTTATTATAAATCTATACTAATAAAAATTGAATATTGAAAAAAGTTAGATGAGAGGAGAATAAAGGGTTGATAAATTGATCCATGTATATTATGATGAATTTATTTTCAACATATGTATAGGTTCCCCATTGGGAAATGATAGTCTTTTCATTTTCAATAAAAATGATCTTGGAACAATGGAATAGGCATATTTGAATATTCCTTGACATGTGATTGGGTCAAAAATATTTTAAGTGAAAAATGCATTTAGTGCATATGCCAAGCCTAATGAATATAGCATTGCTATGGTTATTTACATTACTCAACAGTTAGTTGGTCACAAAAAGTATTTCATAAATAAGTGTTGAGTGTCTCATGTCATTTAGTGAACACTATACTAAAAGTGGACAACAGTTTGTACGATATTGTGTTTGTCCTGTGATGAGTGGCTGCTTGTGAGCCACGACTCACTGCCACCCCTCAGCATTGGGAGAGATTAATCAACCAATTATCACTAGCTTAAGAAAATAATAAAATTCAAAATTCAAAGTACAGTTTCAATCAAATGAATGGATGTTACTTCTGCACTACAATAAAGTAAAAAAAAAAAAACAATCATAAGTTGAACCATCATGATGCTGGGACCATCTGTATATATAATTTATATTTGATTCTTACATTACAAAACTTGCACTTATGACAGATCTTAACATAAATACTAAATCTATGAAACTTCTAGAAGAAAACACAGAGGAGAAAGTTAGTGAGCTTCAATTTGCCAAATATTTTTTAATCTGATTTGAAACCCATGGAATAAAATCAGCAAAAGTATTTGTATCTAGACTAAAGGACCCTTATGACTTTTTTTTTTAAGATTTTGTTTATTTAGTTTTGCATAGAAGAACTGGGACATAAGGCCAGAGGTACAGGGTTGAGAGGATTCTCCAGAGATAATGGGAAGCAGAACAGGGAGATCTACTGAAATACACTGCTAAGGGGACAAGCGGGCCAGGCAGGAGAGGTCTGTCACACCATACGTGGGTTAGCTCTCAAGTCATGGATTAAACTCAGGTCATCGTGGTGAAAGCACTGACACTTAACCACTCAGTCACCAGTGTGTCCCCTATAACTCATTTTTAATCCAACTTTTAAAGAGTTTGAGTCACTTCACAAAAAAAGAGAAGTGTATTGGCAATAAAAGTGAAAAAAGGTTAAATACCATTAGCCCTTAAGGAAATACAATTTTACAAAAACATAATGAAATGTCACAATACATCCTGAGGCCCTAATATTGAGTAAAATTGACAAAATGGGGCTTATATGTAACTCTCAAAAACTACATAAAAACAGTTGAAATTTTAAATGACACAATAATTTAGAAAGACTAGTTCAGAGTGCATTTTTTTAAAAATCAAAAATACACCCATAACATGATCTACCACTTTACCTCTAATTCGCCAAAACACAGTAAAACAAATGTTCATAAAAGAACTAAAAGCAAATTAAATGTCCATCAATAGGTGAAAGAGTAAACAATTTGTTTTATATTTACTCAATAAAATAAGAAATAGAATGAACAGGAGCCTAATATTACAATTACATGTTGTTAAAATTAAAGATAAAATGTAGGTAGGACTAGAAAATTCCCTGAGTAGATGTGAAACATTAAGTTATGTAAAGATAATAAATTTAAGTCTGTTGCATGAACATAAGTGAAACTTACATAGCTTCTTATGATTAAAAAAAAAAAGAAATTTAAGTCATCATCCTAAAAATGGTATTACGAAATTACTTTTTAAATTTTTTAAAATTTATTTTCCTTTCAATGTTTGCTTTCTTTTCTAGGTGTAGCCCGCATAGAATTTCCCTCACCAATTCACCTGTGCGCCATCACCATAGTCTCTTGTGCTCTTCTCATCCCTGCCAGCAGGGAAGAGGGATTGGGATTAAGCAGTTACTTTTAACCAATTCCCTGAGCTCTGAAAAATACTATTTTAATAATCAATCATTGTAAGTTAAATAATTTCCTTATTTTTTTTCTTTTCAAGTCATCCTATAAACTCATGTCTGTGAGCTTCAGATCAGTTTTGAAAGTTCTGGTGGTCACAGACGTGCCAGCGTGTTCATGGGGAAATGCTGAGGTACGCTTCGTGTGGCAGGTTGGCAAGGCAAGACACTGCTGTCCAGTGAGCAGCCCCCTTGCTATTTACTAGCAATAGTACATAAGCATGATTGGTCATATGACCATGTAAGAGATGCAGAGTCCAGGGAAACAAAGGGCATTAATCTTCTGGGGGAACAGGACTTCAAAGGGATCAAAGGTGATAATCAATTTTATAGGGAACATGGGAGGGCATGTTGGCCACATATCCAGGGAGAACTTCCTATGCAGATACTTACTATAAATTCTGAGCTACTCCCAGACCATCTTGGGCCCTAACTTCACAATCAGTCAACAGCTACCTAGGTGTCCCCGGTTGCCTGTAACGTGGGCCATTGTCCTGAGGCAGTTACTTGGGAGTGCCTTAGCCAATTTTTTTACACACACACAGGGCCTAGTGCACACAGGTGCAGAGGTCCTAGGTGGGAGAGAGGCCACAAAAAGTTTCCAGTTCATGAGTTGTTCTTATGTGCACAATAAATTCTTATTAAATACTATTTGTTAATTTAGTGGTTTTGATTTTACTCTTTCTGGGATTTTGACTTTAGATTAATCTCAAAATAACTGAACTGAATGAAAGATGGAAGACAAAAGAGAGTATATGCTATAGGATTTCATATATATACATACATATATATATAAAATTCTAGAAAGCTAAAGGTAATATTGGAGGGAAGTTTTACAAGGAAGGATATGCACATTATTTTAATTATGCTCAATTACACTTAGCAATTATGCTAATTATAAGGTGTCCACATAGGTAATACTTATTAAAACTTATACCTTAAATAAAAATTCCATATGGCAATAATATTGAAGAAATTTTTTAAAGCTTGCATACATAAATATACATAAATATATTTTATTTTCTATTTAACATACTATAAAACATGTCACATATATGATAATAAACATATAAATATGTGTTTGTATGTGATTCGGAATCTAATTCTGGATTAGAGGTCAGCTTCACCAAGTACAAAATATTAACTTTGGAGGAGTTATAATAAAATATTTCTCCATATGAAAATATATGAAGAAAATGTATACAATCTTCAAATGAAATATATGGGAATATATATATATATATATAATCTTCTAAATTCATAAAAATCAGTTTTTCCTAGCATATATATTATATATACACACACAAACACACAATTTGTAAATACTTTTACATACATAATTTTCTGGTATTAAGTAAATTAGTAAAAAATAAGTTCCAATGACATAGTATTCCATGTAAATATAATAATTTACTTAAATTTTTTGTTACTTAGTAGAATTCAACTTGTGGAGAAAAAATCTTGGTACATGGCAATGCTTACTTCCTAAACACAAGTTGGCATAACTCTAATATAAAGGCCACAAATGCCTATTTCTCATCTTTCCAATTTATCATTATTGTTCAAAGTACAATTATCTTGCTTGAATTTTTCCAGTATAGACAAAGCAGAAAGTTAAAATTCAAAAACAGTAATTTTATTTTTGATCATGGATTTTTCATGGAATAACTGTAAACTCAAATTCCCAGTCAAAGTTTGTGCTTCTTCTATTTTTTAAGGTTTATTTATTTATGCATACAGGAACTGGGGTGTAGGCCAGAGGTGTGTGCATTGGGATGGACAAGAGGATTCACCAGAGATGGAGTGGGGAGCAAAACAGGCAGATTGACTGAAAAACACTGCTGAGGGGAGCAGCAGGCAAGGCAAGAGAGGTCTGCTGTACCATGTGGGTCCCCTCCCAGGCCGGGGATAGAACTCCAATAGCTTCATAGTACTGAGACTTAACACCTTGCACCACAGAGGAGGTCCAATTTTTATGTTTCTAAAGGTATGGACTAGCTGGCCACAGAATAGAACTCTTGCTAAAGATAACAAGAAATGTAAGCTAGTAAGCAATTGTTTTAATAAAGTTGAGAGAATCTGAAACAACAGATATGAGAAGATCTCAACGTCTAGAAAAGAACTTGAAAGAGGAAAGCAAACTTAAAGTTTCTTTCCTTTAGGACATTTGTCACTTTGGGGAACACAAAGGTAACATAAAGTTACCTTTACGCCCTCTGTTTTTTCAATATAATTAAAAATTTATTTGTATACTGTTAGAATACTTCTAGTTTTATCTGGATTATCAAATCAAAATAATGGATACTAATGGAGCCTGAGGAGAAACTAAAAGGTTAAAGTGGAAAATTAAGCAGATTTTTAATTAATTGCTATAAAAAATCATAGTGACAAATTCTAGTATTATCTCATTTGCAGAAAAAGAACAATTACATTTTCACTGGCTATGAACAAAGACTAAAGATGTGGAGAACAGTTAATTGGAATAAGCATTAAACATCATGTTTCCTACTCAAGAGGAGGAGCAAAATGATGATTATTTTTCTTGGTAGATGAGCAAGTAAGAGAGATTTGAATACCAATTAACTCCTGATCATTGGGTCAGAACAAAGTTTATTAGGAGTTTCCCTATCAAATATTTCAGAGTACTTCAGGTTGGACTGAGGTATTGTCTTAGAACATTTGGATATTTAATATATCATTTAAATAACTTACTGAAAAAGAGGACAGTACAATTTTGAATAAATTTTCACACTAAGAAAGATTAAATATATAACTATAAATCAACAGATTTAAAATTTTTCTTAATTTTACATTTGTTTTATGATAATCCTAATAAATATTGGTTTTTATTTTCAGTTAAATATATAACTAAACCTGCTCATGTAGTGCATAATTTACATATTCTTCAAGAAAACATAAATTCTCCAAGAAATCAGTGAGTGGAAGAAATGAAAATGAATTGTTTAGTGATTCAATTACCTATAATTTACTAAGTATCATATACATAGCAGACGGTGGTCACAATAAATGATGGAAAAATAACTTCTGTGAAAGTATTTGGCATTCATTTTCATCTCAGAAAAAAATATATTGAGAACTTTAAACTATGTAAGTCAGCACATATGCTTTTTAAGCTAAAAAGGGTTATGGACATGTAGAGGATAGAAAATGAATGTAGAATGGCACAACCAAGTGAATGCTTTGTATAAGAGTCAATTCAAATAATTAGAACGTGGATTAAGGATAGAATTGGATGATGAAGTTGAGAAACTGAGAACAATGAAAAAAATCATAGGTGAACACAATGACTTGCTGAGGCATAGAAGACACTGAGCTAACAAGAGAGAGAAAGTGTGAACAATGACAGAGGTTTTCAGTGAGAAAGGAAGGGATAAGTGAAATGTTTAATGATACACTTAGGAAGTGTGATTTTTTTTTTTATTACTACAAATGATTTGGAGCATGTCTGTTGTGAAGAATGATTACTGAAAGTAGCTTCCACTAGATTGTTGACCTTGGACTACTACTTTATATCCCTGATTGAGCTAGAAAAAAGAAAAAAAAAAGAGCATCTTGCTCAGAGAGCCACTGTAAGGAATTAAAAGCTTAATTACATTAGTTTTCTATTGTCTTTAAAAATTACTATCAAGTTTGCAGCTTAAAATAATATAAATTTATGTTATATATTTCTTAGGTTAGAAGTCCAGGTGCAATTTGACTCAATTAGTTCTTTGTTCCAGACCACCCAAGGCCAAAATCAGCCATTTGGCATGGGTGCTATTTTCTTGGGGTGGTGGCGTTGATTGCACTTCTAAGTTCATTCAGGTATGCAGAATTCAGTTCCATGCTTTTGCATCGCTGAGATCCTATTGCCTAATTATTAGCTGTTTTTTTTTTTCTTTCTGCACTTTTAGGTTCAGTTCCCTCTTTCTCCATCTTCAAAGCTAACTCCATGCTTCCAATATTTTTTACCTCCCTCTGCTTCATGTCTCCTTTGTTTTTTGCCTCTGCTGTCACTCTTCTCCAGTATTTCTGCCTTTTTTTCCTTTCAATGGCTCAGTTTATTATTATTATTATTAAATTTAATTGTATTTGACATCATTTGTAGTCCCTAGGGTGTTCCCACCACCATTTCATCTGTGCACCATCACCTCAGTTCCTTGTGTTCTTTATGCCCTCATCCCGGTCTTTGCCCTCCCCTCCCTCCGCCCACCCCCGTGACCCCTTGGTTTTATCTTTGATTTTTTTGAGTTTTTATTTGTTTTTTTGTGGTTGTGATTGCCCATTTCCTTGAGCTTTCTCGGTTTTTTTGTTGTTGTTGTTTGTTTGTTTGTTTATTTGTTTTGTTTTCTTCTTTTTTATTTTTGTTGTGGTTGTTCTTTCACATTCCTCCTAAAAGTGAGGCCATCTGATATTTTTCTCCTGTCTTCTGGCTTGTTTCACTGAGTATAATTCCTTCTGACTCAGTTGATTATATTGGGCCCATCGGAAAATCCAGGTTAATCTCTCACTTAAGGTCACTTATTTATCAGTTAGGAACATCTGCAAAGCTCTTTCTAAGAAGCACCTAGGTTAGAATTTGATTGAATGACCCTGTGACAGGAAACCTGGAGGGGGTGAACATCTCTATAATTCTGCCTATACTAAACACAGTTAAATTTATATTATCAATATTACGTCTACCAGAGAAAATAGAAATTTGATCTATAATAAAAGTGTTAGGTAACTGAAAATCTTATCAAATTTTTGAAGCATTAAGTAGAAGTGATCTTCTAACTATGGTACTCTTAAACATGTCTGCTATAATTCTAAGCAAGCCAATTTAAGCTATTGCTTCAGTAAATACAAACATTTGTCCAGTGGAAAACATTTTAGATTCATGAGATTTTTGAGTTTGTCATCCTTCAGAATTAGTAAATTAGTCAAAAAAGACATTGCACTTATACATCAATTTTAAATGTTATATTAATAAAATTAAAATCATTAGTTCAAATAATGTTTCTACATTAAACATAATCATTTTATGGCCAACAGCATATGAAAATATGCTCAACATCTTTTCTAATCAGAGAAATGCAAATCAAACCACTAGCAACAACAAATGTTGGCAAGGATGTGGATAAAAAGGATCTCCACCACACTGTTGGTGGGAATGCAAACTGGCCCAACCACTATGGAAAGCAGTGTGGTGGTTCCTCAAACTACTAAAAATGGAACTCCCATATTATCCAACAATCCCACTCTTAGGAATATACTCAAAAGACACAAAACACTAATTCAAAAGAATACCTGCACCCCTATATTTATTGTAGCACTTTTTACAATAGGTAAGACCTGGAAACAACCTAAATGCCCAAAAACAGATGACTGGATCAAGAAGATGTGGTACATATACAAGATGGAATACTATTCAGCAATCAGAAAAGATAAATGAGTCATTCATACAAACATGGATGGAGCTAGAAGACATTATGCTCAGTGAAATAAGTCAGAAGACAAAAGAAAAGTACCGGATGGTTTCACTCCTAGGCGGAATATAAGGGAACCAAATAAGCAACCAAGTAAAAGAATAATAACAATGAAAAAAAAAAAAAAGACAAGGGCAAATCAGAAACACTTTGTGGGGAGGGGAAAGGGAATGGGTTGAGGGCTGATAAAAGCACAAGGGACTGAGGTGATGTTTAAATGGTGGTGGGAAATCAATGGGGACCACACTTGATGTCAAACATATATAAATAATGAAAAAGAGGAAAAATTAAAAAATTAAAAATAAAATTCTTAAGATAAAAATAATGGGAATGTGATCCATCTTGAGTTTGTTGCAAGGCTTTCATGAAATGATGCGTGTAAAACTGCTCTATCTCTACTTGAGATACAGCCAGTATCTCTGGATTATTGCCTTTTTTTAAAAAAAAAAGATTTATTTATTTATGCATACAAGAGCTGAGGTATAGGTCACTCACAGGAGGTAAGAGAATTCACCAGAGACAAAGTAGAAAGCAGAATAGGCAGATTGACTGAAATACACTAGTGAGGGGAGCAGCAGGCGAGGCTGGAGAGGTCTGCTGCACAACATGGGTCACCTCCCTGACTGGGGATCCAACTCATGCTGCTGTGCCATGGCTGCTTCACAGTGCGGCACTCAACCCGCTGCACCCAACCTGCTGCACCATCAGGGAGGCTCTGGATTATTGCCTTTGTGAACATCCTTTTTATTAAAACAACTTTTTATTAAAACAAATTAAAAGTCATCATTTTTGTAATTACATTTATCTATGTAGCTACATTTTCAGCTGTTATATTTTCTCTTAAAATACATATTATGAGTTATCAATCTGAATTATGATGAATGTGGGGAAATAAAACATGCAAAATCTCACTTATTTGTAGGTCTGTGATTGGATCATGTCAATGTTTTCATTAATATGTGTTAGATTATTATTATCTAGAGGTATAATATAATGAATATAGGATCTATTGTGGTAATTTTCCACACTTAGAGTTATTTTCAGAAGTTTTACTCTCATGACCTTTATACTCTTAAAGGTTATAGATGACCCCAAACACAAAGATCTTTCTATTTATGTGA
Source organism: Galemys pyrenaicus (assembly GCA_019455555.1). Taxonomy (NCBI): domain Eukaryota; kingdom Metazoa; phylum Chordata; class Mammalia; order Eulipotyphla; family Talpidae; genus Galemys; species Galemys pyrenaicus. The sequence goes on from JAGFMF010011521.1 coordinate 139,362, forward strand.
ATTATATCTGCAGTATTTGCCCAAATAATAATTAAAACTAAGAGAGTCTAAAATTTTTGATCAACTCATTGAACAAGTAAAAGGATCCCATTATTATATTACATAAATAATATTTTATTAAAACAGAATGCTATTTTTATAAACAAAGCTAGGCAGAGAAGCACTAGCTTTTCACAATCCTTTATTGTGAGGCTGTATTCGAGTATCTATTTCTATCTTCAATTTATTTCTCTATATTTTTAGTTAAAATATATGAGGAAAGCCTGGGCTTACATGTAAATGCATGCACATATATAGTTGGAAAAGAGGGTCCTCATACACCTCCAGAAAGGTAATAGAATACTAGAGTATGCATAGACCACTTTTTTAGAACTGCTGCCTTAAAAGAGATAAAAAGGAAAAGAAACAAATTGCATGTGAATATCTACATTTACAGAGTATATAAAACAATCTTACATAGAGGTATCATATGCTTTTTGTGAGATGAGTTTTGTGTAGATTATAATAGTGGAATCTGCATCCCCCAGGTGTGACTGGGAAGGATATAAGGTGAAAATATACTAATATGTCTTTATAAAAAAATTCCAAGTTAAAATAACACTAACAAGTGGGAGTTGTTTTTTGTCTGAATAGAACACTGGTTAATTATTTTTATTTAAAATTCTTTCTCATCGAGGCAATATTGGTTTATGATATAAACATTGTGTATGATATACAGGTACAGGTTCACATCTTTTCAGATGTATGTCATCATACCACATCCAACACCAAAGCACCCATAGTCCATTGGGCCCCCACCCACTTTACTTAGTGGTCCCCACCCTCCCTGCTCATACGTAGTCCAATTCTGAAGTTAGATTTCTAGAATATGTTTGGGTTCACTCTTGTCTGTTTCTTTGTTTTTCTTCTTTATATTCCACATATAAGTAAACCATCCAGAATATATCTTTTTCCTTTTGACACATTTTGTTAATGCTGGGTAATGCTAAGTGTTGATGGGAATATACACAAAGCCTCACAAACAATTTCTTAGTACTGCAGAAAGCAATTTGGCACCACTTAGTCAAAATAAATATTCACATACTAAAAGATTCACTGCATCTTCTTCTGAGATATATCAAATAAATATATTTTTACAACTACATAATAGATTTTGTCTTCATATATAATTCTGGGAAAATATGTATAGTTTTCTGTTGGCAGGAAGTTAGATGTACATTAAAGAATGAATAGGGAAATACTGTAAATACAAAATACACTATTCTAATGAGTCTAAAGTAAAAATATATACTGCACATACTGGTAAAATGACTGCATTTTGGAAAGGTAATACTTAGGGGAAAGGCACAGAATGACATGAATAAAACAAAACACTCCTGTAAGTAAAATAATGTACATATATGACAACATCATCTTTTTTTTTAATAATTTACACACATTTAAGTAGACATTCAAACATTACTACATTGAGCAAATTAAAATGGCAGTCTCAACGACTAAGAGGAGATGTTGAGCTGGAAAAAAGTGATAAATAAATCTATTAAAAAAGATTACAGTGATTGTCAGTGATGATAACTAACCTGTAGCTAATGAGATTTACTAAAACTTTTACATTCAAGTCACCAATATCACTAAAGAAATGACACATTAAATGATACAGTACCTATATGCAGAATTTTATCATCTATCATCATATTATACATATAAAGCAAATCATATATATATTTAACTAATTAAATTATATAGGTCATTATATATTATACTATTACATGTGTATACACATATAAAGTGATTTCTCTCATTTCAAAATTTATTTATTATAAATAAATAAAATCTCAAAATTGTTTGAATTGCATTCAGTGGGATTATATTTCAAACATATTTTTACAGTATCACTTTGATTGGCATATAAAACTAGATGCTGTTTCTATGGCAAATTCTTTGTTTGATCATTGCACAGAAATAGATCATAAAATTCTGGCATTGTAAAATGTCACAATCCAACACTATTATTAGTCAAAAACATAAATATCAAAACTTATTATGTACTAGATATCTCTTGGTAACCTATGCTTCATCTTGAGAACTGAAGTAGGCAAAATTCTGGACTACAATAAATTTCTTGAAAATTCCACACAGGAAAAATTAATAACTATAAAAATCATTAAAGGGTTGAAGTATTCACAAGTTATCAATAAGGCAATGGTATTGGGCCTCCCTGGTGGTGCAGTGGGTTAAGCAATGCACTATGAAGCAGACCTCAGCCACTGCAGCACGAGTTCAATCCCTGCTGCCAGCCGGGGGGACCCACATGGCGTGGCAGACCTCTCGCCTGTGCTCCCTGCTCCCCTCAGCAGTGTACTTCCGTAGATTTGCCTGTTCTGCTCCCTGCTCTCTGTGGTGAATCTTCTCACCCACCCCCACACACACCTCTGACCTGTACCCCAGTGCTTGTATGCATAAATAAATGAATTCTTAAAAAAAAAGTCAATGGTATTTTGTCTGTTTTGAAAATTTTTGTGGTATAATTTATATGCAGTTACAGTAAAAACATTTTAAGTATGCAGTTCATTGACTCTTGATAAAAGTATGCACACCTATAAAACACTGCTACCACAATATAGAGAAAGCGCATTACCCTAAAGTCAGTTTTTTCAAGGACCATTACAGTGGTTGTTCTTTATATATTTATTTATGCATTCATATGAGAATGGGCTGTAGGCCAGAGTGCAGGAGTTGGGGGATGAGAGGACTCACCAGAGAAAGAGTGAGGAGCAGAACAGGAAGATCTACTGAAATACACTGCTGAATTGAGCAGCAGGGTAGACAGGAGAGGTCTGCTGCGCCATGTGGGACACTGCCTTGTCTGGTATCGAACTCATGCCGCAGTGGCTGTCAATAGCTTGATAGTGCTGAGACTTAACCCCTTGTGCCACCAGGGAGGCCTCAATAAATAAATGCACTAAAATTAGAATATTAACATTAGACAAAGTGAAATTTTATTAACACCATTAAAATAAATAATAGTCAATAGATGAAGATATTTAAAATGATAAAAAAGAAAGTTTGTCTCTTTTATGACAAATTCATGCTTCAGTGGTTGTGGGTAACTTCATTGTGCTGAGACTTAACCTCTTGCCCCACTAGGGAGGCTCAGCAATTGTTCATTCTGACTCCTTCATTCAGCTGGTTACCAATTTGCTTCTACCTCTTTCTAAGTTAATTTTTCCTCCTCTATAATTTCCCCATAATTAAGCCATACAATTTCCACTCAAACATACTTACTTTCTTTTTCTTAACATAGAATTGTTTTATTCATTTATGTTATTTTGTGAATTTTTGTAGTTTCTTCCTTTCTAATTTTTAAAGTTCATTTATGACTGTCATATCATGGTGACTGTTTTTGGTTTCCTATACAAGATAATGATCCATCCAAAGTTTGTCATTTTAAAATTTATTTTGTTACATTTTTTATAATTTATAAATATTTTATTAAAAAGTATATTATATTTAATATACTATAATAAAACATTATACTTAATACAAAATTATATTTTAATATCCTTTAATGAAAAGTATATTATGTATATTATAAAATATTGTGTTTATCAAATATTTTGAACATGGATTTAAATAAAGGTTGACTTTCTTCTCATGTGACTAACCAGTTGCTCCAGTCTCATTTGCCAAATATTATAGAATTAATTCTGTTCACTGACACTGCAATAGACACACTAAATATTCACGATTGACCACATTTGAGATGCTGTAGGTGCAATCATGAATAACCACAAATAAAACTTACCTTTTGCATCACAAAACTTACACTCTAGGAATAAAGTCTCCAAGTAACCAAAATATGTAAAATTTTTGTGATAAGTGAAAAGAAGAAAAATGAAGGTGCAAATGCGGGATGAAATGTGGAAGGTAGCACTGAGGGTTTTAACTAATTATGATATGCTCAGAAATTCCCTTGATGTTGCCAGGATTGAGCCAGAACATAAAGGAGCCATTAGAATTACCAAAGCCCTCTAGACAGGAAAGATATGAAAATGGATTAGATGATATTGCTGCTCAAAAGTGTAGAGGTCCTTGTGGCCACAAGAGAAAGAACAACATGAGATTTTCATCATCTTGTCATTCTATCAGCTTATAACTGCAGGTTATTCTGTTCACTCATGTGTTGTATTTCAGTATCTCTTGATTTATTTCATAACTGCCTTTCCATAACAAATATAACTGATATATATATGTATATATAAAATGAAGTTGAAGCTTTGTACATCTAAGAAGTTCAGCTAGTCTATTTCAATTGTTCTTGTAATTCTGTTTTCTACTTTGAAAAAAGCAAAATTCTAGGGAGAGGCTGGATGGGATGTCTCTTTAACATTTGTTAGTTGTGTGACTTGGGATAATGATTGAATGAATCAGAGGCTCATTTTGCTCACTTATAAAATGTAGGCAGTTATGAGACCTATGTCCTAGTGTTGTGAAGTTAATAGACAGTGTTGTGTGAGACAGTGCATTTATCACAGTTCTGGGAGCATAGTCATTCATTCAGAAATTTGTGACTTTTAATAGAAATAAGGCTGATTCCTTATTGTGATAGAATCAATGCAACATAGGGACTTAAATTCTCTAACTTTCATAAACAAAATACATCCTCTGTCATTATGTAAATTACAGATAGCGATATGAAAGGTTATTTTATTGACTTAGTACAAAAACATAAACCTTCCAGATAGATGCCTGCCTGGAACAGTCTCTTTCTTTTGTGGTTGTTTCTTAACTCTAAAATATCTCTATTTCTTCCTGGGATAAAACTGCCTCACTAGGGACAAATGCTCTCTCATTTAGCAGTGCCTAAGTGAGTGAGTCACTACTACAACTGATTTTTGAGTATTTTATTTTCCAAACTAAACAGAACTTTTAGTTCCGTTCTTGATAATAAACATTTCTATATAATTAAAGTTCAGATAAATGATGTGTTACTGCATGAGTTAAAATACAAACAATGTTCTCATTTGCTCACTTATAAAGTATCATTATGGTTTGAAACATAATATACACATAAAAAGTAAGTATGACATTATTAGTCATTCTCATAATCACACAAAACATGAAACTTCCTGAGACAGTGATAATCTTTAATATTAATTTTAATACTAGGGCCTCCCTGGTGGTGCAAGGGGTTAAGCACCGCACTATGAAGCAACCACAGCAAGTGCAGCATAGATTTGATCCCTGGCCAGGGAGATGACCCACATGGCACAGCAGACCTCTGCTGCCTCAGCCACTGCTCCCTTCAGCAGTGTATTTTAGTCAATCTAGCTGTTCCCTGCTGTCTCTGGTGAATCCTCTCATCCTTCACACCTCTGGCCTGTACCCCAGTTCTTAAATGCATAAATAATATTTAAAAATATTAATTTTAAATTTTAATAAGTTACCACTTTAAGTTTAAATACTACAAATAAATGAGCTGCTGTCTCCATTGTATCAGTGAGAAATTAATAAAGATAACTATCATTCACTATCACATTATTTCTCAAAAGTGATATTTTTTATCCTTATTGGCATTCAATTTTAGCATTAGACATACAGAGAGTTCACATCTCTTTCTAGAAGAAATGAGATTTTTATCTTAAATGGCTTGGGTACAAATCTAAGGTCAACCTAATGCCAAATCAATCTGAAGGCTACTGGATCAATTACTTGAAAGTGGTACTTGATATTTCCTACTCTAGATGATCAAATTGACTTTTGTGGCTAACTGAGAAATCTCTATCTAGTTACAATAATACCTTTAATTTACTGATTGTATTTTGAAGATGAATTAGATTGGATTTAAATGACTGAAACTATTTTGTTTAGATTTAAGTGACTGAAACTATTTTGTTCCCTCTGAGAAAATAACAATCTTAAACAAATAACATCTCTTCTTATAACTGTGACAAAAATTGAACAAAACATTAATGCTCTTTCCAATTATTCTGAAAATATTGATTACAAAGTAAGAAGACTTAAAAAAGATGTTGAAATATAATTTCAATATATGGTATTACCTTCACAATAGTTCATGTAGGATATTATATTATTTTCTCCATCATATCATCTTGCTCAAAATAAATTTTGAATTGTTTTTATTCTTATTATAGTATGATTATATTCAGGAGCCGTAAATTTGCTTGATTTATGTGTTGGTATGTGGGCAATTATAATATCATGACACAATCTATAGACATTTAGAGCTCATGTTCAATAAATAGTGATGAAAGAAATTGAAAAGCAAAGCTAATAAAATCAATTAAGATGGATAGTATTTTTTTTAAAGTAACAGGTGACTTTAAAGCAAAAATAATATTTCTGTAGTATTCAACCATTTTTGGAGAAAATACTTTACAAGAAAAGAGAAAATGTTGACTTATGAATGTGAATGTAATACAACTATATAGCAATGCATTGTAATTACTACCAAAAACAAGTTTAAGTCATACGTGGATGTTTTTTTCCTATAAATTTTAATCAGATTAAGATGATGAAAGATTTACAATGGTTTTAATTTTACAATGATGGTTTGAGTGTATGCTGAGATTCTCTCCTTTTTTTTTTTTTACCTCAGATATACTGAAATGATCATCCACAAATGAAAAGAAGGAAGAGTAAATTATCAGTGTCCAAATGGAAAACCTCTCCAATAGACCAAAATAAAAAAAAAAAAATTGGTGGACCCCAAAACTCTGAAGAACTGTTAAATTCAGTGCACCAAAGAACTACAGTAAAATGTGAGCATATGACTGGGCTCTGGGGTCTTGAGCACTGTGTAGGGCCTGTAAGCTTTAAAGGCAAATAAGCATTACCTATAAATGTCTGGGGCTGTCTCTTACCCACAAACATGAAATTAGATCTTAGAAATTCTTAGCATCTATTGAAAAGGACCAATATTATATTTCTTACCAATATTATAGCAACATGACATAAAATAATGCTGGAATTGGAAAGTAGGTCAAGAAAAAAATGAAAAAAAAACAAACAAAAAATCAAAAAACAAAACAATAAACTCTTGTTGAATAACTTGCTATATCCTGGGGAGAAGTGGTTAGCAAATTAGGAGAAAATGTAATGACACCTCTATAAAAGTTATGGGGAAATGGATAATCTATATTGGTTTATAATGGAACTGAATTCCTACTCTATAGTCTACATAATCAGTTTTAGAGATACTAAAGGCAGATATAAAAAAACAAAAGTATAAAATATTTGGTAAATGATACATACAGCATCATCATATCATTAATATAGCAAAAGACTTCTTTAAGTAAGACACAAAAATCATAAATCATATAGCAAAATGTAAGGGAATTAGGCAGTATTGAGTGAAAAATATAATCTGGCATATTTTTATAACACATAGGTATATTTTAATAACATATCAAACCAAAACTTATTTATATGAACAATGTGTAATGGATAATGGAAAGGTCTAAAAAAAAATAACTAAGAATTCAACAGGAAAAGGAGCAAAAAAAAACTTGAATATGCCGTACAAGAGGGATGCTTGCACATGGAGGGATGCTCACACTTGGTAGGATTTCTGGAAATGCTCATTTAAACAAAAGTGAGATATCATTTCATATTTATCAGGTCAACAAACTAAAATAGTAAAATATCAAAAGCTGATAAAATTAAGGAATGCTTTCATCTAAAGGAAATTATAAGGGCTCTGCACAGTTAATTTACCTTTTGAAGGAAAATGTGCATGTCTCCTTCCCCCAGTTGCATTATTCCAAGGAAGCATTTGCATCCATTTGGACCTATGGACATGAGCATTTTATGCAGATAAGAAAAATAGGGGGCAAATGCTCATAAATAATAACATGGATAAATTGTGTTATTTTAGTAAAATGGATTTGCTACACAGTGAAAACAAATGAATTAAAGCTGCACTCATCAACATGCCTGAATCTCAACATGACAATATTGAGTTAGAGAAGACTGTCACAGAATAATTTATAATATTCTTCCATCTTTACAATTTTTTAAGCAAGCTGAAGGAAAAATATTATTAAGGATCACATAAGTATAGTAAATCACTAAAAAAGAAAGAATGGAAACTAGTAAAAGAGAAATCACTTTTTTTATCGCTGTGAAAGCTAGGATTTGGGAGCATAAATTAAGAAGATGGAAAATGCAGAAAGATCACAAGGGACTGAGGTGATGGTGCGTGGGTGGAATGGTGGTGGGGGCTCCATGGGAATACAAATGATATCAAATATAATTAAATAAATTAATTAATATAAAAAAATAAAACCTTGAAAAAAAAAAGAAAATGGAAAATGTGGGCCTCCCTGGTGGCACAGTGGGTTGAGCGGCACCCTGTGAAGTATCCACCTTACAGCAGCACCCGTTCGATCCCAGCCAGGGAGGGGATCCACATGGTGCAGCAGACCTCTCCCGCTTTGCCCGCTGCTTCTCTCAGCAGTGTGTTTCTACAAATCTGCCTGTTCAGCTCCCCTCTCTGTCTCTGGTGAATCCTCTCCACCCCGCCCCCGTGCCTCTGGCCTGCACCACAGCTATTGTATGCAGAAATAAGTAAATAATTCTTGAAAAAAAATGGAAAATGTAAACGAAATAAAAAAAAAAAGAAAATGGAAATCCTGAGGGAAATATTAACACATACGGGGATGGAAATAATCTCCCTTGACAAAAATAGAAGCATATGGGGCGTAGTTTCATTTGTGAAATATGTATAATACTAGTTAATAAAAATTAACATTTATATTCCCTTAAGAGATTTTTTTTTCTTTAGTTAAAACCTAAATGTTAACATGAATGCATTTGGAAAAAATTAATGATTGACTTCAACTTGTTCCCTCTCAATATGCTAGTATATTGGGGATCATTTGTAGAAATATTATTGGAGGAAACCATTCTGAGCTTTTGTAGTAATATTAAACAAAGATTTAGAGCATGTATAAAATGTGTGGGAACTTTATACATACATATAAACATAGTTTGAATGGGACTGGCATTTCAATAAGACCTGAAATAAAGTTTCTACTTTACCTTTCTGTACATAACATAGAGTAAGATGAATTATTACTTAGGAGATATATCAAATTCCACTTTGTGGACCACTCATTAAATAAAATCTGATGTAGATATATGACAGATTGATGGAGGAAGGGAAGAAGGAGGAAAGAAGGTGGAAGAGAAGTAGGAAGTGTATGAAGAAAAGATTAAAATGTTAGAAATTACTCCTTCAATCTTTATTTATTTATTTTTTTGTAGCTGAAATCAATTTATTTGGTCTCCATGATATTTCAAGGATTGGCATTAAATTTCAGGTTATGTTAAATATGGTTATGATGAAAACTGATTTATTTTTAGGGAGTTAAATTACCTTAGACAGATGATTTTTAAATATTACATATGATTTACAATGTTTTTTATAAAGACTAAGTAGATTACAGTTTCTGGTATGTAATCTATAATTTATTTTAATATATCTGTTTGATGCCAATCCTTATAGATAGATTTGTAGCATTTTGCATATATGTTTTTTTTTTCTCATTAGATTTACTTAATTGTATTTGACAACATTTGTAGTCTCCAGGGAGTTCCCACCACCATTTCACCCGTGCACCATCACCTCAGTCCCTTGTGCTCTTTATGCCCTAATCCCAGTCTTTGCCCTCCCTGCCCTCCACCCCCACCCCATCCCCCACATGTTTCCTTTGGTCTATCTTTAAACTTTTGATCTTCTTGAGTGTGTTTGTTTGTTTGTAATTGCCCATTTCCTTGAGCTTTCTCTTGGTTTTGTTGTTTTTTGTTTGTTTGTTTTCTTATTTTTTGTTGTAGTTGTTGTTCTTTCACATTCCTCCTAAAAGTGAAGCCATCCAATATTTTTCTCTTGCCTTCTGACTTGTTTTACTGAGTATAATTCCTTCTATCTCCATCCATGTTTCTATAAATGTCCCTAGTTTATCATTTTTGATTTCTGAATACTATTCCAGTATATATATGTACCACATCTTCTTATTCCAGTCCTCTACTTTTGGGCTTTTGGGTTGTTTCCAGGTCTTAACAATTACAAATAGTGCTGTGATAAACATAGGAGTACAGGTGCTCTTTTGGATCGGTGTTTTTGTGTCCTTTGGGTACATTCCTAGGAGCAGGATTGCCAGATCATATGGTAGTTCCATTTCTAGTGGACTGAGGAACCTCCATATGGCCTTCCATAATGGTTGGATTAGCTTGCATTCCCTTTTTCTCCACATCCTCACCAGCATTTGACATTGTTGGTTTTTTCAATGTGTGCCATTCTTACTGGTGTGAGGTGGTACATCATTGTGGTCTACATTTGCATTTCCTTGATTATGAGAGATGTTGAGCATTTTCTCATGTGCCTGTTGGCCATTTGTATGTCATCTTTGGTGAAGTGTCTTTTAAGTTCTTCTGACCATTTTTTTATTAGGTCATTTGCTTTGATTTTCTTGAGTCTATGAGTTCTTTGTATATCTTCTTAATCAGTCCCTTGTCAACTGTATGGGGTGCAAAGATTTTTCCCAATTATTGGGGAGTCTTTTCATTTGGTTAATGTTTCTTTTGCTGTACAGAATTTTTTTTCAACTTAATATAGTCCCATCTGTTTATCTTCTCTCTCATTTTTATTGCTTTGGGGGATGCATCTTCAAAGGTGTTACTGAGATTTATGTCTTGTAGCATTTTACCTATGTTTTCTTCTATATATTTTTATGGTTTCAGGTCTTATATTCAAATATTTATCCATTTTGATTTGATTTTTTACTTGGTGTAAGATATAGTGGTCTAGTTTCATTTTCTTGCATGTGGCTGACCAGTTTTGCCAGCAATATTTATTGAATAAGCTGTCTTTGTTCCTTTGTCAAAGATCAGGTGTCCATATATCTGTGGTTTTAATTCTGTGCTTTCTATATGGTTCCATTGATGTGGTACGTATACACAATGGAAAATTATTCAGCAATCAAAAATGACAAACTAGTGCCATTTATAGAAACATGGATGGAGCTAGAAGGAATTATACTCAGTGAAACAAATAAGATGGCTAGAGAAAAATATCGGATGGTTTCACTATTAGGAGGAATGTAAAAGAGCAACAGCTACAACAACAAAAGAAAAAAGAAGAAGAAGAAGAATGAGCTCAAGAAAATTGGCAATTACAACTAAAAGCAATAAAAAACCTCAACAATACCAAAAGATCAAAGATAAACCAAAGAGACCATGGGGGAGGGGGAAGGAGAAGGAAGGATGGGCAAAAATTAGGATGAAGACAGAAAGAGCACAAGGGACTGAGGTGATGGTGCATGGGTGGAATGGTTATGGGAACTCCCTGGGGGAATACAAATTATGTCAAATATAATTAAATAAATAAATTTAAATAAAAAAATAATGCACCTTATGTAAGTAGAATCAAGTCACATCCTTCTTGTTCTGGGTTTTCTCATTAGCATCTTGTCTACAATTCATCCAATTTGCTGCATAAAGCAAGATTTTCTTCCATTTTAAGAATAAATAATATCCCCTCTTAACCCAGTTGATCATCTCTCTCTTCTTTCATATGTTAACATTTCAAAAATCTAAATATTCCATGTACATTTTACTAAGAAAATAAAATAACATTTCTCTATAAAGCAAATAAGATACTCCTGATTGTCAGAGAGTGACCTACATCTCAATCACTTGAACTTGTGTGAGACAATTTCACAGCAATTACACTTTCTAAATAATTATAAAAGAGAAGAATAGATCTAAAAATCAGCAAAATTCAAATGAACTGAAATTGAAAACAAGATAAATCAAATGTGGGAAGAAAATATCTAAGAATCAGTGGTATATAAACAGGAAAAAATCATTACAAAAGTAAAATAAAGCATAGGGTTGATTCAATTTATAGTCACTGAAAATACAGCAAAATAGGTTTTCAGAACTTTTTCAGTATCACTGTTTCTGACTTTTAGGATATTTTAGAGGAATTCATTAGTGACAATAAAGATAGGTAAATTCTAGCTACACTGTAAGTTGAAGCAAAGCATTGAAGAGGGAAATTATAACGAGTTTAAAACAAGAATGTGCCAGGATCTTGCTTACCAGCCACACATAGCAAATCCAGATGCACATTAGTCAAAGAACGGATTATATAATTATTTACAATTTTTAAAAGATTTATTTATTTATGCATAGAATAGCTGGAGTATAGGCCAGAGTCACCGTGGGAGGTGAGAGGATTCACCAGAGACAGAGTGGAGAACAGAACAGGCAGATGGACTGAAATCCACTGCTGAGGGGAGCAGTAATTGCGGTAGGAGAGGTCTGCTGTGCCATGTGGGTCCCCTCCCAGGCCGGGGATAGAACTCCACTGCTGTGCCTTGGATGCTTCACAGTGCGGCTCTCAACCCGCTGTGCCACCAGGGAGGCCCTTAATTAGTTATCAATTTGGATTTCAGGTGTAAGACAAAATGATTTATTGGTTTAAATAGACATTGCTAATTTAATAACCATAGTTACAGAGTGTATAAAAAATAAGTGTCATTATCACAAGTCTCCAAGAGTGTGTGGAAATTAATTGCTAGTGAAATACTTTATTCACCCCACCTACAAGGAACTGATATTTAAAACACTCCATTTCAGTAAGAGAGGGGACACTATTACCTAGAATCCACTCTAACTAATTTAGGTAGAAATTTATGTAAAACACTCCATTTCAGTAAGAGAGGGGACACTATTACCTAGAATCCACTCTAACTAATTTAGGTAGAAATTTATGTAAGTCCTCCATATATGTGTTTCATTATAAAAAGGGTGTTAATGCCGATGGTGTACTGCGTTTCTCAGAGAGTTAAATGAACTGCTTTCAGTGATCACCAAGATCACTTCGCACACTAAGATCCCGGTTGTTATTATTCTCCTCCATCTAGATTACAGACACAGTCCAGAATCACCACTGGAGGGAACAAATTCACACAGGTATCATTAGATATAGTAATGAAGGTACCACTCTCAATTTCATTGCCTGTGTTAATGCTAATTGAAATCTATGACAACCACTTGGTCCCCAGACACATACATTGTGATCACACGAGAAAAAAAAAAAGCCACCATTTTATTTGTTGGTATTAATACAGTCAATTTAACAAAGTTATTTCTTTCAACTATGGCACCAGGTTTGTATTAAGCCATCTAAGCTGGCCTAAAAGCAGCTGTTTTTGAATAAAGGACAATATGGTAGGATCATTGTATTTCATAAGCCCATCAAAGTTGCCTTATTTCTATTCATTTAAGGGTGCAATAATTAGAAGCACAAATGCTTGGAAGACCATGATGCCAAAACCAACACAATAATTACTCAGAGGGTACGAGACCATGGCAAGGCATGATAAAAGTGGAAAGCAAATTAATAATAAATGATTTATGTTAATAAAAAGAGTATTATCCTTACTACCTGGAAATGGATCCAAGAAAGAACCTATAACTCAGAGACTTGGTGAATCCCTTAGGAAATTAAGGCCACCTACTGCAACTGGATCAGATTTTGTCAAATAAACTGCATGCTTTTGAAATCCCTTCAGTCCTAGTAACCTGTGATAATTAAATGATGTAGCCACGAATAGGATGGTCACAGATAGTCATATTCTGTGAGTTGTCATGAAAGTTCCTCATATCTGGGGTGTAGGCCAGAGGTGCAAAGGGATGAAAGGATTCACCAGAGACAGAGTGGGGAACAGAACAGGCAGACTGACTGAAGTACACCGCTGAGGAGAGCCACGGGCAAGACAGGAGAGGTCTGTTGAGTCACGTGGGTCACCTCCCTGACTGGGGATTGAACTCATGGTGCAGTGACTGCTGATAGCTTCATAGTGCTACGCCTTAACCCCTTGCACCATTACTGAGGCCCAAGAAGTTCCTCATATCTTCTGTTTCTGCACCTTCATGACAGTTTCCAGTGTTTTGTTTTGTTTTTTCCTGTTCCCTCCTGCTCCAAGTGCTTGTTACTAAACAGAATTTGTTAGAGCAGTAACTAAGATTATTTCTCTTCATTGAGGAATGTTGAGGTGAGTAAGCTGAAGTAAGCTGAAGTGAGTTGAGTTGAGAAGATTTTCATTCCCCTCAGTCCTGAGTCACCTATGAATCTATAGCAATAGTCTCCCTGTGACTGATACTAGGATTTTGTTCCTATCTACCTGTATAGTCAACTTAATAGCCATCAATATGACCTGGTACAAAGTTGAAGTCCCTAAAGTAATTTGTGTGTGTGTGTGTGTGTGTGTGTGTTGAAAGATCAATGGTAGCACTTGGTATACTAGGTATATGGGTTGCTGGATACTTTACTAGTATGACTTGGTGAACATGTAACAATTAATGAGAGGTGCCATAGCTCAAATGGCCATTTTTTTGTTCTATAGTCAGGTTTGTAGTCACCTTAAATACATAGAAGTGAGTCAAGATCTAGTCTTCAAATGAGAAAGGTAATTTTTGAAAAGGGAAAGTGCTCAGGACTTTCAGATCTAATTCTCCTACATAGGCTTTCCACATATTTTATAAATTACATTGAATATGGTAGCAGAGGTATTTTGGTGGGAATATAGCCTGGGCCAATCCCTGCAGAAAGCAGTATGGCAGTTTCTCAAAATGTTAAAAATTAGATTTACCATATAAAAATTAGATTTACCATATAATCCAGTAATTTAACTCCTAAGTATCTATCCAAAGAATGCAAAAACACTAATTTGAAGGTAGATAAGCACTCCTGTATAAGCACTCAATGCAGCACTATTTACAATAGTTAAGTTGTGGACACAAGCCAAATGGTGATGGTCATATGAGTGGGTTAAGAAAATGTGGAATATATACCTAATGGGATGCTACTCAGATATTCCAAAACATGAACACTAGCCATATGCAACAACATGGGTATAATTGCAAGGGAGTATGCTAAGTGAAATAAGACAGTAGGCAAAAGCCAAATGCTGGATTGTTTCACTCATATGGGGAAACATAGAAAAATATAACAAGGTTCAGACAACAGCAAACCATAAACAAGTCATAGAAACATAACTGTGTAATTGAGGCTACCAGAGGGGGAAAGGAGAAAAAAGAAGAGGGTGAAGGATGCCAATGAACTATGGTGTTGGATTAACCAGTACCTTAGTGGTTACTGTGGTTTGATAATATGTATCTGAAGAAATGTGATCCTCAATATCTGAAACATACAATAGTGTAAACCAAAGTTATCCAAAATAAATATATATTTAAAAAAAACCCTTGAAACACTTGGGCTTTAAAAACATTATTATCTGTAATTGCATTATTTTATCTCATTTAAGAAAGTAGAATGACTTGCTATTTCTTGATTCCTAGACCCTAGCAGAATGCTTGGTCACTAGACACTATAGTAGAACAGAGTAATGATAGTATAACTGGTAAAGACCCTAAGCTAATTACTCTATTAAAGTGACCAAATGTAAAGGCACATCAGTGTCAGCAGAGACAGTGGAAAGAACGAGTCTTCTCTAAGACCTACCAGTGTTCTGCCTGGGATATTTCTAAGGGAGTTAAATGCTTCACTGATGGGCATGGCAATAATTCTAAATCATCCTTGAAAATTGTGCTGTTATTTTAAAACATGTCAGAGAAAAAAATGTGCTAATAATTTCCTATTGTATTTTCTTACCACAACAGAATTATCTCTACAAATCAGATTGCCAACACGAATGCTCTGAAAATGACTTACTAAGTCTATCCAACTTTAGATTCCAAAGGTGGTCAAGGAAGAGTAGGATAGAGTCATATACCCAGTAGAATCAGTTGGTTGACACTCATGAAAACAAGGTCAGTTTTAAAATTGCGGTGTATTTTATTGCTATTATTTAAAAAGATAATATTAAAATATATGTTGTAAAAAGGAAGGTATGTTTTTTCCTTTTCTCATATTTTTGAAAACACTATTATTTTGGGAATAAATTTGCAGATTGGTTAAGTAAATCTGAAAATAATGCCTCTAATGATATAATTAGATTTTTTAAAAAAATTATTTTATATACATTTTACATTACTTTTCATTCTTGTACAGTATATATTTCTCGTCCCTGTGAAATTTCCATCACAAATTCACCTGTGCACCATCACCATGGTCACTTGTGCTCTTCCTACCCATTTTGTTCCTTTTCCCTCCTCCTCCCCTAGGGAATGTCTCAGATTTTTAGTTGTCTGTTGATTGTGATATTCAATTTAGTGTAATTATTTTTTCTTTAGTCCCTTATTTGTTTCCTCTACATCCCTACTATAAGTAAAACCATCTGATATTTTTCTTTTTTTTTTCTAGCTTATCTCACTGAGCATAATCCCTTCTATCTTCATGCATGTTGCTGCAAATTGCAGGAGTTTATCTTTTTTGATTGCTGTGTAATTTCCATTGTGTGTATATATCACATCCTCTTAATCCAGTTATCTATTTGGGGTCATTTGGGTTGTTTCTATAGTCTGCCTATTGTAAAAAAGTGTTTTGATAAACACAGGGGTGCAGGTCTCCTTTTGAATTAGTGTTTTTGTCCTTGGGGTAAAATCCTAGAAGTGGGATTGCTGGATAATACAGGACCCCCATTTTCAGTAGTTTGAGGAAGCTCCACACAGCTTTCCATTGTGGTTGAACCAGTTTGCATTCCTACTAGCAGTATAGTAGAGTTCCTTTTTCTCCAAGTATTTGCCAACATTTGTTGTTACTAGTTTTTGTTTTGTTTTGTTTTTTATATGTGCCATTCTCACTGGTGTGAGGTGGTATCTCATAGTGGTTTTGATTTGCATTTCACTGAATACAAGAGATGTTGAGTATGTTTTCATATGCCTGTTGGCCATTTGCATTTCCTCTTTGGAGAAATGTCTTTTTAGCTCTTCTGCCCATTTTTTTGAGTGGATTGTTTGTTTTTGCTTAGTCTGGTCAGCTCTTTGTAGATCTTTGTGATCAGCCCCTTCTCAGTAGTATTGTGTGCAAAAATTTCCTCCTAATCAATGGAGTGTCTCTTTGTTTTGGTTAATGTGTCTTTTGCTGTACAAAAACTTTTTAGTTTGATGTAGTCCCTGTTGTTTATCTTTTGCTTCACTATTTTTGCTTTAGGTGCTGTGTCTTTAAACATGTTACAGAGATGTACATCATGTTGAGTTTTCCCTACTTTTTCTTCTATTTATTTAAGGATTCAGGTCTTATGTCTAATTTCTTAATCCATTTTGAGTTGATTTTTGTGTATGCTGTGAGGCAGTAGTCTAGTTTCTTTTTTTTTTTTTTTTGCATGTAGAAGTCCAGTTTTCCTAGCACCATTTATTGAATAGACTATCACATTTTACATTCTTTGCTCCTTTGTCAAATATTATTTGTTCACAGATGTGTGGCTTTATTACTGGATTTTCTTTTTGACTCCATCGGTGAGTGTGTTTGTTTTTCTTCCAGTACTATGCCATTTTAATTATCATGGTTTTGTAGTATGGTTTGAAGTTTGGGAGTGTGATACCTCCATTTCCCTTCTTTTTAGTCAGAAGAATTTTGACTATTTTATTTTTGTGGCTCCATATGAATTTCATCAATATTTGTTCCATTTCTTTGAAGAATGCCATTGAAGTTTTTTTTTGGAGTTGAATTTGAATGCAGTCCATATGCGAACTCCAGAACCTGGGTTCTTAACTATTACAATTTTAATTTCCTCTTCATTCTATCTAAAAAATTCTAAAGATAAACTTGAGAAATTCCAATTGTATATATTATATACCAGCTATCAACAATAATGTATCAACAAATATAGTTTATCTTTCAATAAAAAATTATTGTCACCATAACATTTTGATGATAGATTTTATATAGTGCTGAACTCGGGGAATATGGTTTTCTCTAGACTCACTTTTCAAATCTTCTACTGCGCAATTCATACTTAAAGAAAACTAAAATTTTTCTTTGCCTTCAAGTAATCAAATATATTTAAGTATATTAAAGTTATGTTAGTATTTATAACCTTGTTTATAATGGTAAATGTTCATCACACTTTTGTGTCTCTTATTTTACTGGAGACACAAATAATAAAGACCTATAATTCCAAACTATTTAATTTAAAAATAAACTTGAGTTTACTGTATTATCTTTCTGCATTTTATATAACAAGATGCTAGGGAAATAAGCACTTTATTTGTTATAAATACATTATTTTCATTACTAATCAACTAAATATTAGAGAATACCAAAAATATTCAAGTATCTCTAATTACATCACCCTACATTATATTCATGTGTATTAATTTAATAATACACACGTATATAATTGGCATTATTCTAGACTATAGTATAGAAGAACTGGGATGCAGGCCAAAGATGTAGGAGTGTGAAAGAATTCACCAGAAGCATATGGAGGAGCAGAACAGGCATATCTACTGATATACACGGTGGAGGGGAGTAGTGCGTGAGACAAGAGAAGCATGCTGTGCCATATGTGGGTCAGCTCCCTGGCTGGAGAAGGAGCTCGAGCTTTCACTGTGGACCTTTGCAATGTAGTGCTAGACTTAATGCTTAGTCCACCAGGGAGGCTCCTATACAAGTATTTAAAGGACACACAAACAAATGTATGTAAACAAGGATTGAATCAGTGGTATTACTCAGTAAAGAAAGCTGAAGAAGGGAAAGTATTCAGGATAAATAATGATAGTGTGCTAAAGGTTATGTAATTCAAACAGAATTTTTTATAGAAAGGATATCCTAAAATAATTGTCACAAATTATTGTTCTGAATTAAGAACATATAATATATTTTGAGAGAAGAATTATATTGTATTATATTGAATGCAGAAAATTTTCCATTTTTTTTTATTTGGGGTAGAAATAGAATACCAGGTAAAATCTTTTATTGATGGTAATAAAAAATCTGGCTTTCACTCAGGATTAGATATAGTCATGTTTGATTATGAATACAACAAAAGGGAAATTAATATGAAAAACAGTGGATAATAAAGTTGAACTCTCAGATTATTAAAGGGAAAATGAATAAATGGTAACTTCATAAACCAGCAAAGTATTTGATAAAACTAATATGAATTGAAAAGTAAAATGAATGATAAAAACAGTAAGATAGAAAAATTGTTATCCACTTTTATACTTACTGCAAAATGAATTAAATCTCTCATTAAAAGCAAAGCTGTTTACAAGATAAAAAATAATAGTATAATGAAAACATTTGATGCACTTATTTTGAAAGAATCAAATACCTGTATTAGCAAAAATGGAGTACATAGAAATATTTTAAAATCTTATAAACAAATTACAGGTAAGAACTAGACATATATTCTTAAAATCTAAAATAGCGAATAATGGATGATTTCACTCAAGTGTAGCATACAGAAAAACAAAACAAGGTGCACACACTTCTAAACCAGAATAAATTCCAGAATTGAGGCTACCAGAGTTGGAAGGACAGGTAGAGGGTTCAAGGGGGAAGGGTCATAAAACACCAGTGGAGGGTGCTTTGGTGGTGGGTATGGTATGATGGCATATACCTAAAGAATGTGAACTATAGTCCTAAATAATACATAATGATATAAACCAATATAACCTCAAGGAGAACTGACACCATAAAAATAAAATAGATTTGGAAGAATAGAATTTCTCCATACTACCCATATATAAATGATCTGGATAATAAATAAGCTAAATAAATGTTTTATAACTGTTAAAATTATTTAATAAATTTTAGGCAAGCTAATTTTTAAGTTTTCAAGTATTTCCAATATAATTTCTGGATGAAATAGAAGCTTAAAAGGAAAAGTAAAGTTATCTGGATATTAGACATTAAAACATCAGCCTTCAGATGGGAAATCAAAAATAAAATAATATATTCATGTGAAAAATAGAATAAAAGAAATCAGTAGAACAGGAAATGGGAATTAATAGAGATGCAATCTAAAATTAACAAGATAGAAAAAAAAGAGAAGCATAAAGCATAAATAATCCCAGGATTAGATAATTGATAGAATTATAAAACAATTATTCACAAAAGTTGTTACGGAAAACACTACCAGAGTAAAAGACAGAATATGAATGAGAAATATGTTTAGACATTTTAGATGAATTTGATACCATGTTTAGGAATCTAGGAAAGATGGATAAATTCCACCAATAAAATAAATAAGCACAAAATATAAACAGTTCAGTTACTACAAAATATATAAAATGTCTCAGTATAAATTTAACAAGATACTTAAAACCATGTTAGTTATATAAAACTCATTTCTCTAGGAATATATTCTTTATAATACCAATAGAGAACCTTTAGGTTTTCTGTATTTTGTGGAAGAGGGAATCTAATGATCAACTGTTGTATATGCATTATTGCACATATTTTACTTGTAATGAAGAGCATGTGTTTGTAATTTTAATACATTAAATATAGTGGAGAAAGAATTTGTGATGCATTGCTATGTAAAGATCTTTAAGTCCCAAGGGCAACAAACAGAAGCTAATGAGCCCATGTCATAATGAGAAGGGAGATACAGAAAAGTAACAAATATATAACTGCATGAAAATTACAAAAAGTGGCTATAGTGATGGAACATGGTGAATTTTGGTGGGAATTTCATGGGTACTACACCTAAGAGGAGAAAGTATATACTGTACAAAAATGAAGAATGATGTAACATATATAAAAAATTTAAAAAATAGATCTTGAGTAGAATAATTTGAATGAACATATGCAGGGTACTTTCAAGAAAAACGTTTGCATTCCTCAAACAAAACTGTGACATAGCCTTATGAGACGTCTGACAAAAGGATAGCATAAGGACAGCAGAATCCAACAGAGACCCTGGCTGTGTGATATAGTGCAACATAACTTCTAAAGGGTGCATTTGTGGGAATATTGAAGCATAATTATAGAGGAAACTCTTTTCACCATGATAAATACAATGGTGGACAGGAAAAGTATGTATTCTGTTATTTGGGGTGTATTGTCCATTACACAAAGACTGGCTGAATGTAGCAATGGCAGTTAATACATTAGGAGCCAACCTGATTGATTATCTCAATTTCACTTACATAATGTCTTTCAATGGATATATTACTCTAAACTCCTAAGAAATAATTGATTACTATTATATACTTTATTTTTCATGCAAGGCAGTATGTTCTAAGAGAAAAGTTCTAAACATAAAGCAAGAATTATCATTATTGCCTTGTAAATAATGGCCCCAGATCATATCTAATCACATTTGCTTTAAGTTTGTTGTTGTTAATGTGTATTAATTAAGTCATAATTTGATTCTCTGAAAACTAATCTTTTGATGAAAATTCCATTAGCAGAGGCTAATGATGAATTCATACATGAAGTGAACCATTGCATAGCTCATTAAAAATAAATAGTATGGAATTAAATAATTTGATGGAGAAAATTAATGAACATAAAGTATCCTGGATGTTAAGTTTACATTTTTCAAATAATCACATTATTTAGAGTATATCAAGTTTTGAAATGTTGGATAAAATTCATTTTACTTTCTCAAAGGCATATAAAGATTTTTGAAACAATGTATTCTGAGTAATCTTACTTAAATAACAACATTTACTCTTTTGTACATTCTAGCTTCTCAGATTTTCTAGTAGTTCTAAATATTGATCAACAAGTTGAAAATGTCAGTTGAGGCTTTTCTATCAATTTGATTCCTGTACCTTTGAGCTCTCTCATCTTTAAAGGTTAAACATTGGTTAGAGTTAAAAACCAAAGACTCTATTACAAAGTAAGATGGGAAGAATGTATATTTGAATATCAGGTCAGTATTTTTTTTTTGCTGAGTTTTCATGAACTTTGTCATTTTGTCCTCAGAATCTCCCCTCAAAACATCAAATGTTGGCTGTGAATTCATTTCCACTGTACAGTGTCATAGTCTTTTGGGCTGCTGTAACAAAATCCTCTTCCTTGGTGGTGCAAGGAGAAAGTCTCAGCAGTAAGAAGCTATTAGCAGCTACTGTGGCATGAGTTTGATCCCCCTCACGTAACTAACCCACATGGCACAGCACACGTCTCATGTCTTGCCTGCTGCTTCCCCTCAGCAGTTTATTTCATTCAGTCCATCTTTTCTGCTCCATACTCTGTCTCTGGTGAATCTCCAGTGAATCCTCTTTCCCCCGTACCTCTGGCCTACACTCCAACTCCTATACACATAAATAAATAAAACAAATCTTTTTTAAAAAAATCCATGGGTGGGGTATCCAGAGATTTCTCTCCATTCTTGAGATAAATTTACCAGCATGTTTTGAAGTGTCTTTAAACCTGCACACATCCCTCCTGCCCCTGTCACCTAGCAGAACAAGATAATTATTTTTTTAAAGATTTATTTATGCATGCATGCAAGAACTGGGGTACAGGTCAGAAGTGTGGGGGGTCAGTGAGAGGATCCACCAGAGACAAAGTGGGTAACAGAAGAGGCAGATGAACTGAATCACACTGCTGAGGGGAAGAGCGGGCAAGGCAGGAGATGTCTGCAACACCATGTGGATTCCCCTCCCTGGTGGCAGGAGGGATCGAACTCATGCTACAGTGGCTGCGGTTTGCTTCATAGTGCACTGCTTAACCCATTGTACCACCAGGGAGTCCCAGAACAAGTGAATTCTATGGAACATCTTTAATAAGGGCACTTGTCTCATTAAAGAGGGTGCCAAAAAAGGATCTTTAACACATAATTCTTATATTCTACAGGGAAAAACGGACGATTAAATAATATTTATAAAAATTGCCAGATTAAATGGTAAAATTTTTCAGTTGCAGCGTGTCAGTGGCTTTATACACTGTCATTCTAGAGGTTAGTAGTTCTTAAATTAGTGTGAGTGGGGGAAAAATCAATGTAAAGCTTCAACTCATTGATATCCTATTAAAGAAAGGCTAGAATTACAAATTTATGTTTTCTACATCAGCTACAAAAATTGATTTTGATATGAAAGTCCTTATTTTACATTCAATATTAGTAGCATACTTACATGTGCAGCTAATGTAGAAACTGATTTGTGTGTTTCATTCAGTCCACAAACCTTGATATGATGACTTGGCACCAATTAATTTACTTATTAAGTTATTAGTCTCACTAAAACTAAGGTTAAATGGCTAAATTGTCCTCTGATACTAGTATTCAAAAGAAGAATAAAACTTTTCTAATTTTTCCTTCACAGACAAAATGTAATCCTGTATTCACAGGCATAATTCATTTGTAGACAATGTAGCTTTAGTCTGTGCAAAAGGGACTGACCTCATTGAGCTAAGTCTCAAATGGCCATTCCTAAGCAACCACTGATATGGAGTGAGGGGTGGGGAGGTGAGGCAGAGGGCGTACCTAAATTGCATTGGAGGAGGAAGGTCATTCAATACAGAAGAGCCAGTTGTTGGAAAAACCTCTTCCAATATGAACAAAATTTTAACTATTCAATAAATATCAGCAAAATCCATATTTCTTTGCCTTTAGCCCACTGAAGAGGCAGTATACTTGCAAACTGAACATTGTAAGTCCACAGAGGACTTGCAATAAAACTCTTCTTTTCTCAAAATGTAGTGCCATGGTAATTGGCTTCTATAGACATCAGGTAGTAAGCCTGCCACCCAGTAACACTGGAACACAGACAATAATCTATTGTTATAACTTTGGGACATGGAAAAGAGTATTGCTATAGTGAATGAGTGTTATGAGACAGTTGCAGAAAGCTATTCACTGATTTTCTTATAAAACAACCCTGTAACATTTTGTGAAATTATATTTTTTATTCATATATAAGTACAAGATTAAACATTTATCCTGAAAATTCACCGACTTACATTTCCACTTCTCATTTTTTATGAGGTCAAACTGTTTCCATGTGCTCAGCTATATCCAGGCTATGGGTTGCCCATGGAACTATTTACTATGATGTTTGCAAATTATGTTAAAGATATTTATTTTTTATTCATTTTAGTCTTAAATTATTTATTGGTTTATTTTACTATTTTTTTACATGTTATTTATTGAGTATTTTGAATATTTATTTCATTAACATACTACCATCCTACAAGTGAAAACAAATAATTACAATTGTATATAACTATCATCTATGAATTTCTCATAGGACAATTTTATTCTTTTTATTATATACTATTTGGTTGACAGATAAAAAGTATCTAATAAATAGAAGCAATAGATTTTTCTTTCAACAAAAATCCTCTGATCTATCACTCTGTGTTTTTAAGATTTTCTAAATTGTTCTGGCAGAAAACCATGCAACAATCCAATATTGCTTAACAGCTTAAAAATATTGGTCAGTTGGAACTTTCACTGGTTTGGTTTTCCAGGAATGGAAAACAAAGAACTCATTTTAGTAAATCTAAATAGTAAATTTAAATAGTAAATTTAAATACACTTAATGTCATATTGTATGTGTTTGTGCATGTGAGTGTGTGTGATCTGTATTTACTTTTTACTTTGGGTCACATTAGAGTAATTTTTTTTATATTTGAATCTATGACACCTGTGTAAAAGGCAAATTGTATAAAAGAATATAGTGAGAAATATTTAACTTTGCTACCTTAGCTTTTACATTTATTCCCACAACAGTTTTGACTCACTAAATTCTTAATTTCAACTCACTAAACATTATTTAAGCACTAAATATTTTTGAGGTAGAATTATATCACATAAAATATGTTTGGATAAATTGTATTTTGGAATTTTTCAAATGAACTGAATTTGACCTAAATGCAAAGAGGAAAGGAAAAGAAAAATAAATGAAAATGTATTTTCTAGGAAAATTACTTAAAGTGTGTAAAAACATACCTATATTTGTATAAAAAATTAAAGTGATTAGGTACTTATCCATGCATATTTTAAATAAATATATTTGTACATATATTTGTACTTTTGTGAGATCTGTTTTGCTGTTTCACCATTTTCAGTCATTGTAGTTGACTACACTCAGATTGTATTTTTTTATTAATGTATTTCTTATGAATAGCTACATTGAATTTGTAGACTAGGTAAACACAATATATATCACTATCAATAGATTGATCTATATAATCTACTAGCTTTTCTAAAAATGTTCACTCTGTAATTTTACTGTAATAATTCTATTCTGAATTTTTATTTTTTGTTTCACTGTGTGAAAATTGCCAATGGAATTCAAACATCTATCAAGTCAGCACACATACTGGTAATGGTTTCAAGTCCTTTTGTTCAAAGCATCAGCTGAGTTATAACAAGAAAAAGTTTGGGTCTTTTGCCCTACATAACGCAAGCTAACTTAGCCACTTGAACACGTATTTTCTACCATTAAAGTATCTTGAAATCCCATCAAAGCACAGAGATGTGTCCAAGCTTAAATAAGTGAGCACCAAAACCATGAATAACACTGGAACTCAGATACCAATTCTAAAATTTCTAACTTTAGATTCGCTCATGGATTTTTAAGAACAGTTAATACTGTTCAAGGATTACCAAGGAAACAGCCATGATGTAGACTTCTAAAGGTTTTTTAAATCAGTATAATTTTCAGAATGAGAACATAATACAAAAGAAAAGAAAAATTGTCCCATATTATACCTCTCATTATAAAATAATCAACACATGCATTATTTCAAATCTAGTTATTGGTTATTCAGACTCATTTCAAAAACAGTCCCTTAATTAAATGAGATGTAACATGATGGACAATTTAAAGTAACCTTTGTTATTATAGCCGATGTTAGCTGCTTTTTACATTTAAATGTAGTAATTCTAAAATATCTAGCGAGAAAGTCTTTGTCTAATTTTTGGAAACTATAAATTGTATTAGTGGTAATATATAAAAGAACATTGAAATCTGCAATGATTTAGGCAGATAGCTGTACCCTCTCATATAACAATGGACGAACTTTCTGATATTCATTTAGATTTCTATGACCGGTATGTATGTCATATTTTTGCACATTACTTTCAAATATTAGCATTTTTTATTAATATAATTTTTAAAAAAAATTACATATACTTGCCATCAATTGTAATCCCCATGTATTCCCCATCACCATCTCACCAGTGCACCATCACCTCAGTCCCTCATGCTCCCATCTTCCCTCAACCCTCCCCCTCCTCTCCCCACCAAGTGTCCCCAGACCGTCCTTGTCTCCTCATTTTTGGTTTTTGTGTCTTTATTGCTGTTAGCATTTTTAAGGACTTTAAGGGAGGTCCTCCCTGGTGGCGCAAGGGGTTGAGCACCACACTGTGGAGATTCGGCGGCCACTGCAGCATGAGTTCGATCACAGGTCATGGAGTTGACCCACATGGTGCACCAGACCTCTCCTGTAGCACCTACTCTTCCCCTCAGCAGTGTATTTCAGTCAATCTACCCGTTCTGCTCCCCATTCTGTTTTTGGTGAAACCTACCAACTCCCCCGTCTCTGGTCTGTATCCAGCTAATGTGTTAATAAATAAATAATCCTTTTTACAAACATTCATTCATTCATCAATTTATTTATTTGTTTGTTGGTTTATTTATTTGTTCATTTGTTTATTTATTTTCTTGTTAATTAATTTATGCATACGAGAGGTGGGGTACAGGCCAGAGTCGCAGGAGGTGAAAGGGTTCAGCAGAGACAGAGAGGGAGCAGAAATGGCATACTGACTGAAATACACTGCTGAGGGGAGAAGTGGGCGAGGCAGTAGACGGCTGGTGTGCCATGTGTGTGCCCTCCCTGGCCAGGGATGGAACTCGCACCGCTGTGCAGCGGATGTTTCCCAGTGCGGTGCTCAACCCACTGTGGTTCTCAACCCACTGTGCCACTAAGGGGGCCCTAAAAAAATCTTTAAAAAAATAATTTTAAGGGAAATTTTATTAATTAAAAAAGCACGTCCCTTTACATAGATGGATGAATTTGTTTCTGGAAAGACACTGTTGTTTATTTGGTTTATATACTTGATATGAAAGCATAAGAGGTTCAGTTTTATGTTAGAAGTTATAAAAGAAGTTAATGGTGAGCAGTGTCCGGTTTAGAGTCCTTGATGCCAGATTCCAAATGCTTTTTCTACGGTATAACAATATTTCCTCAAGCAACAAATTAGAATGTCTAAAGGACTAATAAAAAATAAATCATAGATAATAACATTTGTATTTCAAGGTCAGAGGTCAAGTTAAGTGTTAAGTCTTGGTAAAGGAAATGGTTGATGTGAGCTGGTGTTTACATCTAATTGCCACGTTTCTTAGTAATAAAATAATAATTAAAAGAAATAATATTACTGATTCAGAGTACATAAAGAATGCCAAATCCAGTTATTCATAGTATCTACATAACTCTCAAAATATAATTTTTTTTAAAAAATAAATCTTTGTGCGATACTTTAGGATAGAATAAATGCTTTATTTCTTGACAGAACATATAGGAATTGTGCTTTAAAGATAATTTAAATTAGAAACAACTTAGAATATTTTGTGTTCCTAAAGAGAAAGTCTTCTGAAATGGCATCAGTTTTTACTTTTAATTATCCTCACTAAGCCATTAAATAAAATCAAACTCTTTAACAGGTAACAAACACTTGCTGTAAACCAGGATCTCTTCAAATTCTAGATTTCATTTACAAAATGTTTCTTGCTATCCCTACAAACAATTTTTTGGCAGTTTTATGAATAGTTACATAAATGCTGTTTGTCAAGTGTTTTCTATTCCTTGAAATGTCGACTGTCTCACACTTTTATCAATTGATAAATTCCTGTTCATGTTCCAAAGTTGAACACATATGTTCCTACCTTTGCAAAGTTTTCTAAGTCATTTAGATAATGCAGACATTCTGTCTTCTGTCCTCTTCCTTCTAGTATTTAGGTTAAGATATTAGTAGAGCATTTAGAACAGTTTTTTTTTGTGACTGCATTAAATCTTCTCTACAGATCTTTTTGAAACAGACACCATAAAATATTTTATATTAGGAATTTAAGTTATTATGTTATTGTTTTTACTGTTCAAGTGCAAAGTACCTTTAATTTTAAGGTTAAAGTATGAAAATATATAAATACATGCCTTTTCAACCCGTGGAACATATAATATTGGAAATTCATATGTAAAAATAAAATAAATAATTTTGATCCATACCCTAAAAAAACACACAAATTCCCCAGTGGTGATAAATACAGTGCCTAAAATTATAAAATTTCTTTTTAGATAACATGATAGAAAACCTTTTTTGCGGCCCCCCAAAATATTTCTTATATATGAAAGCAATAGCACAGCCCATAAAAAAAAAAAACTTAATTTGAATTCATCAAAATAAGAATATTCTGAAAGTCTAGGTGAAAAGAATGAAATGACATGTCAAAAGCTACAACTTCACAACTCAAAGTAGTGTATAGACCCATGCACAACTCAAAACTATAAACTCACAATAATTGTAACATACAAACTCTAGAAGCCATTGATTTAGATATGACATTTTAGATAACATACATACCAAAGATATGTTCCATGACAGAAAAAGCTGATAAGCCTTTTATTTTTATAATCAGGGTTTAACTGTTTGCAATAATGCATATGTTAAAGTACATAATCATCCTCTTCAAGTGTCTGTCACCACACCACACCCACACCATACACCAACAATAAACTTCACTTTTTATAAAATTAAGCATTTCTACTGTGTAAATGACCCTGACAACAAAAGGAAAATAAAAGTTACACTGGGAGAAGACAGTTGCAAAGGATATGTCTGAGAAAAGGGTATTCCAGGTTGCCGAGGGGTTAAGTCACATCACTATCACCAGTAAAGCCTGAGTTTGTTGCTTCTCATTATATGTTATCAGGGGAACAAAATTCACACAATGTAATATATGACATACATATTAGAATGATGAAAATTAAGACCAGTGTCAAACACAACTAAGAAAAGAATAAATTTTAATTTATCTTATTCTAATGGTCTGTGGGTGAATAAACTATTAAGCATATTTAGATTTATTAAGTATATCTTATCTCTATCTATATTCCAAGTTAGTATCAGGAAGGAGTATTTCCTAGATGTCAAAATGCTACACATTCAGTTTTTAAAGAAATGTCTTCCAAATAAAGTCTTTTTTAAAAAAGATTTTTATTTTATTTTTTGTTTTACATTTTGTGTAGAAGAACTGGGGTGTATACCAGAAGTGCAGGGGATGAGAAGAGTCATCAGAGACAGAATGGGGAGCAGATCAGGCAAATTTACTAACTTTACTGAAATACACTGCTAAGTGGAACAGCAGTCAAGACAGGAGAGGTCTGCTGTGCCATATGTGGGTTAGCTCGCTCGTGGGGGATCAAGCTCAGACTGCAGACATAATAATGCTGATCCTTAACCCCTGGAACTCCAGGGAGGCCCTAAGTAAAGTCATAATTAAAAGTGCACACCTCTGACTTGAATTATTTCCAGTTCTTCTAATGCAACCTATATAAGACCAGACATCAGAGCAATATGCTACATCCTCTAGAGTAAATGAGTTAGTGGAATAAAAGAAATCCAAACATTTCATCAAAAAGGATGACAAAAATTTTCACAAAAACAGATACTACAACAAGGATTCAAAATTAAATTGGAGGGTTACTGTTTGTTTTGTCATTGATGTTGGATTTCACTCTTGGTTCTGATGATAATAGCACAAAATATTGTTATATGTGATCTATGAAGAACATAGGTGATTTAATACTTTTTTTACAAATAGCACAAGCTTGAATGAAGTGACAAAAAGCTGATTGCAAATCTATTTCATAACAAGTATTTTATTTTACAAATGTTTACAATAACTGAATAATTTCATTGAAGATATTGAGTGACCAAATACAAATACTGCAGTTTCTGAATAATTAGTGCTGATTATAGTGACCAAGAAACAAAACAAAATAAAAAAATTACAATTTAAAGGCGGGAATATTTTTTATAGGGGTAAAGAACTGAATAGCAAAAATGTATGATGGAAAAATCATTAGAATGAAAATAATGTCTAAGTTTCACTCATGGTTATATCACTTAAAAACTGTAACAATAAGTAAAAATATAATTTTCCTTATAAATAGACTTCAAATTGGTATTTTGGTGAAAATCAGTTATTTCAAATAATTTTAAACATTAGTTAGACATATTTAGGTATGTCTAGAACATAAGTAGACACAAAGCAAGTGTAGTCACTAACATCATAACTGATTTTGATCCTGAATATAAATAGTAAAAATCAAAATCATCAGGCAACTATGTATCAGAAACATTCTGTAGGTGAGCAGGAGAAAGAAGGGTCAGAACAGGTGTGGAAAGAGCATAAAAGGCTATGGTAGTGGTGCATGGGTGATTGGTGGTGGGAATTTCATGGGGAAATCATACATTGTACAAAATCATACATTGAACAAATATGAAGGGTGATATAATAAATATGTGTTTAAAAAAAGAAAAGACAAAAAAAAACACAATGGTACTGTAAAAGAAGAAAAAAATGTTTTATACTGTCTAGAAAATTTCTAGAAAGAAATGACTTTCCTTTTAAACTGGTTTACCTTTATGTTCGTTTCTGGTTATATGAACACAGAAATGGTGACATTGAGGAACGAGGCAATAGTACCACTTTTACTCATTTCTGTTCAGGATTATAAATCTCATAGAAATCTCATGAATCTCAATAAAGCAACCATAAGAAAAAAAGTATTGAGAATAAGAAAAATGTACTTTAAAGCAGATAGAGCAATTATCTATTTAGAAAATTCTGAAACATTTGCAGATTAACTATAAGACTTAATAAGAAAACTTATCATTCATTAAAGAGATGGCTAATATACACTGTTAAGTGTATTTTTACATACTAAGAGCAAATAGTATGGGGATTACACAATTAATTCTAGTTATTTTTACACCATTAAAAGTAAAATACTTAGATATAAATTTAACAATGATCTATTGAAAGCCACAAAATACTATGAGAAATAGTAAAATTATAAGGCATTACAATAGTAAACTTATAAGACATATAACATTAAAATTATAAGACATACTTTGTGAATTAATAGG
The DNA here is from genome assembly GCA_019455555.1 of Galemys pyrenaicus. Lineage (NCBI taxonomy): Eukaryota > Metazoa > Chordata > Mammalia > Eulipotyphla > Talpidae > Galemys > Galemys pyrenaicus. The sequence continues at coordinate 170,414 of JAGFMF010011521.1, forward strand.
ATTCACAGTAAGATATTATTTTTTCTGTAAATTGTTCTATAGATTTAATGAATCTCAATTACATCAGTTATTTTTAGTAAAGTGTTATTCTAAATGTTATATGAACCAAATCCTTCTAAAACAATCTGGAAGAAGAAAATAAAAGCAAAGCTGGAAAATTCATACTGCCTAATTTCCAGACTTACGATAAAGCCACATTGTGTTAGTATAATGGTTGACACAGATGTTCAGATCAATAGAAAGGAAGAGAGAATTAAACAGCAGCCCCATGTGTATACGTTCAACTGTTTTTCAACAACATTTTCAAGTTAACTAAATGGTGAAAGAATAATCTTTCAATAAGTGGTAATGAAAGAACAATATAAACAAATAGAAAAATAAATGATCCCCAATCAATACCACTCTTTTGTGAATACTGTAGTCAGTATTGTGTCAGTCTTAGAAATATATGATTTACAGGGGAAAAAAAAGGGCAATCTCATATTAGGAATGAAAAAAAATCAGTCCTATAAAAAAGGCACTGCTAAAGGAAAATAAATAACAAAAATTAACTACATAATTTTCTCATTCTTTGGAGGGCACTAATTTGAAATGAAAAAGCATCCCAAAGATTGGGAGAATGTTTTCATAATACCTATATCTCATGAAAGATTTATATAGAGAATCTATGCTGAACTCCTGCATATCAATAAGAAGACAATTAAACCAAAATATTTGCACATACATGGTATAAAAGAAAATACATGCATGCCTAGTATGTGAAAACATTTCTCCTTATCTGTAGTCAGCAGTACCAGAAATTAACCTTGTGATAACAAGCCACTAACTAAAATGGAGGATTTAAAATATTAACAGCAAAGCACATTTAAAAGAATGCATTTTACTGTGAAGTATAATAGAGAAAATTGCATAAACATATATCCTTATGAGAGGCATTCCATAATTCTCAGATAAGTGAAAAGAAAATATTCCAGAAGCCGTCACATACTCTTCTTGATCATACCTTCAATGTTCTCACCTACATGTACACTTAAAATAAGCACTTTTTCTATGCTTAAAAAAACTATTTCTGAGTAATTTTATGCACTGAAGTTTAATAGTTTAATCACAAATCTTTTATCTTTCAAGTAGACTCTATATATAGATAGAATCAAAACTGAAAACATCCACTTCTCTTTCAAGGCTTTCAAGATTCTCTGGAGTTTATTCAGGAAACATAAATATTTAGTTACTAGAAAAGGGAACAAATGCCCTTGACCTCACCAAGTCTGGATCTAATGCTGTCAATGATGCTAACCTCTATTGATGTGGCAGTTTTGGTAAATGGTATTTATTTTTCTTTGGAGTGGGGCTCAGTTTGTCTTCAGTCTCCATCACAGAAGGGCCTCTTGAGAGGCGCAGCCACACTCCCTTTGACATCAGAAGAGGATGCACCCAAACTACATTTGCCATGATTCCCTGCTTTGGTACCTACGACCCTACGACGGCACTGTGACTCCTATTTGTTCTCTAAATAGCAAATTGTTTCTCGTTGGAACACAGACTCTGTATTTCTTCTGTCTGATATTGTGACTTTTAGAGAACTTAAATCATTAACGCACTGTCCATTATGCTTCCCTGGGGAATCTAACATAGTCACTTTAAGTTCTTTGGCTCAGAATACTACAATGACTGAGTAGTCCTCATATCCAAATTGAAAACAATTCTTGACACATAAATCACCCCCAAATTCTGGGGAAGTCTTGTTAAATCTTCCAAGACTTCTCTGACCATGTTCTACACCTGTGCAGGTGGCATCAGAGTATGCTCGTGACCCTGCAGCTCAGCAAATATTTATGAAGTTGATGTTAGTCACTCCTTTCTGCACGGATTCTCAGTCTTTACCATTAATGTTTCAGAGATTGAATAACTTGGTGGACCAGTCCCTTATACTCTCACATGAAACAAGGGGGGTTACGTTTTACTATGAAAACTGTAAAGTTTGGAAGCAAAATGAATACAGATTCTATTTCTTTCTAAGTCATTTTTTTTTCTTCCTTTTACAAACTAGAGATATAGGGTGGTGACAGAGGATGAAGTATAATTGGACAATTGCTGCTATGTCTTAGTAAGGTCTGGGAAAATTATAATGACTGGTGAGTACTCCTTTTCATAATGTGATATGTTTTATCTCTTATTTTTTGAGGTTTTTAGTTGTACTTTTTCTACAACATGAAAAGTCCCTTTCAAATTCTGCTACATTATCTGTCGCTTACATATTTGTTTTACATTTTAAAATCTAAATCTTTTATGAATAAGCCATTATGCAAAGGTCAAATAGGTGTACATTTTGCAAAATGTAAAAATATTGAACTTTTGATTTCTCAGGTTTTTTAATAGAAAGTAGTGTAATTTCTATCATTGACAAATATTAATGTTATTATCAATCAATGATACACAAACATTGTGATAATTTTAAGTGTATTGCTTTGCAGTGATTCTTAAAGACTTTACTTTGTGCACTTTGATGAGAAACTTCAAAAATATAGAAACTCTGCTTTGCATATTTTTCACATACAAGGTCAATGGATTTACTCACCTCCTGGAATCCTTTGAATCATGGACACCCATTAAAACCTATGGCCTAGAAACTGTGCCTGAATCAAAATTAAAGTGCATAACAATAAATAACTTCAACCACTAAAAATTGGTAACAGTTCTCTACACCTTCTATTAGAGGTCATCATTGTATGAAGATCAATTCTCTTATCACATCTTAACTGATTTTTCTTCTAACTTCTTCATTCCATTCAGAGAAATCAGATTATAAAGGAAGTTTCACTCTCTTAGTGTCAGCTATGAGCATCAAGTAGAATTTAAAGAATTCTTTTAACATTGGCACCTGATAGATCCCATGCATTTTATTATTTCCAGAATATCATAATAAACAGTTCTAATTAGGATGCCCTTCTTTAAACAAATGGAGGAAGGAAATTCATGTCTCTGTGGAACTTCTGAGTTCCTTTTTCATGTATTTTATATTTTTAAACACATTTCTTGTTATTTGGGAAGAAATAAACACATGGTACTAGAATTTAGAAGTGAACTCTAAGTGTAATTTTGAACTGTATTTATTGGTTTTCTTGTTTTCAAACTTCAATATGTTAGGCCTTTGTTATAGAAATGTTATCCATTTATGTCATGCACAAAAAATAATTTAGTCAGAAAATTTATAGGATATTATTTCAATCCAAAAATGAGATACTATATTGGAAAGTGGTTATCTAACTTGGCACAGAACCTTATTATAAGTGAGGTAAATGTACAAATAACTGTGTATGATTTCCTGTAATTACCTAAAATTCAGAGAAAATTGTTTGTGATTAATGTTAGCTCATTTAGTTGTTCTGTCAGAAAAAGAGACCCCACACAATAACCATTACATCATCTGACCTAATAAGGCACTCATATTTCTAGGAGGAACAGGAAGGGAAAAAAATTGCATTTATCAAATTTAACAGAATGTCAATGTGTGCAGTTATAACATTTTAATATAAAACATAATACAATGAACTGCATGAACCTGCATAACTGAGAAGTCACTGATCAAAAATGTGTTAAACATAAATATACCAATTCACTACTGAAATTCAGATAAAATGGTATTCAAGGAATAGAAAAAAGTACAAAGCTACAGAATCAAAATGAAGGGAGAGAGGACAACAGCTACAAATTAGTATAAGTTTTTGGAAGAAGAAATACAAATAAATGATTTGAAACTGACTTTGAAGAGTGACAACAGTTTGCATGCAATAGGGGAAAACAGGAAGCAGTGAGCTAATTTCTGTTACAGAGTAATTGGTGAGAAAATATCTAAAGCCTGGCCCTCAAGAACCAGTAGTCTAGACTAACACCAGAAAACTGAGCGTGATTAGGTTTCTAGAGTAAGGATTGATACAGGAGAAGGGTGAAATAGGCAGCTACATAAAATTTGAGGTACTATTCATATTTCAAAGTCATATTCAGGTACAACATAGAGAAAAATACTTAAAAAGGAAGAAAACAAAAATGTGAAAATATAACTTCTTTCTTTTCATTTATTTTTGAATAACTTTTCTTTTAATTGTGGTAACATTAAGATCCTTTTCATTAGGTATCACCATTTTAGGATATGCAACACCAGATCACCCATAATCCTTCACTGTAATCCATTGTTCTTCCTTCTCTCATTCTCCTAACCCTCTCCTGACCTTTCCCCACTTAGGATACTTCAAGTTTCAAGGGTTAGTTTTAATGGTTGTCTTTCTGATTCTAGTCTGTTTTACTATATGTCACACACATGTGACAACTCCTTAATTCAAAGTATTATCACTTTCCTGTCACAGAATATTCAGCATTATTAAATGCACAAGTAAATGAAATGTGACTATCTCAAACTGGTAACGTTATAGTGAAGAGAGAGAGGCACAAGGAATTTATTCATTCTAATATCACACAGTAATGGAAAGAAGCAAGTAACAAATCATTCATATAGTATGTCAAGAGGACTGTTAGTTAAAATAAGATTACTCAACATAACAGTCCTCAAACTGACATACACACATATTGACCATACCTAGAGCTTTGGGATGGTAAAGGCTTTCTCTTTTCAAATCTTTTAAAAGCAAGGGCTTTCAATGGGAACTATCATATATTCACATAATTAAGTCAAGTCTTTTACCCTACCTCCCTTATATGGATTATCTTCCCCACACATTGAAAAAAAGATACATGTCTCATCATCCCAAACTTCACAAATGGATATAGCTCTACATTTTAAAGTGCATTACAAGAATGTAGATCTCAGTTTTGGTTTAAAGCTTATGAAAGATAATATGCACCTTTAAGAAAAATAGAAAATTGCAAATACAAAATTAGGTGTGAAAAAAAATATTTATTTAGAATAAGAAAAGGCATCATAAATAATTACCAGTGCATTGGAGTTCAAGGTCCATTTCTTGTGAAATTGCTTTAGGCAATTTACCAGAACTGCTTAACAGAGAAATACTTCTTGCTTGCAATCTGTCTTTATTTCCTCTTAGAACAGTTTACAACTAACAGTAACTCCAAATAATCATAGAAGTCTGTTCAAGAGAAAAGCTCTGAACCTTTGGGTCCATTAGCCTCTGGGCCATCTGCTCCGCTTTCAGACATCCGCAAGAGTCTGGGATGTGAGTGGCAGCAAAGCTTCCCTTAACTGACTCAGTCACCTTCCAGCCATGGTCCATCTAACAGATCTGGTTGTGGAGAGAGTGTGTGGATACAAATTGATATTTTGGTCTCTGTTTAAAATTCAGATATATTGTAAAGTAGGTCAGAAAGAATAAGAGTAACCAATGTAAAGATCATAACATACTCTGAATTTTCACCCTTTGTCATATGAACTAAAGACAAAGGGTGTATCCTGTGGTTCTGAAAATAACTATAAATCTGAACACATGTGGGGTGACTACATCCAGGTAATGAACAAAAGGCAGCACAAGACTGTGATCATAAACACTTTGAAAAACAAAGTAAAACTGCCATTTATAATAATAGTTAAAAACCTTGAGAACAATGTCAAAAGACTAAAAAGGCAATTCATGGAATATGAAATAATATTTTTTATTATTTCTAGTCAGTATTACTATATAGAATACTATTTAAAAAAACATATATAACTCAGCAACAACAAAACAAATAACCTGTTTTAAAAATAAAGAAAAAAAGACATGAAGACTGTTCTCTAAAGAAGATATACCAATAAATGAATGAATAGATAAATGAAATAAATGAAAAGATACTCAACATCATAAATAATTGCAGAGATGCAAATGAGAAACACAGCAACAGTGAAATTACATGTCACACCCATTAAAATAGCTACTATCGAGTGAAAAAAATATTGACAAGAATGTGGGGAAATTGGAACAATATGCATTACTGGTGGGAATGAAAATTGATGTAGTTGAGCAAAATAGTGGAACTAGTACACACAATACTTAACCCAGAGAAACCACATGATAAAGAAATTCCACTGCTAAGTATTTGCCCAAATAATTGAAAGCAAGCAGTAGTTTACATTTTTTTATATCAACATTGATTGCATTATTCACAATACCAAAAATGTGGAAATGACCAATGTCTATTTTCAAATGAATGGAGTTAGAAAAGGCAGGGTATGTGTGTGTGTATGTGTCTGCGTGTACATATATGAATATTATTGGCTTAGAAAAGGAAATTCTGATACATATTCCAGAATGGATAAACTTTAGCATCATTCTGCTAAATATAACAATAAAGATGCAGGACAAATATTGGGATATTAAATGATTCCACGTGTATAACTTAGAATAGCTAAATTCATACGGACAGAAAGGAGACTAGTGGTTACCAGGAAGTAGAAGAGGGGAAACTAGGAATTGTTAACATACAGAGCTTCAGTTTGGAATATAGAAAAGTTACTTATGATGGCTAGTGATGATAGTTAGATAAATATGTAAAAGCACTTAGTGCCACTGAAATGCATACTTGAAATGATTACAATGACAAAACTTTTGTTAAATACATAAACATATATGATATATATAACTGAAATTTAAAAATGAAAGAAAAAATTCAAAACAACTGAAAGAAAGGTAGATTTTATTTTTAAGACTCTACCCTAAAGTCTCCAAAACTGCTAAGAGATGTAAGGCAAGAATTCATAAAAGGAAGAAATAAAATATTCACTGACTGAAAAGTCAATATTATAGAAACATCACTGTCCCTCAAGTGACCTACAGATCTACTGATATTCTAATAAAAATCACAGTAGCCAATATTGTATTACTATCTTTTATTTTGTAAAAATAAACATAATAATCTTATAATTTATATGAAAATGCAATAGGCACAGATTGGTCAAACAACCTATTTATAAGTAAAAATGAAGTGCAAGAATACTTGTTATCTTATTTTATAAGTTCTTATAAAATGACAGTAAGAAATACAATATGGTATGGACATAACGTTAGACAAGTAAGTAAAGAAAGCTGAATACATTTCAACTTTTGACCTATACTTATATGGTCATTGATGTTGAAGAGACCCACCAAGTGATTTGAGAAGACAATGATGGTCTTTCCACAACTGATTTCAAAACAAGTAGATATTAATATTCTAATTATTTTTACATTATAGTGATATTTAATAAAATCATATTATAGATCTAAGCATAAAAGCTGAAACTAAAAACATCTAGAAGTAAAATTTTGGAGAGGGAATGATTTTATAGAGGACTCAGAAAGCATTGAGTATGAAAAAAGTAATTATAAACTGAATTTCTTCAAAATTCAAAAATGATGCCAACCAAATATTTACAATATATCAATGAAACCAAAAGCTGGTTCTTTGAAAAAATAAACAAAATAGACAAACCCCTAGCTAGGCTAACAAAGAAAAAAATGGGAGACTACACAAATAAATAGGATATCAAATGAAAAAGGACAAATTACGACAGACACAGCAGAAATCAAAAGAATAATTAGAGAATACTATGAAAATCTATATGCAAACAAGTTCAACCACCTAGAAGAAATGGACAAATTTCTTCAACTTTACAATCACCCAAAGTTAGATAAAGAAGATATAGACTACTTAAACAGTCCAATTACAAGCAATGCAATTGAAACAGTCATCAAAGCCCTTTCCAAAAATAAGTCCAGGTCCAGATGGCTTTACAAATGAATTCTACAAAACATTCAGAACTGAATTAGTACCGATCCTACATAGATTATTTCACAAAATTGAAAAAGAAGGAGTTCTACCAAACACATTTTATGAAGCCAACATCACACTAATACAAAAACCGAACAAGGACAAGACAAAAAAAGAAAACTACAGACCAATCTCTCTAATGAACACCGATGCAAAAATCCCCAACAAATTCCTAGCCAACAGAATACAACAATGCATCAACAAGATATTCCACCATGACCAAGAAGGATTTATCCCAGGAACACAAGGATGGTTCAATATTCGAAAGTCAATAAATGTAATCCACCACATCGACAAAAAGAGGAAAAAAAAAAAACATGATTATATCGATAGATGCTGAGAAAGCTTTTGACAAAGTCCAGCATCCATTTATGATGAAGGCCCTTGGAATTCTTGGGATAGGAGGACCATATCATAAGATAATAAAGGCCATATATGACAAGCCCAAAGCCAATATCATTCTCAATGGTGAAAAGCTAAAAGCCTTTCCCCTAAGATCTGGAACAAGACAAGGATGTCCTCTTTCATCACTGCTCTTCAATATAACACTGGAAGTCCTGGCCAGAGCAATAAAGCAAGAAAAAGGTATACAAGGTATCCAAATAGGGAAAGAAGAAGTAAAATTATCACTGTTTGCAGACGATATGATAATATACATAGAGAACCCCAAAAGCTCTACAGAAWATCTAATCAAGCTAATCGGCCAGTTTAGCAAAGTAGCAGGATACAAAATCAACACACAAAAATCAGTAGCCTTCCTTTATACAAACAACCAAGCTGAAGAAGAAGAAATAGAAAAAAAAAATCCCCTTTATAATTGAAACCACAAAAATTAAATACTTGGGAATAAATCTAACAAAAGAGGTGAAGGACCTGTACAAAGAAAATTACAATATATTGGGAATGACATACTTTGTAAATACTTAAAACTATTTTACCAATTGCAGCTTCTAAATTAGATGTGACAAATACACATATATTGCAGAATTATTTTGTGAATGTACAACTGATAGTATTATTGAACCTTAAAATAAGACAGCAAATCATGTCTACTATAATTTCCCCTGCCATAAAGAAAATGGATGTCACTTGAAAATTTTCACTAGTGAGTGTGTTATTGGTCCTAGCCAAGACACCCCAAATTAAAGGGAGAAAAGTAGGGATTTATTATTCAGTTGTGAATGACTGCCAGACTAGTCTACTGGTAGATACTCTACATTAACAATTTTCATTCTTCTGAACTGCTGCTGCCTTTTAAAATGAAAGTTCTCATCACAAAGAATAATATTTCTCTTTTTGGAACTAGACAGAGTAACAGATATTAACTACATTTATTATGATACTTATTTAACAGGTATGTAAATAAGTCATTTTGCTGTATACCTTAAGGACACAGGGGTTTATGTCAATTATATTTCAATAAAACTAAAAAAAAAAAAGTGAAACAAAAATAAATAAGCAAAAGATAACCAGGATCCTTGCATTTCCTGAGCTTTGAATCCTTTCCTCGAGGATTGATTCAAGGACCGTGGAATCCATTATCTCCCTATCTGTAAACTCAGTGAGCATGTATAGATTTTAGCTGCTTGAGGGAATCAGGTCTTCTTTCCATATTTTGCTTTCTCTTAGTAAAATTAAGAACAACATTGAGTAAAAAGGAAACTGTCAAAAATTTTATAAAATAGTACTAAGATCAAGGAAAACAAAATTAAATGCCAATATGTTTTTGGAATTTTGGAAGAAAAATCTTAAAATTCCTAAAACTCTAGAAGAAACTAATAATCCAACAATTTAAAAACTGCACTTCGGTAGTTTGCTAACTTATTTAGAGTATCCTAGTACACTAGTCAAGAGCTTTGTTTATCAAGTTCTCAACATTTGTGTTCAGGAAACCATGTGCCTTTTCGTTTAGTTATTATTTCACAATGAGAGATTAGTGTAAAATGTAATACTCGATCGATAAAGTCATATATTGGTTATATTTGCACGCTATAGCATAGCTCTTTCCTATTGTGTTGAACCTCTCATTGGTGTATTCTTGGTGGACTAATTGTCTCTCTTGCATGTCATGAGAAGGGAAGTGCTTTTATATCAAAACTTTGACAGCCCAGTACAGGTGAGTGACATATAATTACTCAGTTTGCTATTCAACCTGAGGCAACATTTACTGTTTATTTTTATTGAAGTAGCATTGCATTATAATATCATATAAATTATAAGTGTGCATTATGAAAAAAAATATATATACTACGCATATAAACACTACATTAAAAGCACCATTAAAAGTCCAGTTCTGTCCACTATTTTTTTCCTTACTGAATACCCTCTAGGTTCATGCATGTTGTTGCAAAGTACAGGACTCTATGTGTGTGTGTGTGTGTGTGTTTGCGTGTGTAGTTGGGTAGTTTTCTTTGAGCATGTGAAAAAAAGGGGAGACACTTGGAAGACAGGACAATACAGAAGTTCCTACTAGCCCTAGTAAAATAGATCCTTTACTCCAGTTCCTGTTAATGAGATATCTGAGCACTTTGCTGTTCTTTCCCATACACTTCTCCAATTATGTATATACACTGTCTAACTAACGGGCCTGTTTCAAATAGGACAAAAATATTCTATGCAGAACAGCTAAATATAAGATTCAGATGACATAAGCCTATTACTGCCATAACCTGGTCAGTGACTCATTAATGAGTATCTCATAGTGTGAAACTGACAATCAAAATCACTCTTAAATACTTATTAGCATCACCATTGGAAACCAACATATCCCAATAAGCTGAATCCAGTGTATTGTTCGCCACTCTGTCTTTTTGATTCAGTCTCAGAAGAAGTTTAATTTTAGTGTATATATTATTTTTAAAAGCTCTGTATTTAAGCTCTATGGAATTATGGAAGACAAATCCTAAAATTCAGAAACTTCTGGAAGAAACTGATAATTGAACAACTTGAAATCTGCACTTAAAGGGTTTGCTAACTCATTCAGAGTGCCCTATTACACCAGCAAAGAACTTTGTTTCTCAAGTTCTCAACATTTGAACTCAGGAAACAATGTGCTTTTTAATATAACTATTATTTCATAATGAGAGATTAGTGTAGTCTCTATGAGAGATGAAAATCTACTTAATATAGCAAATGCTTCTACAATTGGAGGGGATCCATAAAAACATGTCTCAAATTCCCTCATTTGTAAAAAATTACAACTTCACACCTTGATATGTGTACATACCTCATTCACGATCTACCAAAATCCTCACAACAGCTGTCCTATCTCCTTCCTGCCTCCATGGCCTTGCCTTCACCCACCTCTGGTAAACTAGTATATATTTCACAGAGTGTAAGAATTATTTTTGCTGTGCTTTGCCAATTTTTTCTTTATTTATATTCCACAAGTGAGTCAAATGATCCAGTAACTGCTGTTCAATTCTGACTTAGTTCACTTAGTTCACCTCAAGATACATCCCTTAACTGTTTCTTTAAGAGTTGAGTATTCCATTGAGCACATAGACCACAACTTTTAAAACTAATCATCTGTCCTTGGGCACTTAGGTTGATTCTACAACCTGTGAATAACACTGCTGTGGACACAGGAGTGCAAAGATTTATTATTATTATTATTATTACATTTTTCATATTCTTTGGTTAAAGGATAGCAGTAGTATTGATAGAGCATATGATTATTTCCATATGTATATATATTTTAGGAATCTCCATACCATTAAGGACTTCTTTAGCCCTTTATTTCCCTGATTCCTCTTCATCTAGGCACTTTAAAACTCTATGGAGGGCCTCCCTGGTGGTGCAGCGGGTTAAGCAACGCACTATGAAGCAAACCACAGCCTCTGCAGCACGAGTTCGATCCCTGCCACCAGCCAGGGAGGGGCCCCACATGGCGTAGTGGACCTCTCTTGCCTCGCCCGCTGCTGCCCTCAGCAGTGTGTTTCAGTTGGTCTGCCTGTTCTGCATCCTTCTCTGTCTGGTGAATCCTCTCACTGCCCTAGATTCTGGCCTGTACCCCAGCTCTTGTATGCATAAATAAATAAATCTTAAAAAAAAAAAAAAACTCTATGGAGCCTACTCTTCATTAGCAACATTTCCTTCATCATACCCTTCCTACACTAACCAAGCTAACCATCTTCCTTTTGACAGTTCTTCTGCCTTGAGGTGCTCAGTCTGATTCCAGCTGTGGAGGTCAATTCTGAGTATCTAGTTTCCCTGATGGCCAGTGTTGACCTGGTATGCAAGCTCTTTACCCCTAACATGATGCCTGCCTAACCCACTCTGATCTCAGTAAAAGCTTTAACCACAAAGGAAAAATAAGCACTTACCAGAATAAAACCTTGAAAAGACTCATTCAATTTACAATTTGGATTTTTTTCTCCAATATTTATATGATCAGTGGTAAAGTGATAGAATAACACTATTTTGTGTCTGGAACACTGGCGAACACTTAAGACTTGAACTAGCTGGTAAGTGACCTCAACTCATGAAGTCCTCATTTCACCTATAAAATTAGGAATTTTTGCTTGATTACTATAAAATTATTTTAGCAGTAATTTCACATTTGCATCACTAATTTAGATATTAAAGACCTCATTCTTTTCTTCCAATGCTATAAATTAAATTTCTAAGTTTAATAAATATTTTTATGTCTGCATATTATGGCGTGAGTAAAATATGTGACATTTGTTAGATTAGTGGAGTAATTAGCAATTTCTTTACAACTTCCAGGGAGTGATTGATTATTTCTAATTCAGATTATCAGGAAGGGTTTCAGCGAGGAAGTCTGAGAGAAATCAATTAGAGACAAAATGAAGAAAGGAGACAGAAATAGCATTCCCAAAATAACGTTCTGTCCCAAAGGTGACAGAAATCACACGAAGAAGCTCTTCAAAGCTCTGACACGTTAAATGGACATTTATTCAGCATTCTTAGGAACTGACTATTCTGCCATAAAAAGACTAATTGAGAGTTGATAAAACAAGTCAAAGAGAAAAGTTAAAGTGTATGCATTATGAGTGAAAACTGATGAAAAGCAAATTGATGTGCTGTAAATTTCAAAAATTTAATGGAACTGAAAGCACCACTTTATTTTTCTAGTCAGACTGCATAGTAATGGGAATTAAGGCACAACTTTATAATTGATTAAAGGGTAAAAAAAAGAATTTTTCTAACATCTATTTGTCATCTCATATATGTTATACAACACGATCCCAAGATATGTCCATTATCTGTGATCACCTCATCACCAAGGTAGTTCCCAGAAAACGTTTGTCCTCAAGGAGGCCTCAATAAGGTAAATGCAATGTGTGTCTTGTCACAGATATATAAAGGTGGGTTGATCTGAAAACATGTATGAATACATACATAAATCAGATGATGGAATAGCTATTTAGGACTTCTAAAAGTGTCATTTAGACTGTTTTAGTTTCCATGGGACTATTTTTAGACTCTTATAGGTTTTTGAAATTCCTGATATAAGTGACTTTTATAAGTATATGTAACTTATCCTTTGTTTCCTTTATCTGAAATAGCCAGTCCAAGCTAATAGGAGAATGAGAGTGATACCCAAGTTAGAAATGAGTTAAATATGAGGATCATTTCAAAATAAGTGTCTCTTTTTTGTTTATAGAATTATTTTACTTCTTACTCTACTTCATTAAAATCCATGTACTTACTAAGAAATGCTCATTATTAGCAATAAAGACAATGCCTTCCTAGTAATGAAATTTCTTTCCCTGCCCCCAAATAACCCCAGAATTGAGTGGAGAAAGCATCATGCCCATTTTGCAATTGAAGTTAAGAAAAATAGGTGGCACAAGGTGTTAAGTCTCAGCAATACGAAGCTAACTTCAGCCACTGTAGCATGAGTTCAGTCCCCCAGCCAGGGACTGACCCACATGGTGCAGCAGACCTCCTCTGCCTCACCTGTTGCTCCCATTACCAATGTATTTCAGTAGATCTGCCTGTTCTGTTGCCCACTCTGTCTATGGTGAATCCTCTCACCACCATCCCTGTACCTCTTGCCTGTAATTCAGTTCTTGTATGCATAAATAAATAAATCTTAAAAAAAGAGAAAAATGATACCCCAGCCACAGAGGTTGTTGATGGAAGAGTATATAAGAATTGAAAACAAACTCTTAATTTTATTTTCTTATCGCTCTACTTATGCAAATTCCACTTCAATAAGCTGTGATTATAATTATTTGTGTGGGACATTTTACTTACAAATCCAACATGAGCAGAAGCATAATCATTGCATGTATCAGGAGCTGGGATTATTGTTTTCCTAAAATACTAGGAGAAAATGAACAAAAGCAATTGTACATCTCTCCAAAACCTATAGGTAAACATATCTGAAATGTCCTCTGATGAAAGAAGTCAGTCAATTCTCTTTGTTTCTCAAAGGGTGAGGACTAGGAAATTAAATTTCTTCTTTGCCATTCTGCATTGATAATGCAATAGTTTCTGTGGATGTGATAAGAAAAAGAAGTGCTTTACATCCTAACAGGCAATATATTTAAAATTTAGTTATCCTTGGTAACTTTACATGAAATAAACTCTGGCAATTATTGTTGTCAGGATAGAGTTATAATTATTTTTTCTCTTCTCTGAATACATGGAAAATTATTTCTTTTTTTGACACAAAGTTTAGATGGCTAGTAACATTGAAGTTACCAGATTGCGAAGTACCTTCTCTGAAGATATTGGTGTTTATCTTCTACTTTAGAAATAATCTCATATTTCCACAGAAACCCTCATCTTTACTCCTTTGTTGAGTGATTGATAAGACAGCAGGACAATAGCTAACTGTGGATACACACACAGTTTTTATATCTATAAATATTATATAGATATTCTGTGTACAAAATAATCTCATATTATTGATAATTTGTTTTATATTTCTGGATAGACCAATTGGTAATAAACAAGGTATGATTTTAAATGACTTGTAAAAATGTTGCTACTGGTTTTTCTAAATGAATATCTGTAAGAAAGTATGCTGATTCTTGATAGGCAAACCAAGGTAGAAATAGGCAATATAAGAGATATAATAAGCAAACAAATATATATCATTTATTATTAAAAGGATTACTGAGAAGAACAAGAGAAGTTAATATCAGTGAAAGAAAAACACTAGAGATGCAAGAAAAATGTGAAATGAATAAAAATAGATACTTAAATCTGATTGATAGGCAATAGTCATAGATACATTTCCTGGGTTTTAAAAGAAATTCTTGTTTAACTTTTTAGAATCTCACTAATTTCTTAAAATTGCACATTTAGCTATATTATGTTTCTACTTCATATTTAAGGAAACTGAAGCTTGTAGATTTTATTCACAATATCAGGAGGTTTTTACTACCCTACCCATGACAGGTTGGATCAAAAATAGGTCAATTTAAAGAACATGCTGTCATTATTTAATTATGGACACATTTTACATCTAATGAAAACAGTTACTGTGGACACAGTGTAGGTGATTTTAGGAGTAATCCTATATAATTAAGGAGTGAAACAATTATCTTCTGCTATCACACATACACACACACATACAGAGGAGAGGAATTTGTTCATTTAGAGAATCTCTTTCAGTGTTCCAAATTTAAGATGTAACTGTAAACACTTTTAAGGGTACTGTACTCTATTCATCAATATTTATCAAATTATTTATGGATGTGTAGATTTATTTCATACCATAGTTTAAAATATTTAGAATGTTGAAGGATTATAAAAATTATTTTGGATCTTAAACATATGCCCTTAGAAAAATATTTTAAATTTCAACAAGCTCCTTTTTGAAAATTCAAAGGTAAAATCTCTCTTTTGTTTAAAATCAAAAGAAAGGATAATCATTGACATTATATAAGAAATTCCTTCAAACCTTAGATATTTGGTTATTTTTGATGTGATTGTGCATTGAACTGTTTTCTTAAAAATATATTTTTTTATATTTTTCTCTGTTGTTTTATTTTTGTGTCTTCCTTTTCAAGCTCACTAATTCTGTCCATTACTTGCAATTGTATCATGTTGAGGCATTCATTATATTTATTAATTCAGTTATTTTACTTTTAGAACCATTAGTTCTAGTTGTAACCATCTCTTTTTTTCTCAATCTTTATTGTGATCCTGTTTTCACTACCCATTATTTTTCCTCATTAGTCAAGCAATGTTATAATCATTACGTTCAAATTCTCATCAGTCATATTTTGTGGTTCTGCAGGATTGAGATTTATTTTTGGAGGTTTTTTTTCTCTATAATCTATCATATGAACTTCTGTGTCTTCATTTTTAGTGTTTATAGGTGGTAATGGGAGTTTCCTTATCTTAATAAATTGGCTTTGTATACCTTCTACCAGAAGCTGTTATAACTTTAGTTTTCCTGTCTAGGATCTATTGGAGTTTATACGTCATATACTGATGCCTTTTACTTACTCATATGGCTGAGACACTGAGTAAGTAGGACAACAAAAGGTCAATTCCAAAGAGCATCATGGTTTCAAACTTCCTACAGTGCTGCTGGTACCTGAATTCTGTTTTTGTTATCCACAGAATCCCTTCTCTAAGTCAATTCTTCAACCAAAATGTTTCCTATAATCTCTTGCCAACTTCAACATCAAGACTGTGGTTGGGCAATAGATGTACACTGGGTAAGGTCTGCAGTTGGAAGAGCTCCATATCATACTATTTGGTTCTTGAGTACAGAACCTATTCATGAGGTGATTCTTAGTATCCTTCTAATCTTATTTTTTTTTATATCATCCAAATTATCTGTCAAAACAAAATTTTTAAACTTTGTGACACAATTGTTACTTTAGCAATGCAGCATGAAGGGGACAAGCTCATTCTTGGTATGAAGGCCTGAGAACCAGGGGAGCTGAGGGTGTATATCCCAGCCCAAGGACAGGGGAAGATTAACTTTGTACCTCATTAGGCAACCGGAGGGCAAATTCTCTCTTCCTCTGTTTTTTTGTTGTATGAAAGCCCTCAGTAGATTAAATGATGCCTACTCACACTGCCTCATCCTGTCCAGTCCACTAGTTGAAATGATAATCTCTTCCCAAAATACCCCTGAGACACACTCAGAAATAATGTCTAATGAGCCCCTGGTCATCTATTGTTCAGTCAAGCTGACAGAAAATATTAACCATTGCAAACACGATAACAGCTCCTCAAACTATTCTTCCTAATGTTTGACTGCTGTCATGCACAGGAAATTATGCATGGGATCCAACATAAATTTGCTATACTGCAACTTAATTCCATGTTTTTTCTTGTAGGTGAGGAGTACCTGCTTACTGTCTTGTGTGTGATAAATCTTCATATACTTGAACAGTAATATGTCTCCGAGAATCTCTATATACAACAGAAGAGTCTTTGGTGAAATATCACTTGTATGGATGTGGAAAATGGGAACCATCTAAGCAACTCAATGATCAAATTAAAAATATTTCATTGGAAAATGAAAAAGAACTGTATGGCCTCCTCTCAATGAGAAGAATCACAGAAGAGATACAATATGATGATAAAACTAAGTGGAGAAAGATCAGCTGAAAAATGAACTGTTAAAAATAAAAAAAGTAGGACATGGCAGGTTTAAAATAAAACTGTCTATCAGCTGATAGCCACTATCAACAGTAGATATGTTATTAAAGACTCCTTCAGAAGACTCTGCCCCAGGCGGGTCTTCCAAGAAGTGTCCTCAGATGTTGGGAAACTCAGAAAAGCAATTCTTGTAATACATTTTTTTTTACTTCTGTTCCACAGAATCTAAAATTTGGGGTAAGTATTTAATGATAGTATTATTTTAAAGGGTTTTATTTATTTATGCATACAAGAGCTGGGGTATGAGCTAGAGGTGCAGGTGGTGAGAGGATTCACCAGAGACAGAATGGGAAGCGGAAAAAGTAAATTGACTGAAATTCACTGCTGAGGGGAGCACTGGGAGACAGGAGAGGTTTGCTGCACCATTTGGGTTCCCTCCCTGGCCAGGGATCGAACTCATGCTGCAGTGGCTGCGAATGCCCCACAGTGCAGCTTTCAACCTTGTGCCTCCAGGGATGCCCTGAATGATAGTATTTTTATTTATTTTTTAAAAAGACTTATTTATTTATGTATACAAAAATGGGATACAGGCCAGAGATGCGAAGTGGGGTGTGTGGAAGAATTCATCAGAGACAGCATGGGGGGCAGAAACAAGCAGATTGATTGAAATACACTGCTGAGGGGAGCAGCAGTCAAGACAGGGGAGGTCTGCTACATCATGTGGGTCACCTCCCTGGCTGAGGATCTAACTAGTGATGCAGTGGCTGTGGATGCTTCATAGTGTGGTGCTTAACCCCTTGCGCCACCAGGGAGGTGCGAATGATAGTATTTTTAATGAAAAAAAAAAGTTTTAATGAAAGCATTATACTTTTCAAAATTGAATGTAAACATAAATCTCATTAAAATCCAGATTCTGATTTAGTAGATCTGGGCTGGGGCCAAAGATTTTGATGATCTGATGATAGATATTCTATTAGCTCAACCCTCAAACACGTTCTGTACAGTTAAGAATTTATCACCCAGATTTGTGCAAGAAAGCTAAGTTCTAAATAAAAGGATTTGTGTAGCTCTCTACCTAGTTGTCTCAAGGAAGGTACATCATGTGCACCATTCTAGATGCACAGAGGCATTCACATCAAGTACACATGCCTAAAGATAAACACGATGATAAAACTGACTCAGTTCCAGATTAAGAGAGTGTTGCTAGTTGAAAAATTGTATTCGATTTAGAGCTGCCTTATCTTCCTCTTAAATATAAAATGTCTTACGAATATACTGCATGCCACGTTGCTGCCAGTTTTTGGATGTTTCTGAAATAAAGGGAAAGCAAAAGAAATGAACTGTTTTTGTGATTCTATAAATCAGGGACTACCTGGTGGCCAAAACAAACAAACAAAACTCTTTCTTATGTAATTACTGAATAAAATATCTTTTGAATTTTGTTTCTACCTATTGTAGAACATCATTCTACTTTACCAAAATGTTTAAACCTATTCTATTTTAATAGCATGAAGGAGCTAAAATAGATTCAACAGAGGTAAACAAACCCTAACTGGTCTTTTAGAATCATGAAATTTGCAGTTAAAATTGAAGGGTATGTGGACAATAAAAGGAAAAAAAAAGAGTTAGCGAATGTAACACATATATAGCAGAGGGTTACAATATTTTTCAGTTAACTGTGGAAATGATTCAAAACAACTGGACAACCAGCAGTGACAATTAACTTAATTTTGTTATTTTGCATCTCTTTTGGTGCCTGAAGATTTAGAAGACTAGTACCGAGACATAAGTGAGCACTTGAAGTCACATATACTTAAATATTTTTTAAAACTATGTCAGTTAAATATGTAATAGGTCTAAGGGTATCATTGTTTTTTAACCCATAACTCCATGACACTAGAAGGTGACAAAGAAAGTTACATTTGGGGGTTACTCTGCAGTGCATATGCTCCAGTCTAATATATTTTATGAGCCGAAAGGAAAGAGATAATGTGAACTGTTAATACTCTGTGCAGTCAGTTCAAAATTCACTGCAATTTTGATTTATCGACAACCTTTAGCCCCCACATCAAAACATGACCATAATCCACTTAGTCAATTTATAGATAACTGGGTTTAAGTAGAATTTTTGAAAGGAAAATATAAGTGCTAGCTATGAACTATTTCCAGGGACTGTTAGCTATATACTGTTTTGAAACAATTCAGAAGCTTGTCTTTTTGCAAATATAATTCTTTAGCCAATTTAACAATACAAGTGATTTAATCTTGCTTTTTGTCTTTGAAATAGATGAGTAGATACTTCAAGTTATGTAGAAAAAATGGAGATACATACATTATATAATTCAATATATTAATACATATAAATATCTATATAAAAGTTAGAATTTAACATTATTTTTTTTTCTAATTTGTTTAGTCATTTATGGGACACATATTTACTTAAGAAGCTATTACTTGGCAACCTATACTTGGTCTATATTCACCAAGAAACAAGCCATATATGATTTATGCTTTTATAGAATGAAGTAAACAACATCCATATACATAATAAATCATGAAAAGTGTTATAATGAAAAAGAGTTGTGAAAAAGCATCTGGGAAAATATTTTTATTTGTTAATGGATGAGGAAAAAAACTTCTGAACAGCTGATATCACTATTAAGACTTAAAGTGTGAAAAGAGTTTCTAAAAACAACATTATGCACATGTTAAAAAGAAAAAACAGCACTAATGAGGGTCCCCCTAGTGGCACAAGGGGTTGAGCACTGCGCTGTGTGTGGGCTTCCACAGCCACTGCAGCGCGGGTTCAATCTCCAGCCACAGAGGGGATACACATGTACAGCAGACCTCTCCTGTCTCTCCTGCTTCTACCCCCAGCAGCGTATTTCAGTTGATCAACTTTTTCTGCTCCTCAGTCTGTCTATCGTGAGCCCTCTCACCCCTGCACCCCTGCCTGTACCTCAGATCTTGTATGCATAAATAAATAAAATCTTAACAAAAAAGCACTAATGAACATTGATACACAAGAGAGATTAAAATAGTAGCCAAAGATTAAGTCACACAGGGCTTTCTGTCTATATAAAAAGTAATTGGATTTCATTTTAGTAAAATCTGAATTATTTAAGCAGAAGAGTGCTATATACTGATACACATATACACTCAGGTCCTTGAACTTCTTAGTGTAGAGTGTTCTGAATTAGAGAGAGGAGAATCTAGCAGCAAGCCCAGACTGGAAGTTTACTTGGATAGTAACAGGCAAAGAGAAGGGAAGTTGGATATATTGTGTTTGAATAAATTGTTTCAAACTCTGTATTTTTCATTATGGAGGTTAAGAACATTACTTATGCCACAAGAAGATACAGTTGAACAGTGGCAGAATTAAGGAAACTTGCTTAACCTTTTTTACTATATATAATGGGAGAAAATTATTTTCTCTGTGGTGGTACATTCCACAGAATATAATAATTCTCCTAAAATTTTAAGAATAAAGTGATTGGGACCTTCCTGGTGGCTCAGGTGTTAAAGTCTTACCACTGTCAAGCTATTGCCAGTCACTGTGGCCTGAGTTTGATCCCTGGCCAGGGAGCTCACCCATATGGCACAGCAAACCTCTCCTCCCTAGCGGACTGTTCCCCTCAGCAGTGTGTATCAGTAGATCTGCCTGTTCTGATCCCCACTCTGTCTCTGGCAAATCCTTTCACCCCACACATCTCTGAACAACATTTCAGTTCTTGTAAGCATATATAAATAAAAGTAAATCTAAAAAAAAAACAATAAAGTAGTCATTTCAAAGAGACAATGTCAAGTAACATCTTAAAATGTAAATTTTTTCTTTTTTTTTTATTATTAGTTATATTTGACATCATTTGTAGTCCCCAGGGAGTACCCACCACCATTTCACCCGTGCACCATCACCTCAGTCCCTTGTGCACCCTCTGCCCTCATCCCCCTCCCCTCCCCCCCCATGGTCCCTTTGGTTTATCCCGGCTTTTTGGTCTTCTTAAGTTTTTGTTGTTGTTGTTTACTTTTGGTTATAATTGCCCAATTCCATGAGCTTATTCTTTATTGTTGCTGTTGTTCTTTCATATTCCTCCTAATAGTGAAGCCATCTGATATATTTCTCTTGCCTTCTGACTTGTTTCACTGAGTATAATTCCTTCTAGTTCCATCCATGTTTCTATAAATGCCCCTAATTTCTCATTTCTGATTG
>JAGFMF010011521.1:192039-206026 GCA_019455555.1 Galemys pyrenaicus
CACTATTTGTAATTGGTAAGACCTGGAAACAACCCAAAAGCCCAAAAGTAGAGGACTGGATCAAGAAGATGTGGTACATATACACGATGGAATATTATAAAATGTAAATTTTTAATGCAGTTGAAATTCACACTTATGCGTACTATTTGTAGGATATGCTTTTCTTATTTTCTTAATATAAGAATATAAACAATTTTAGGGTGTTTTAGTGATTTTTAAAACATTTAGGATTGTTCAATGTTATCACAACCTTGGTATCTATTTTGCAAAAATAGTATCCAATGAAAATCTCTTGCCCTCAGAGCAGTGAGTGAGAGTAAATTTGATATATCGAATTGGAAAATCAATGTAAAGTTTTAATATAATATAATATAATTTTAATGTAAAGTTATAATATAATATAATGTTAATGAAACTGTAACAATTAAGAAAAATGAAGAAATTTGAAGCATGCCTAGTACACAGGAGATGGTCATTAGATATTAGATAATATTTGAATGGTATTGTACTTCCTACAAAATAGATCAAATTGGACTTAAATTGAAAATTTCACTATTGTATAATTAAAGTTTATAGTAATTTATTACAAATACCTGTAAGTATATGTAGATTTTCAGTCAGTTTACGGTGTTGCCCTCAGGAAATTGTATAAGCACTGTTTAGGGTATTCTGATTTGAATGGCTTTATTTTTTTAAAGGTATTTCTTTTATAAAAAAACATTTTTTATTTATGTATACAAGAGCAGGTTTACAGGCCAGAATCGTGGGAGGTAAGAGGATTCAGCAGAGATAGAGTGTGGAACAGAACAGACAGATCGACCGAAATACACTACTGAGGGGAGCAACGGGCAAGGCAGGGGAGGTCTGCCTCGCCATGTGGGTACCCTCCCTGACCAGGGATCGAACATCCACTGCTGTGCTGTGGAGGCTTCACAGTGTGGCGCTCAACCTGTTGCGCCATCAGGGAGGCCCCTGATTTGAATGACTTTTGAGGGTAAAAAATAATCGAATGCTTGGCATATTTGGCAGACCCAACCCAACATTAATTCACTTTCTGCAAGGTGATCATTCAGTATTTAGTTGTCAAATAATGACCAGAATATATAACTACTAGATTTTAAGCAGTATGCTCAAAATTCTTTCTTCAGCCACCAGATTTTTCTTCACAATATCCTTATGATTTAGAAATTATAACAAATACCTGCAAGTATATGATAGAGACTAACCCCATGTTTGCTTCATTTAAAAAAAGATTCTAATTCTAATTCAAATCACATCTTCTTGGAGAGGGTTTTTTTTTTTTTTATATTTATAGGGGTAGTCAATGTGACTAATGTTTTATAGGAGATGGAGACAATCTAGGTAGATATTGCAAATGTTTGCTTTCAAACAAGACCAAGATTAGGAGAAATTGTCTTGAATTTGCTTCTAATTCTATAACCTGTCATATTAGACTTAACATGTATATATTCTGAAAAATATGAATATAAATATATTAGCATATAAAAGTTATAAATTCTCCTGAATATATGTGTGCATATGTCTGTATAAATATAGATAGATATATAGATAGAGAAACCAATTCCATTTAATAAAAACTTTGATTTTTGTGATTGAATTGAGACTGTAACCAGACATATTAATATTAAAGTTATAGATGTAAACATTTCTTTATATAAAAGTACAAGAAAATATATAGCTATATTCTGTTTCATTTTCATTTATTCATTCATGCTTTCATGAAAACTGGGGTTTATAATTAGCTTAAAATATGCCAGAATAAGAGTAGTTAGTGACAATAGCATTTTAATGAATCTCACAGTTCAGTGAAGATAAATTATAATATAAAGGAAATCATGATATAATAAGGCCTAGAACAACCACTAGTATACTTAAGTAACAAAGAAAACACGAGACTTTACTCAGTCCTGAAAAGTCAGAGAGTTTTCTAAAACATTTATAATTGATTTTAGTCACAATAATACAAAAAAGGTCTTATTAACTTGAGGAAATAGCATAGAAATGCTGGACAACAGTGAGAAATAATTTTGTGATATATAAAATGTATTATATATGATACACATTAGTAATTTTCTACTTTGAAAATTCAAACCAACCAACTTTATTTTTTTTAAAGATTTATTTATTTATGCATACAAGCACTGGGGTACAGGCCAGAGGTGGGGGGGGGGAGGATTCACCACAGACAGAGTGGGGAGCAGAACAGGCAGATCAACAGAAGTACACTGCTGAGGGGAGCAGTGGGCACAGCAGGAGAGGTCTGCTGTGCCATGTGGGTCCCCTCCCTGGCCTGCAGCAGGGATCAAACTTGTGCTGCAGTGGCTGCGGTCTGCTTCATAATGCGTTGCTTAACCCACTGTGCCACCAGGGAGGCCCCCAACCAACTTTATAAAATAAATGATGGATTATAAGGAACATAGTCACAGATCTGCACATCCTGATTGCTGAAATTTGTTTAATTTTATTTGAAAAAGAAAATGCCCTATTTCTTCTCTTATCCTATAATTTATTAACCCTCTATTATTATCCATTGCTTTTACTTTTCTGGATTATAATATTTGAATGACCCTCTCCTTAAGTAAGTATTTCATGTATGTCACCTAGACTGAGGTTAATTCACATTTAGATTAAAAAAATTAATAAGAAAAAATTAAGTAAAAATTTTAAAAAATCAAATAAAATGAGCTGTAATATATAAAGAGCTTTTCATTATCATTCCATTCTTTCAACAACAATCAATGAAAATCATCGACTAGCCTTGGATTCATCAAAGAATGGATGGCAAAGGAAGAGGCAGGACAGAAATCAGGAGAGGCTGTTCACTTAAGGTAATTACAATAAAAACAATCTTAGCTGGCATAGAAGTCATTAACGTCATTAGAAGGCAAGGGCACTTCAGCTGTAATGGCGATCACTGAATTGCTGAAAGTTGTGCTTCAAAGTTACTGTCCTGGTGTGACTGAGTTAGGGCTAAGGAAGAGTCAAGAGCCAAGGTAAAAACAAATCAGGAGAAAGGTCCTCTCTGGTAGCACAAGGGGTAGAAGTGCGGTACTATGTAGCTATCTGCAACCACTGCAGCATGAGTTCGATCCCCAGCCTGGGGAGGAAACCCACTTGGTGCAGCAGACCTCTACTATCTCCCCAACTGCTCCTCTCAGCAGTGTATTTCAATCAGTCTGCCTGTTCTGTTTCCCACTCTGTCTCTGATGAATCCTCTCACCCCCCACACCTTTGGCCTGTACCTCAGTTTTTGTATGCACAAATAAATAAATCTTTAAAAAATAAAGTAGAAAAACTGGCTTCATTTCTTGGATGGGAAAGAGGAAAGTAATCATTTTGAAATATAGTAACACTTTCTCCATAAGAATGACAATTTCCAGTGATATTTATTTTCCCTAGAGATTTATCTCTGCCGAGGAAGAACATATCCTGAATTTCAGCTTTCCATTAGCCTTTCTGTCTCAACTAGCAAGTGAAAAACTAAAATAATAGTAATAATAATAATAAAAAGCTTATATAGAACACAATCCAGGAACACAGGTTGACTAGAAGACTGAATATTAATCTATTATAAAACAAATCCAATCCCCTCTTTACCATATCAATTAGGCACCTGCATAGTAACAGTACAGTATAGCTTTAAAAACTATAGACTCAACTCTATTTAAGTAGAAATATTTAGACAAACTAAAATATTGTAGGGAATAAGAAGGCAACAACAACATAAAAGACAAAATAAGAACTGGAACCTTGACAACTTGAATTTCAGATAAACAGAAACCTCACGCTCAAGCCTGGTTTTGCTCAGTTGTTATTACCCAGTATATCACGCACCATTTTAACAAAAGTAAAATTACCAGACATGCTTATGAGCAAGGAAACAGGGAGCCTAAAGAGACAAATAAGCATTAGAACTAGTTTCATATGTGATACAAATTGGAATTCTCAGTGCATTGATGCATATGGTAAGTGTTCTAATAGGAAAAATAGATCATGGGCAAATATGGTTGCACGATGTAAGCAGATTGATGGACAGATTTTTTTAAAAAGCCAGAAATAAAAATTATCATGCCAGCAATGGAAAAGGGAAGTAGACTGAAAATACCCAAGGAAAGAATCAGCCTGCTTGGAGATCTGTGAAACTGAAACATAAAGAAGAAAAAGTCATGGCTAAAATAATGAATATACAACAAATGTGGGACAATTTCAGAAAGTGTAAAATACACATAATTGAAATAGTAGGCGTATAAGAAGAAAAATGGAAAAGAAAATTACTTAAAGCAATAATAAAGAAGATTCTAAAATCAATTAGAATAAGCAAACTACAGAGCCTGGCAGCAGAGAGAACATCAAGCAATAGTCTCACACACACACACACACACATACACAAAGTATTATATCCAAACCACAAAAATAAATTCCAGAAGTCAAATAAAAAATAAAAAGCTTACTTATAAAGGAAAAAAAAAAGAAGGAAAATGGTTGAACTCTAATCTGACACCATACTAGCAAGAAAAACATGAATTACAGATCCAGTGAAATAATCTTTCAATGGCAAAACAGAAAAAAATTAATCAGACAAACATAATCTGAGGGAATTCATTTCCCCTGTTGCAAGAAAAGTTAAAACAAGTTCTTCAGCAAGAAAAATAACATGTCAGATATGCAGAACTACATTTAAAAAAAGGGGAACACGGGGCCTCCCTGGTGGCGCAGTGGGTTAAGCAACGCACTATGAAGCAGACCGCAGCCACTGAAGCAGCACGAGTTCGATCCCTGCTGCCGGCCAGGGAGGGGACCCACATGGCGCGGCAGACCTCTCCTGCTGTGCCCGCTGCTCCCCTCGCAGTGTACTTCTGTTGATCTGCCTGTTCTGCTCTGGGCTCTGTCTGTGGTAAATCCTCTCACCACCCCCCACGCCTCTGACCTGTACCCCAGTGTTTGTATGTATGAATAAATAAATCTTAAAAAAAAAAAAGGGGAACACTAGAAAAGAATAAGTGGTAAAATGAAACATTTTATTTTCTCAGTATAAATAAATGGATAACTGATTAAAGTGTTAAGTATAATGGTGCACTGAGTCATTATAGTATATTTATAAGTAAAACAAATGAGGAATTTTATAAAGGAGAAAGACATATTTTTTTAGGGTAACTCCTTATCAGTGAAGTGATAGTATTTTTTGAATGTAAACTTAAATTAGTAGTAAATATATTGCATACTCTAAGTCAGTATAATTTAAAAAAGAACAACTATGATTGATCTGATAGGACAGAACATAATGTGGAATAATATAATGTGAAACAATAATTAATGTAAGATAAAACAGAAAAAAACGGGAAGAAATGAGTGCACCATACTGTCAATAGTTGCTACACACACACACACTGAACTAAACTAATCCAGAGAAAATTGGAAGGATTATATTGAAATGGTGGTGAAGAGAGTACCAAAAATATCTTCTCATTAGATGACAATTGCACTAGCAGAATCTGCTTGACATCACTATTCACTGTTCTGTTGAAGGCATGCAACTTCCACAGAAGTCTTGGATAACAAATTACAGTAAATCTCTTTCAACATCAGGTTTTAGCTCACCAGGGGCTACCTGCCCTGACTCCAGGCTTCAACAAACAACCGGTAATGATGGGATATGTCAAAATGACAAACCAAGTGTTTATAATGATTGAAGTTGGAATAACGTGAACAATATAATGTTGTATTGGGTTAGAACTGAACTTATAAAATACATATCAATGTATCAACTCTGATATAAATTAAACTTTGAATGAATGAATAAATGAATGAATGAGAGGTAAAATCCTGTAGAAAGTCACATAATTCATTTAGATGTGCTTCCTTAAGGTCATATAAAACCATCCTCTTCTGAAAAGTATTCTTAAAATGATCAGGATTAGTTTTAGGTTGGTTTTTAGTTAACTTCAGTCTTCTGACTAAAGAAAGTCAGTAATGTCACTTAATGGTGCAAAAAAAGCCACCTCTGTCATTTATAATACACCCCATTTATCATCGGTTTCTTTAAACTTAAAAATGTAGTGCTGCATTTGCTCATTAACTGGACAGTTCTGTTTGGTTTTCTTACTTTTATAATTGTGTTGCCTAAATGGTTTATTGCAAAGTTGAAAAAAAAAGGAACCAAATAATAATGTAAATAATTTAAAACAGACAATGTTACAGTGTGAAGGTCACGACAGGAGGGTCCATCTACACTCAGCACACTCAGCAGTGGGACTGCTTACCCTTGGCCTCAAGCAAGTGTGTTATTAGTGTCAACTGTCATTTCTAGAGCTCTAGCAAACTTGACACAACTGGCTGTTTTACTCAAAGGCTGCATATTCTGGAATATTACTTATATTTGCCACTGCCCTCTGGAGTCAGAAGGTCCCTTGCCACCCCCTAGCACAATTCAATATGTTAGCAAACATTCTGCCTATTGCTCCTGAGGGGAAGGTGGAGACAATAGGGAGGAAAGGATGAAGACAGACTTGCCTAATAGATTTAGTCAAATATTATAAATTTATAAAAGTCACTGTATATGCATCTCACCTACTGTTAGGGGAGATAATGAAGAAGGACAAAGTAGTCCCTCCATAATATATATTATTTTATAACCACAAGTAACATTCCACTAAGAATAAAAAACACCAGATATTTATCAAACCAGAAGACATACCAGGAGAATAGATGCAAATCAATATAATTTTGGAAAACCAAAATGTATTACTATCTTATGTAAATGAATTATTTTTTAAAAATTTTTGCCTCTATTCCCAAATTCTTTTTCTAGAATGTTATATTCAGTTTCATTTTAACATGTGATATATTGGTCCACTGTATTTTACTTTTACATATACTATTATTTATTTATATATGCTGTTTTAAATAATAAAATTACTAAATTTTACTTGGATTTGTTTCCAGGATTGTACACTCAAGTTTCCTCCCAAGGCATAAATTTCCTTTTTAAAAATATGTAAGATCATGATTTAAATGTGAAAACAGTAAAAAGGAGTTTTTGAAGAATATGTATATCTACACATAAAACATAAAATAGTGTTGAAAAAATTTTAAATCCACATAGGACAAATAACAGTTCAATTTACATTCATCACTTTTCCTATAATCCATTTTGAATTTTTAGCTAGTTGCCTCAAATAGACACCACATTCCTTCCAATAAGTAATATAAATATATATATATTTAATTTTGTAAGCTGTAATGAAAAAATAAAAAAAATAAAATAACCAAGTAGCTGGTTTAGGTTTATTTGCTGCATTGGAAACAGCTCCGTAAAGGAAGATCTGTCTGTCTGTCACATTGAGTCTCTTTTACTTGCCAGATTTATAGAAATGTTCTCTAGTCAATTAAACTGAAGGTGTTTTTCGTGACATCCAAATGAACTTATGTTCCAACTTTAGAATTAACACTGAGAAGATACATTCTCAACAAAAAAGGGTAACAGAAAATAAACATCTTTCCCTCCTGTTTTTATGTCTTCCTGCAAAACCAGGAAGAACTGGTGATAACTAGTTCATTGCTTGTCAGTAGGTGTGAATATTTGACAGATTCCTTCAGCTCCCTCAAGTTCCAGAGCTGCTGGAATAGAAATTAAAGCATAAAATTTCAAGACAGCAGCGAAGGCAATTGGTGCTTGGTTTTGAAATGGGAAGAGTGGAAATGAGCCCATTGATAATCATTACTTGTTTCAAGTTAAAAATGAAGTAAATAGAAAATACTACTTAAATATTCTGAATATAAAATTTGATATCTGCACAAGGAAAATAATTGTGCATGTAAAATTTCAAATAAATATATTTTGCCTAAAGTATAGGCAAAATGACTGAGATAATAAAAATAACTTTTTAAAGACTATCTTATGATGTGACAAATTGCATTTTTTATGTTCTCACAATGAAAAACATATTGTGCTTTATGCTTCATGACTTATCCTTTTCTCTTCATAAAAAAGTTCACTTAACAATTCAAATGGATTTGGGGCACTGGCAATTTAGAGTTCAAATAAGGACCTGTGACTAAGAAGTTGAAAACGCCTGACAAAGTTACCTCCCGATTCTAAGTGTCAGTTGATGTTAGAATTAGAAAATGACTCCAACCATGCAGAAGTGATGGGCAGACTATATGGAATTTCTTATCAAAATATTTAACATATTAAAATTGTGGATGTTATTAGAAAAATGAGATGTGATAGAAATATTAATACTGTAGAAAAAAAGAAAAATATATAT
The DNA here is from genome assembly GCA_019455555.1 of Galemys pyrenaicus. Lineage (NCBI taxonomy): Eukaryota > Metazoa > Chordata > Mammalia > Eulipotyphla > Talpidae > Galemys > Galemys pyrenaicus. Next base: position 200,328 of record JAGFMF010011521.1, read on the forward strand.
ATACATAAGAAAAAAATTAGCTACCATAAAATATCTTACATGCATTGATAGTTCTGTGTGTGCTTCTTATTAAATTAATTAAATTGTGTTCTCCCCAAAATTCACATGTTAAATCCTGTCAGTATTTAAGAGTGTGAGCCTATTTGGGATAGGGTTGTTATAGTTGTTTTTAATTACTATTTCATCATAGGTTAGTAGGGTAAACTCTTAATCCCTAATCCAATGTGACTGGTGTTCTTTTAAGACAGGGACATTTGGACAGGGACATCCATGCAGGTATAGAACAGAAGTGAAGGCTGAGAACTGGATGGTGCTTCTGTGTAAGCTAAGGAACACCTAAGAAAGGTGATAACCCACTGGAAGCTAGGACAGAGACAGGGAGGTGATCCTCACAGTCCTCAACATGAGCTACCCTTGCTGACACCTTAAACTTGGACTCTAGCTTCCAGAACTGAGAGACAATAAATGCACACCTAACTTAAGGCACTTGTTATGGTAGCCCTAGCAAAGCATTACAGGGTCAATTACTACTGCACAATCTTCCATAGAATTGGGTTTGTCACTTTTTGAGATTATTATTTTATTTCTTTAAGATTTTTTTTTGAGGTAACAATGCTTTACCATTCTCTATATGATTCAAAGATAGAGGCTCATGCTTCTCAAATGAATATTCACCCATCCCATCCACCACCAAAGTACCCACACACAGTCTTCTACCATAGACAATGGGGTCCCCTCCTTCCTTTCCTTTCTCCTCACCTCTCCCTCTCTGGTAGTCACAATTTTAGAAAATTTTTGGAGCTGGCCTATTCTTATTTGAATTCTCAACATTGTAAAAGTATACCTAATTCACTCACTGCTGGTTTAATTTACTGTTATGTGGTGATTATTTTATTAATGTTTTGATAGCATCCCTAAAAAATATTTGGGAATACCTTGTCCTTTATAACTTGTTCTACACAGTTGTTTTCCTTAAAATGTGACTATTAGGATAAAACTCATCTCCAACTCATTCTTTACTAATATACAAATTCTGTTTTTATCTGTTTCTTCAGGATTTTTTCCTAACAAAGTTCTCTAACCTCATTATTCCAAGTAACTAATCAAAATTATTCATTAATTCAGCAGCTATAATAACCACTTTTAAAATCATGAATGAAATCATGCCACTCTAGAGCTTAAAAAAAATCAGTGGATTTTTTCACATTTAGACTGAAATTGAATGCCTTAAAATTTCCCCCAGGACTGTTTAATCATGTAACTTTCTCTAGTTCTGTCTCTAACTTCTTCTCATCCTTCTCACTTATTCTCGGCCTTACTGTGCTGACCTCAAAGCTACAGATTATCCTCTATCTCAGCAAAGCATTGCCAGAACTGCAGGTAAGATTCAGATTGCTCCATTATATCTGGATTTCAGATAAACAGTAACTTATTCGTAAGCACAATTATGCCCCATGCAATATTTGTAACATGCTTCTAAAAAGCACTGTGCTTCTTTATTTCAAATGTAACTGGTTTTCTTGTTTATTTGGTAACGTTAGGGTCAGGACCCTAAACATGTTCTTCATGTAGAAGTTGCCTTTCTTAGATTCTCTCATGACGTGGGTTCCTTAAATCTTTGGACCATCTCTTAATTGTCACCTTTTCTGAATGGCCCTGTTTTGATTGTCATGTTTAAAATAGAATCCTGATAACACAAGAACCCACAAAGCTTTATTTATTTTTTTTTTTCTTTATAGGGCTGACATTTACTATTCCTGTGTTCACTTTTTGTTTAGCTCATCCCAATAGAATGAAGCTTTCAGAGGACAAGGAGTTTTGGTTGTTGAGTCTTATCACTAGCATCAAGAAAAATAATCATGTTTGTCTTCCTTTAACATTACATCCTTAGCCTGCATGCACCCATAACCTCAAAAACATTTAGTAAATTATAGTAAGTGCATGAATGATTGAGAACATTCATTAAATACCAGGCATTATGCAAATGCAATGTATATGGCAAGGAAATAAGCATAACTATGATTCTGGAGAGTTTATAGTCTGGAGGAGAAGATAATTTCAAAATAAAAACACAAAACTGTAATTCATATAATGTCACACAGGAGACTTAAAATGTTTTATAAGAGAAGATAAAATAAGTGGTTTGAGCTAATCACAGAGGTTAGGAAAAGCTTTTGTCAGGAAGAGTTTTGAACTGAAATGTTTTTAAGCAATCCAAATTAAAAAAAAAAAAGAGGTTATTGTGCATCAAGATGAAGGAAAATCATATGCCATCCTCTACTGTAGAGGACTGTGAAAGTTTAGAATGCCTAAATTAGAAATGTCAAAAGAATATCACAATGTGAAGTTAACATTAGATGGGAAATTTGTAAGGTGTTTTATGGGGATTTTTATTTATCCTGAGAATACCAGGAATCCCATGAGACTGTTAACATTTTTGGGAGCTAATATGATCAGATGAGGAATTTGGATGATTAAAAATAAAAGACCACTGTTTTGGCATGTCAGGAGTAGATGACAGGGCTATTATAAGTGAACCTGGTAAAGAGATTACACAAATCCTAATGGGATGAGGAGAGGGTGTTGTTAGTTTGAACTAGTGACAGAGAAGAAAAAAAGTAGATTAGATATTAGAAATGTTGAAGAAGAAAAATGCAAAGTCTTACTGATAAATGACATATTAGGAGTTCAAGAACTGGAACTGTCATGGTTTACTGCTGGTTCTACATTCGATTAAAAAAATTGGATTGAATCTGGGCACTTAATGATAAATTGAAATAAATAAAATAAAAAATAAATTGGTTCGGGCATTAAGGAAAAGAGATGATTGGGGATCCTTGACATGTGCAAAATTTCAGTTAGAATATTAGATAAGTGGATCACAGCGGAAAAACAAAAGAGGTGTAAATGGAACATTCGAGTATAGGTCATATACGCATTTTTGTGGATACATACAATTATTTTAAGATAGAGAGTAGTGTAAGCAGATGTAGTTATTGTCAGTATTTCCAATCAACAATAATTTCAAGGAGAATAACTCTGCAAGGAAAAGAAGGAGAAATGGCAAAGTGATGATAACTTAAAGGTAACATGGAGTTGAGATATTTTCAACAAGAATGGCATCCTTAGCATTTTTAAATTGCAACCAATTCAACAAAATTTGGCACTACCAGTATTAGTTTTACTTTTCCCGTAAAGAACATTTGTGATATCAATAGTGTGTGCATGTGTATACACTTCATGGAATTACTAGTCATAAAAACAATTGCACAAACCAGATATAAGTCAAGTATGTCATCTGATCTCCATATGGTATCTATAGATCTCTCATTTTAAATTCATTAATCTTATATGTTCTTAGATTTTAAAGTCTATGATGAACACTTTTTGTAGAAAAATTCACATCTTTTTTTAAAAATTCTGATTTATATACACTATGAAATTCTGAGAGAAAAATATTATTTGTAAATAGAAATTTCATGTTTTTCTATAGAAAATATATTTTATGTGCATATTTTGAAATATAAATAAAAGTAATCATTAAGACATAGATATTTTATATTGAAGCACTGATGTAAAATAGCTACAATTTAATCATTAATTCCTATTTTCAAATGCATAGACTCCCTTAATTATTTAGAAATTCCTTTTACTCATGTATAATTTCCAGTTACTTTAAGTTAATGCATTATTAGAACTCAAATTATACAATTATCTATATAACATCTACCAATTATAGAGAAGACATTTATTTCTAATTTTATGCTACTTTTTTTCTTAATAAAATGTTTTGAGAAAAATTATCAGGGCTTTTTGTTGTTGCTAGTGTTCTTTTGTGAACTATATTTTCATTAAATTTCTTGGTTAAAATTTACCACATTTCCTCCGAATATTATGATTCATGGAATTTTAGATTTAAAGCACTTGTGGCTGCTCGTTATGTATTCTTTGTGTTAATATTTAATAAATCCATTATTAATATATTCATTTCCTAGTACTGCCCTAACAAAATACCATAAATTGGGTCACTTGAAATAGCAGAAATTTATTGCCTTACAGTCCTCGAGGCTAGAACTCCAAAGTCAAGCTGTTGGCAAGATCATAATTTCCCCCTAAAATGTCAAAGAATCCTTTCCTTGCCCCTCTCTGGAATTTTGGGTTCTGATGACATCTTTAGCATTCTTCACATGCAAGCGAGTGATCTGCTTTCTGAAACCCCATCACGGGATAGTCACCTTTGTGTTTGTCTTTATGCGGCCATCTTAGATGGGCACTAGTCTTGTCGGAGATCCATCCCATTTGTGTATGACCTCAAATTAACTAATTAAATCTGCAGTGGTTTAATTTCCAAATCATGCCATATTCTGAGGTACTGGACATGAAGTCTGTTTTAGCGTATCTTTGGCGGGTGGCTGGGACAACAAATTCAACCCCAGTAAATAGTAATGATATGAAACTACCAAAGCTATCATGGACTCTTTGTGTTTACATATAGGAGAGAATATTTGTGTCCCTATAGCTATGCATGCATACTGATGTAACTTTTTAATTAAAAAAAAATTTAATAAGGACATAGCATAGGAAAAATGTGGAATAGTTAAGAACGAATCACTGGTTCAAATATCAGTCTTGCCTGACTCTTTGATTTGGGACAAGATACCTTGTGTCTCAGTTTTTTTGTTTTTTTTTTAATGGTAAATATAAGTACATTTTTAAAGTTATGATAAAGGTAATATGAATTCAAACCTAAAAGGCTTATGAGAGGGCTTGACACATAGTAAGAATTATCAGCATAATTATCAGCAAGTATTAATTATCAGCAAGTATTAAAATGAATTATGCAAAAGATGCTCAAAATACAATTCCATAAGAGAAAGTCTTTGTGGTATGTTGGATGGGGCAACATAAATCTGAACAATGTGATCCATACCTCTCAATCACATATAGTGATTGAAAACATTACCTCAGCAAATTAACAAACAATAAATATGACAATTTTAAATAAAAATTTAAAAAGCTTTCTCAGGCAAAAAAAAAAAAAAACAGATAAAAGTATTGAAAGACTGCCAGAGACTCCTATACTGCCAATGATAGGCATTGTTTTATCTTATCAATCTTTCACTAGAAAGACATGAAGTTTTAGCAAATTAACCAGCACCTGAAGATCCATGCTCCTAGAACCAGGAAAAAACAAAACAAAACATGAAATGATTATTAATTTCTCTCTGGCTTTATTTTTCTCCCAAAAGATAATTCCTAATATCCATAAGCAGAGGAATTTAATAAACATAAGAGTTAGCAGAGAACTACAGGCTTAAGCCCTCTGGTGATAAAGGTCAAAGTCCAGGACTGAGGATGAAGGGAGCTGTAAAGAAATCAACACAAAAATCATCATAAAAGTTGTCTCTTGAATCATTGGTTTAACTCTAAAACACACTATCATATGTGTAAACTTCCAGAAGTTCAAAAGAAGGCCGCCATACTGCTTTCCATGATGGTTGGACCATCTTGCATTCCCACCAGCAGTGTAAGAGAGTTCCTATTTCTCCACATCCCCGCCAACATTTGTTGTTGTTACTTTTTGTGATATGTGCCATTCTCACTGGGGTGAGGTGGTATCTCATAGTGGTTTTGAATTGCATTTCTCTGATGACAAGAGAAGTTGAGCATTTTTTCATATGCCTGTTGGCCATTTGCAT
>JAGFMF010011521.1:206448-308984 GCA_019455555.1 Galemys pyrenaicus
TATGCGAGGTCTTTTGTGTCTCCATATGAATTTCATCAATTTTTTTTCTATTTCTTTGAAGAATGACATTGCAATTTTTATTGGAATAGCATTGAATCTCTAGATTGCTTTCGGTAGGATGGCCATTTTGATGACATTAATGCTTCCAATCCATGAGCAAGGGATATTTTTCCATTTCTTTGTATCTTCTTCTATTTCTTTTAGCAAATATTTTGCAATTTCTAGCAATGTTTTGTAGTTTTCTTTGTAGAGGTCCTTCATCTCTTTTGTTAGATTTATTCCCAAGTATGTAATTTTTTTGGTTTCAATTATAAAGGGGGTGGTTTTCTTTATTTCCTCTTCTTCGGCTTGGTTGTTTGTGTAGAGGAAGGCTACTGATTTTTGTGTGTTGATTTTGTATCCTGCTACTTTGCTAAACCGGCCAATTAGCTTGAGGAGCTTTTCTGTAGAGCTTTTGGGGTTCTCTATGTATATTATCATATTGTCTGCAAACAGTGATAATTTTACTTCTTCTTTCCTTATTTGGATACCTTGTATACCTTTTTCTTGCCTTATTGCTCTGGCCAGGACTTCCAGTGTTATATTGAAGAGCAGTGGTGAAAGAGGACATCCTTGTCTTGTTCCAGATGTTAGGGGAAAGGATTTTAACTTTTTGCCATTGAGAATGATACTGTATAGCCAATATTTTAAGAGTTTTTTGGGCTGGAGAGTATATGTGTTGTTTCAAAACCCAGCTTAGATGGAGGGGGTTTGATAAACATCTTATATTTCAGAAAGTTACATGGATATTTCATATCTTAGGAATTACAAGAAATCACAGAAAAAAAGTCTTTAGGAAAAATAATGTAGGAAACATAATTTAAGACTCTGAAAGACATTAGTGATATTGTCAAAACATAGACTTCTCAGTGTACAAGCCAATGAAGAATGGAAACTAATATATTTGGGGAATAAGTCCATATCTAGTAGCAGGACTGTCCAAATATCCATTCTGACCCTTTAACCCAAAATTAAAAAGTGCAAAATTTACTACCAAAAATAGTGTAGGGAAAGATCAATATAAATATCTTAGTGAACAGGAACTCAGAGAGACAAGTTTTGTTTTGATAGCATTTGCCAAGTCTTATAAAAAAAAAGGGAACTTTTTGTCTAAAATGGAAGACACAGTCAAGTACAATGTGTGTGACCCTTCCAAATAAGCAGAAATGTCAAAGGGAAATTCCCTCAGTGAATGATGAGGCTGAAATGTATCTTCTTTAACTAGTATCCCTAGAGGACTGATATTAAAATTACCATTCCAGTAAGCAAAACTGGAAGGTAAAATGAGTGTCAGAGAAGATAAAGCAAACATCTCATCTTCACCTGCATTTGCAGACTGTATTTATGCAACTTAAGTTTTTAAAAATATAAATTTTGAATTAAGTATAAAATACATGACAGGTAATACTCCCTAGTGCCTGACATAGCAAAGGGTAATCATTTGTGGTGGAAATTATCTTGAAACCAGAGCCTAAAGATTCTCCAAAATAATTTCCCAAGAGAGTTCAGAGCTCAAATTTAAAAAAAGAAAATCATAAGGCAACAAGGTATATATGTAATCATATACAGGGTATAGAAAAAGAGCTATGAATATTCATAAACTGAAATAATCAAACAGAGAAACAAAAAATCTATGCCTACTGTACTTAAGTGCACATAAACACACGTTAAGGTTTAAAAACATTTGCAGGGAAGTTTCTGCTCTCATTGGTAAGGAGCTTAGAGGTCAATCAACACTCCTTCTAAAAATCAAGTCAAAGCTGAACAGTCTTATAAATCAACAATTCTTTTTGGGTCTGTGAAAGTGATATGAACTCAGGGAAAATCCAAGAACTCAGAGTTAGAATGACAGATGACTACAGAAATTAACTGCTTAGGGGAGTGGACTCAACCAAAACCCCCAGTGCTGGGGCAGGAACACTGACTAGTAAGTGGTGAGTTTCTGGAAACTCGGTGTGGACAGGACTGAGATTTAAAACTACAGAGAGACCCAATCACTATTGCCCCCATACAGTCTGAGTATCAACTTTGTGAGTTCTACTACATTCTCACAGAAAATATTAGGATCTATGAAGTGTAAGAGGAAATTATACCAATCTTTTGCTCTTTCAGAGAATAGAGGTAAATGGGATACTTCCAAATTCATTCCACAATGTCAGCATTCCTTCTATTCCAAAACCCGACAAAACTACTACAAGAAAATAAAACTGTAGACTAGTAACTGTCATAAACATAGAAAAAAGTTCTTCATAAAACAGGAGTACCTGAAAAGAACATGTATAAACAGGATTGCACACTATGATCACTTGGGATTTATCCTGGACATATCAACAATCCAGTCACAATCCAAAGATCTTGTTCCTAGTTATTTATCTAACTGAAATGAAAATCTGTGTCTTTGCAAAAGCTGTTCATGAATGTTTACAAGAAAATTTTAAATAATTGCATCAAATTGGAAATGATTCAAATTCCTTTGCCTGGGTAATTCATAATCTGAGGAACATTCACACAACAGAATACTACTCAGCAATTTAAAAGAGAATAAAATATTGATAAATACTGGCACATATATAAATCTTAAATAGATAATACTAAGTGAAGACAGGCTGAGAAGACTGTGCACATTATGGTACTGTCCATTTGATATATGGAAAAGGCAAATTTACAGACAGAAATCAGATCCATGGTGGGCTGTGGGGGAGACATCAAAATGAAAAGCAACATGGGTAAATTTTGTCTAGTGACTGAATTCTTCTATATCTTGATTGCAATTATGTTCACATGATTGTATAACTTTGTCAAAACCCACAGAAGTATAAACTAAAAAAAGGTGAATTTTACAAAATGCAAATTACCTTCATTTTTAAAAATGAAAGCAAATACCAGTAGATTTCCTAGTTGTTGTAACTGAGCATTCACACATGATTATAATTTTGTATAAAAATATACCATCAATAGTGGATTGTTTTCATTTACATAGTATTTGAATTAATTTCAAAAAAGACTGTGAACAAATCTGTAACACTGAGTATAGAGAACTTTTCAACTCAACTCATTTTTTAAACATTCTACTTTGGCCTAGTCTTCCAATATAATCAAACTACAATAGATCCTCATTCTTCACAGATTCACCTCTCACAAAATTTTTTTTTTTTTAAAGATTTATTTATTTATGCATACAAGCACTGGGGTACAGGCCAGAGGTGTGGGGTGGTGAGAGAATCCACCAGACAGAGCAGGATGCAGAACAGGCAGATCGACAGAAACACACTGCGGAGGGCAGCAGCGGGCAAGGCAGGAGAGGTCTGCCGCGCCATGTGGGTCCCCTCCCTGGCCGGCGGCAGGGATCGAACTCTAGCTGCAGTGGCTTCGGTTTGCTTCATAGTGCGTTGCTTAACCCACTGCGCCACCAGGGCGGGCCCACCTCTCACAAAAATTTATTTTACAAATATTTTCAGGTCATTCGTGGTCATCTGCAAAATGTATAGAATGGCAAATTATTTGAGTTACACAATTCACACCTCAGCTGAAGCTGAACAAGGCAATGCTGGTAGTGTTTCATTCTATATACTGTTAAAAAAAGAAAGATTATCCCATTTGCCACTTAATAAGTATCATATTTTGGGGAGGTTTTCGTTGATATTTTTTGTTACATTTGTGGGGAGGGGTTTCTTAGTGAACTCTTATGTTTAACATGGCTCCCCATATGCTGCAGCACTATCTGGTTTTGCTTAATTAAAAAAGGCTGAGATGTGCTTTAAGGACAAAGCCACACAGGCTAGATAGGTTCAGGCTGGAGTGTTGTGCTGTTGGCTGGTAGTTCAATGTTAATAATGCAATGAAACACAATACTTCAAATTCAGAAAAAGGGAAGGAGAGGGATTAATCTTCTCATGAAGCCACTGTGGAAGCTGCTAGCATAACTAGTGTGCAATAAGGGAAGGCACTGAGAAAGAAGAACAAGTGACTCTATTTGCTGATCCCTAAGATGGTATCTAATCAAAAAGCCTAGTGGAAAGCACTGTTTTAAGGCAAAATGTCAAAGTTGATAGCCATCTTCTGCAGGATAAGGACATCATTAAGCCCTTGTTGGCTAGTGCTGGCTTGCTAGCATGTTCAAATGTGATAATCTTTTACTATTTTAAATGTCACAGTTCATTATGCTTTTCAACACCAGTTAGTATGGCTCAACATTGCTGATTTTGAACAAATCAAGAGTTTAAATAATCTTCCTATGCCCAAAGTAAAGTGAAAAATAATATGCCAGTGATAAAAAAATGCAGTGAGTGTTACAGCCTGAAAAGAAAAAAAAAAAAATCCTAAAATGCAGTTTCATCGAAACATTTGACTATGTCAGCTATCTAATACAGTTAGTGAGAGAAAAAAAATGTATCAAATATAATGTTTACAAGGAAGGGAGAAAAATATCTAAAGGAAGGAAAGAACTCAGTACACCTTAAGTCTGTATCACCGTATTAATCTGTTTATACTTGACTCTTGAGCAAGGCAGAAGTGGAGCGCTAAGACCTTCACCAATCAAAAATCTTCATATAACTTCCATTTAACCTCCTAAATTCTTGGTTCCTCATCTGGGTATTCAACCAGCCAACATGAGTTGAATACATAAATACTGAAAATGGTGATTTAAAAAAAAGATTCCATATATAACTGGATCCCTGCTGTTTAAACTCTTGTTCGAGGATCCAGTGTGTAAGGATAGTACAATGAGTGTACTATTAGAAACGTGATCTACTCCTGTATTTCACCTTCCTCACCCAATGATACTATTAACAACACAGCATGTAAACTGAACAGACATGTTATAAAATTAAAGATCAACACAGCTCAGCTTTTAGATTACTGGGAAGAATATCAGGATTTCTTTTTCAGTGTAACAGTCTCTTGTTTGAATTGTAACAATAGCACTGCATTGATGGTTCTGTCTGATAAACATCAATGAACCCCAAGATTGTTCCTATAATTTTGTGGAACAATATAGCAACTAATTGTCAATATAATATCTATATAAAATAATCATTTGATTATTTGAACTAGACAGTGAAATTGTTCCGACTAAGGAAAGAATCAAAAATATTAGCAACACAGTGCTTTAACAACCATTTATTCAAATCTGTGTGATCTTATTCTTTAAACCAGTCTGCAGTAGAATTCTGTGTTGTTCATAATAAACTACCTCTGCCTTGAAATTGAGCTTTTAAAAAATGCATAATAACATAATAAAGATACGCACTTAGATACTAAGGACTGGGAGAGTTAAAGTTTACTGATTTAGGGAAAGAGGTAAAGACCCGGTAGAAAGCGCTGTTAGCCTTAGGGCTATAAGTCTGTCTCTTTCAGTAAGAAACTCTCACATTATTCTGACACATTATAGTAATCACATAACATTGGGGAACTTTATTTAATATTTTGTGGAAGTTCCTTTTTCCCCAAATATTTCATATAATTTATTATTTTACATAATTACTCATGCCAAATATTTGCCTTTTATAGAGGATGAGTTTGGAAACCCATCATCATTTGTATAATCATTTCTAACTTTGAAATTAATATAATTTATTGCCACAGAATTTTCCATATAGATTTTCTTGTGAAGCAAAAAAATGTGGTATCAGCAAAATTCAGTTTTAAACTGAGGTTTTTATTTAATGCAATGAATTAGATGGCAAAGTCCCTTTGTGCAAAATTCATAAGAAAATTCTACTTCTTCAAAATCATAATGATGTGAGAACTAGCTTAACAAAGTATCTTCTTTCCAGGTAATTTCTTATTCATTCCTTATATTTCTATAAACTATAAAAGCTCTACAGAACTTAATTTCTGTTAGACAATTTTGCATAGCACAACTTTCACATTTCTTTTGTAGATGGTTTTACTTAGTTTTTGACATAGTTAATGCTCTGTCTGTATTTCTAAATACTTATCATTAACAAAACAATGTGTTTTCATTATAATCCAAACTAATTTCATGGCTATAACAAGCCTCTAGTTAATAATCTATAACATTTAGCATATTTCTTCATACATCTAGATGAAAGTTTCATTTTTTCCAAAAATATAGGAACCACAAGCTATTAAAGCACTTATGGTTTTGATCTACTTTAGTGAAGAAAAGTATTTATATTGACATGGCACTGGCAAAGGCTGGGGTACAAAGCAGTTGCTATGAGGGAGGGAGGGCACATTAGGGATCAAGTCACAAACACACAGGTCAACTATAATTTCATTAGCTTATATGTTTCCAAGTGGTTGGACAAAACCAAAAGTCCTGATTAAAGCTGAGCCTTCCAGGAGATTTGGTTGTGTTGTACATGAATTTTGGAGGGTGACCATCATCTGTTAGTTCCAATCCCAAGAGTGAAGCAGAAATAAACATTTCAAAATTGTTTTATGTGTTGAGACTAGACCAATTAATATTCTATCTTGCTCTTCTCTCATTAGTTCCAGAAGAAGGGCAGGGCAGCCTCAAGGTTACTAGGTGCTCATTAAGAAAAGCTTTAATGTAATAGAACAGGGAAAGGAAATAATAGTACCCAAATCTCATGACACAATATTTAATGATCTTAGTCTATAAGCTGATGTTAAGCAAGACTTTTAAAAGTATCATGCTTCACTGGGGTTTCAAAAAGTAATTAAAAGACCGTTAATGTGCTGCCACTTTTCATTTCTCAGGAGATATATTGTGAAATTATAAAACAGAGATAAAAGAAGTTTTAGCCTTAATTTAAGTTCAAAATACATAAATTAAAGACTAAATTTGCAATCCCTAAGCTTTCTCACAAGAACTTGACATTCTGTCTCTAAAGTATCTACCTATCATCAATTTCCTAAAAGATCAAAATTTATTATTCCTGATTTTAGATAAAAACTTGATAGTAAGAATGCAGAAAACATCACTATATCAATCATTAATATATCACGTGCAGAACCACAATGGAAATAACAAAGAAATTCCTGTCTTTATCTTCTGCTTATTGAAAAAAGGAAAAGAAGGTTGCTTATGCAAAATATATCTATTTTATCAGATTTGGTATCTCCAGAATTCTAACTTTCAGAAATCAGGAAGGTTTCATTTACAACTCAAGTCAACTGCAATTAATAACCACAATATGACTTTATTGGATAGAATCCATCGTATGAAACACAATATCAAGATGCAATTTAATAGGCAACAAAGGAAGTTAACAAACCTCTTGGCAAAAATTCAGAGGGGTCATGCAAATTGGGCAGACTAGCCCAAAGGGTTTGTGGAATCCATCCATTTGCAGAGAGGATAGAGAGTTCATGAAATGCGCATCAAACTCTGGAAGAAACTTTAGAACTATGGGTGTGGAGTTCACAAGCATCTCAAAGCACTCAAATTAGTGTCCAACTAATGTCGAAAGGAAAAGCCCTTACCAGGACCAAAAGCCTCACTACAAAAAAGCACTTTGGTATAATATGGGAAACCTAGTGTCTTTTATTTATTCTTTATAATAAATGTTTAAAGTTAGTTAGTGTTGTTTTCAGTTTATGGTTTAGTATCTTATTCAAATTTTACAGATAGACTTTGTTAATAACATGCTCCTGAATTAACTGTTTGAGATATTATTGTTATTGCAATAATTAGAATAGCTACTATTCAAAAAGAAAAGCAGAAGCCTGCAGTATAAAATCCCCAAAGACATTTTGGATGCATAATACATAAAGATTCTATCAGTTGAAGAATTTCTAAAAGAATAGAGCTTTAAGAAACAATTGCTTAGTATTCTTTCAGTATAATAAGATTATTAAGGATAAGAAATAATATGCCATACCCAATAAATAATCAAACATGTCTAACTCCTGAAAATCATCTATGATTAGATTAACATTTCTCTTAAGTTAAATAAAAAAATAAACTTAGGTGTTTATGAAAAAAGCCATTTAGTTGTGTTAATATAATGGGAAACTGGTATGTTTATTATTTCTTTAAAATACATTCTTTTGGTAACTGTTCCAATATTTTAAATCTATATGTGTGAAATTCAGATATTATTTTTTAATGTCTGAGATTGATAAGCTAAAATTAGATCATCAGGGACTAAAAGAAAATTGATATTCAGGTAATAATGTGGAAATATTAATTAAAAAGTAGCATTGAATTATACAGATTCTTAACTTTCTATACATTAAATATTTCATGTTTAAATGCACACCACTGAGAACTATTTTTTCTAATTCTTATTAAAATATGTTATGAAATGAATTTGATCATATTACCACAAGCAAATCAACAACAAGAATTCAGTCATGGTTGAACAGTACCAATATTCTGCTTCTGTTTCATGAAAATGAGTTTATCAGTTGAATACTGCTTCTTCTATAAAGAAGCTTTGTATTCATCATAGGAAAGTATCAAAAATAAAATATAGGGCTCCAACAAAGAATACAGCATAGGTGTTCGCTGTGTCATTAGAGAGAAGAGCAGTATAATGTCCCCTAAAATTGGTTTTAAAAGAGACTCAGAATGTGGCTTTAGTTGAGAAGCAGGCTTTTGAAGATGTAATTAAGGTAAGAATTGAGATAAAACCATAATAGATTAAGAGCCATCCTAAGTGCAACGAAAGTGACCTTGTAAGAGACAATGAGGGGCACACATGTAGGAGACAGCCGTGTGGAGAGAGACTGGTGACATGGTGCTGCCAGAGAAGAAAGCTGGCGGAGTAAGTTATGACTACCCCAAAGAAGTGTCTGAGGGGGCATGAGTGTGCTGGCCCCTTGATTTTGAACTTTTAGTGTCCAGCTATGTGAAAGAATACATTTTCTTTTTTCAAAGTCACAAAATTTGTGACAATTGGTGATGGTAGTTTCTTTTAGTATAGAACAGAGCATTAGGGATTTAAGTAGTAGCTTAAGGAGTAACTTAAACTAAACTTACTTTAAATTTGATTAATAACTTAGAGTGGTATCTCCACTTTTACTAAACTAACAAGGAACTTGGAGAATATTAAAAGGATCCATTTTTTTAGACAAAAAATAAGATTCTGCTATAATCATCAAGAGGTCAATTTAAATTATAAACAAATATCTAAGCCATATGTTATTCATAAGACATAATAAATTACAGAGAATAGGCAAAATATAAGAGATAAGGTAAATTCACATAGCACTGAGCAAAAAAAGGGAGTAGTTTATGAAGACAGCAGGAATTAATTTGCCAACTTATGTAAACTCAAAGAATCTCTTGATTTTAGTATCTCATCAATACTTAATCTCTTCTCTGCAATTCTTTCGAAATTTTCTTCAGCTTCTTCTTGAACAACTTTAGTAGCAGAAAAGTAGTTCCATTTTTAGACAACCTTGTCAGTATCTTCTTCAATATGAGCCCAAACCCTGTTCTGCATGGCAGACCTTCAAATACTTATCTCGTATTCAGGCAAAAATTCACACTTCCTTCGAAAATTCCTTATATGATATGATTCATTTTCTAGCTTTCTCTTCTTCCAAATCAAATGCCTATGAAACCAAATAACTCATCTATGGATTTCTTAAAATAAGATTCCAAAATACACCACAGTTCTTTTGGTATTTCTAATTATTGCATTACAGTTAGTTTGGCTTCACTACCTACAAATTTGTTAGATTGCATTAGCCTAGTAGACAGTCAAATTATTTCTTTAATGTGAAACACCACTGGTTTACTATTTCATGTGACTGCTTCTAAATTATGTTTCTCCTAATACTGTGTTCTCCACTAAAAGGCAACACATTTATTTCTCATTTTTCAACTTGCTAGTTTCTAATGACCCTCCATCTCTCTTCTCACTTTTAATACCAATTTTTCAGTGAACAGGATTTGTTGTCCTCCCTCTTACTTTAATATGTGAAAATATGTCTTATATCTTAAAATGTGATTAGAATTATAAAGTTATTGTCAATTAAGCAAGATTTTGAATTAATGTTTTCCTCCTCTTCTGACAGTGATTCCATTTATCCTATCTAGAGTAGTAAATTCTCCATTCATAATTTGGTTAACACTGTCCCTGACTACACAGAATGGGCCATCTTTATTATTCAATGGGTATTTTATCCTCAAAAATTATGGTTGTATGATACCTGAAAAAAATTGGACTGGTCTATTGTAAATCTATTTGAGAATGAAGCCTCTAAGCAAATACTCTCAAATGAATGTGAAATAAAACTTTCATATACCTATAAATAATAACTGATGAGTAAAAAAATGAAGTTTTTTTTTTGGAAGTCTTCATGAAAAAGTCATCAAAGGATAGATATTTTCTAGAAAATTTTACTATAGAATAAAGCCTGGTAATTATAAAAGTGAAGACAGTTTTTTTAATAGCTCCCAACTTATTCAAATCAAGAAAATTTTCCAAAGTCATTCTCTATATGAGAAATTGATATTTTATTATTTTTAAGGATTTATTTATTTATGCATATAAGAGCTGGGGTACAGGCCAGAGTTGTGGGAGGTGAGATGATTCACCAGAGACATAGTGGGGAGCAGAACAGGCAGGTTGATGGAAATACACTGCTCTTCTACGGAAGCAGCAGTCAAAGCAGAAGTCTGCTGCGCCATATTGGTCCCCTCCCTGGCCAGGGATTGAAATTGTGATGTTGTGCCGTGGATGCTTCACAATGCAGCGCTCAACCCGCTGCACCACCAAGAAAGCCCAAGAAATTAATATTTTAACTAACTTTCACAAACTTATTATTTTCATAAGAAATAAGCTAGTTTAGCAAGTCTTTTGCACATTTTCTCTTTCACAAATTTCTATTTGTGAATTTAAATGACAAATGACCTTTGCTTACCATGATTCCACTTAACACGTTTTTTTTAACTTTATGATGTTATCAAATCAATTCACACTCAGTGGAAACCATATTTTTTATGGACATGGATGTGAAATCACATTATCACACTAGCAACACAACACTCTATAGATTATCACTTGTTTACTCACTACCCTACCTAGTTTTAGTTATGTTAATAGCTGATTTGGAAGGTATTTAATTGGAACCAAATAAAAAGAAAGTAAACAATAAAATACAGAGGCTATATTTTTAACAATAATAGCTTAGATGTATTAAAAATTATGAAAGTTGTTTATATATTCAAAAAGCACTATGGAGACTAAGCAGAACCAATAAGATAAAACTGTGCAAGTCTGTAGTAATAGCTATAAGGAGAATAAAAAGAATAATCTTACAATTTGAGAACAATCAGGGCAGATGATGTTCTCAGTAGATACAATAGAAATACTCAATTGGTAACTAACTTTTTAAACAAAGAAGTCAGTTGAAAGTAGAATAGGATCTTTGATATAAGAAGTGAATACAGATTTTTAATACAGATTGCAAAGAGACCAAAAAATAATGTGCCAAGTCTATGCCAATCTGACAACTTAGATAAAACTGACATATACATTAAAGGACAAAAATTACCAAAACTTTTATAAAAAGAGTAGCACAATCTGGTCACTCTACTAAAGAAAGTCTTATCACTTAAAACCTACTTATCAACACAAATACTCCTGTAAAGTAACTGATTGCTTCTATAATATTTCTAGAACAAGTTCTGTGTAAAACTAATCACAGAAGGAGAGAACTCTCCCAATTCATTTCATGAAGCAAATATATCCTAATACTAACCCCAAACAGTGAGTTTAAAAGAAAAATCTATGAACCAATATCATTCATGAAAATAGATGTCCAATATAATAGTTCAATAGTAAATACAGTCTATTAACTATAAAGAAAATAATGGATGATAAAAAAATGTGTTAATTTGTGGAATCATGGCATACGATATTTATTTTTTATAGAATATCTGTTAATTTATCATACTACCGAGAAAAAGAAGAAACGTTAAGTGATTCTTTTTAAGATGTATTTATTTATGCATACTAGAGCTGGGGTACAGGCCAGAGTCACAGGAGGTGAGAGAATTCACCAGAGACAGAGCAGGGAACAGAACAAGCATATCAATGGAAATATTGTGCTGAGGGGAGGTCTGCTGCTCCATGTGTTCCCCTCCCTGGCTGGGATGCTCCACAATTCAGCGCTCAATGTGCTGTGCCACCAGGGAGGCCCATCAAGTGAATTTTTTCTCAATAAGATAGTCACATGGGTGATGCTAGCAGAGATCTGAAAATACCCTTGTGCTACTCTCTGTGTTCTTTTTATTCATCTCCATCACTGATGTAAAAAAGAATCTCACATTAGCCAGCTTGTCCCAAAAGGGGCCATCCAAGCAGAGCACAGCTTCCTCAGCAGAGGTACCTGGGTCAAGTCAAGCAGAGCCTCAGCCCTGCCAGAGCACCAAAACTGTGCCTGCCCAGGGCTGCTCATCAACCTCCCAGTCTGACAAATACACAAGTAAGAAACAAGAGAAGATCAGTGTATGGTCATTCCATTATGCAATTAAGCCACGTGTAGAGGAATCCTTCCCATTAAAATATAATTCCCTTTACAATTTAACATTCAGTTTGATTGCCACCAAATAGCATGTGGGTGGGATATTTGAATAATTGTTAGCATATGAGTCATTCAAACTAGATTTAGTTGTTTGAATATCTTCTGTCACAGGGTCTACAGTGTTTTTTTTTAATAGATCATAGAGATATTTTGTTTGTCTGTCTTTATCTTTTCATGGAAATGCCGGTTGTTGAATTGCATTAAACTATTATGCAAAACTGTCACTATAGGTCCTGAGGAATGGATTAAACAGAAAATTACAATAAATTAAAATAAGAAATTATTAAAAAGCACCATGGTGGTGTAAAAATTAGTGAACTGGAACAAGAATGTATGTTTTCCCCAACCACTTTATTAACAAATGCTAAGTGATTTTGAAATATTCATTTCCAACTAAAATTACTTTTAATTTTATATTTTAATGTTATAAAATTATCTCAGTATTTTTGTTTTATCGTATAAATCACAGTCTTATAATATATATTATTGTATGTCAAAAGTTTTAAATTATGCCATCATAGAATGAATGTATATATTCTATATGTATAAATAAATTCCCATTACAAATGAGATTACATTGAGTCTACAGAGCATATATGTATTGTAAAGTATGGTCTACTACATAAGTGATTGTTGATTTAATCCATTCCACTATACAGCTAAAGATAACTGAAGATCTTGTTTTCCATGTGGCTTGGAAAGGCCATTCCATGGATTAAAATAGAAAATCTCCTATCCTCTGTTTACTTAGATTCAAAGGGCAAAGTTATTGGCAACTATCTATTGATTGTTTTTCTCACTAAAACTTTATCTAAACCAGACACACAGTTTATATAAAATGGTGAGAATAAGTACATTTATTGCATATTATATATGGTAGGCAGACTGCTTGTGTTATCTTTTACTTAAATTCCCACCATAAAATGTTAAGGTTAGTCTTATCTCTCATAGACTATCCATGAAATTGAGGAACTGAAGGGTTAAATTTTGTAAGTAACAAAACCAAGATTTAGAACTAGGACAGTTTGATTCAAAGCTTAGAATATACTGCTGCAAAGAAAGTATAGGTGTTTTATTCACAAGATTTGAGTTTCAAATTCTAAATCTTGAACTTAAGTAGCTAAAGAAAGCATTACACCAAAAGTTTCCTTTTCCTTCTCTCTATCATGGAAATTAACACAGCTACCTTGTGACCTAGAGCATTTCCCACGAATTGAACTGGTTTGGAGTGCCTGACCTATAAATCACATCCTGGTGTCCTGGGACACAATGTGCCATGGTGTTCTAGTTGGAATATGACAGATTTCTGATGAGAAGTTGGGGTTCAGATAAGCAGGTTCCTTGGGTTAACTGAGAAGAATTTCAGCAGAGTTCCCTTCTCAGCAGCACACAGTGAATTTACTAAGGAAAATAAGACATCTGTACAGACATAGGAAGTTTAAGTTTATATTCAAAAGGACAAGTTTATTAGAGAAAAAGTGAGAGAAGAAAGCATCTTAATGACACAAACAGACAGTCTGGAGGTGGAGCTGCATTTTGGAAGTACAGAAGTTGTTTTCATATAGGTGTTCATTTTGGGGGGGTGATTTATTCCTTCGTGGACATTTTAATCTATTGTTAAATCAACCACTTCTAGGGTCTGACTGGGCTAATTTGTAAGGACTGGAGATTCTTTGTAGTGACCCTCACTCTCCATAACTTCACCCCAGATGCAAGCTTAAGAATTATGTGTGTGGGGCCTCCCTGGTGGTGCGTGAGTTAAGCAATGAATGCACTATGAAGCAAACCCCAGCCACTGCAGCATGAGTTTGATCCTTGCTGCCAGCCAGGGAGGGGACCCGCATGGCGCAGCAAACCTCTTCTGCCTTGCCCGCTGCTCCACTCAACAGTGTGTTTCACTCAGTCTGCCTGTTCTGCTCCCCACTCTGTCTGGTGAGTGCTTTCATCTCCCGCGACTCTGGCCTGTACCCTAGCTCTTGTAGGCATAAATAAATAAATATAAAAAAAAAAGAATTATGTGTGTGTGTAGAACTGGGATGGAGGTCAGAGATGGACGGAGTGGGGACAGGGGAGAAGGGTAGTGAGAGGATTCACCAGAGACAGAATGGGGAGCAAAACAGGTGGATTTACTGAAATATGCTGCTAAGGGGAGCAGCAGGAAAGATAAGTCTGCTGCTCCATATGTGGATTAGATACATGGCTAGGAATCCAGTGGTGATAGCACTGAGCTTTAACAAGTAGGCCACCAGGGAGCACCCCCCGCACCTAAGAATTTTTATATAGCAGTCCTCTAAGGATTTGGGCATTTCTTTATTTCTATAGCTGGTTTAAGGACTATGTATTAACATATGATTATTGATTAACATACAATTACATTCTGTCCCACCTTCAGTTTCTGGTCTTGTGATGCCTTTATCCCAAATTTTCTACTCTGAGCCACTACCAAAAAGCTTAGTCAAAGCATGTATCATACTGTGAGAAAGAAAAGGAACACCTAATATGACCTCCTGAGATTTTCTCAGAGAATTGATCTCTCTATGAAAGTTTAAATTAGGTAGATGAGAGAGGAGAAACTAAGAAATCAAATGTACAGGGAAAGATCCAGAAGGGACTGGAAATAGATGAAAGAGTAATGGTAAAGGCAGCAACAGAGGGTGCACCAGGCAGTAAGACACAGAAGAAAATTGTATGGTGGAAGGAAGATGACAGAAATATGAAGCCCACAGGACAGGGAGGGGTTATGCAAGTGTCCATTTCTAAGCATCAGAAAAGGTCTGAACACCTACAAACAGCACTGTTATTATGTACTGATCATTTAGTTTGCTATATGTCCACATTTTTATTTTCTACATATCCTCTAGGCACCAGTTAGCTACCATGATCTAGCTGTTTTAATTTCTAAAGCATTCTACCTTTCATAGAGAAGAGCTAAAAGAAATCATCTTCTTGTCAGTTATGGAGATCTTTGTCTAGGGGCAAGAGTGTCAGCATCCATAGCACATCACATTCCTAATATACTTTGTTATTATCTTCAAAACACTGAACAATTTTTGGAGTTTAAGGATAATACCTTTCATTAGAATATTATTTTTTAGATATCATAAGCTTTGCTAAGGTTAATGTTGGTTTCTAGCTCAGAGAAGACATTGTATTGCAAATACCTGTGCTCACATATACAGATTTGTTATATATATATGTATACAATTTAATTTTATATATATACCCACAAAAATGCATTCTCCCCTCCCCCACTCCCTACCCTTGCTTTTCCCCCCTTACTCATTCATGTATAATATGAGAAAAGGACATGAAGTACAATTGGGTAGAAAACTTATTTTTTCTTTTATTTTTTGAAGAAACATTTTGTTTAGTGCCTATGGAAGTAGCATCAGCAGAGCCCATTACTAATTTTGAGTGAAATGTATGTTGTTTTGTGTATGATTATTCAGTTGCACTGAGGCACACTGTTTTATCTCCTCTACCACTAGCGTGAGGCTCTTCTATCATTACAATAATAGAAATTGCTAGATTGACAGAACAATCCCTGTGTGAGTCTCAGAATACCTCCAGTAGAGAATCAAACAATAAAGCAGTATTACCCAAGTCTCTAGGACTATGTCCACTCTCTTGGCATGCCGTCAATATCAAAGTTAATATTGCTGAGTGCATAATATCACTTCCCTCTCTTATTTGTTTCTGTTTCATGTTGGCTTGAATAGCCTAAGGCTGAAAGTGTATATTATGATAAACACTCCAGATTTCAACTTCCCTTGTGGCTGAAGACTCGTGACACTTCTCCATATCCAACTTAATTGGATACTGTTCTTTGAAAAAAAGCAATAGTATTGGTTAATTAAAAAATAGAAATATGTTCACTACATAAATGTTCACTTTTATCTAACAAAACTGAAATTGTGTCGCTATAACTCAGGCTGTTATTGCCACATTCACAAAACCAAATCAGAATACAGAGTATTGAAAAAGCTAAAGATAAATAAATAATTTTCAATAAAGGGCTTGCTAATTTAATTTGTGCTGAAAGTTACACTTGCTTACTTAGGCTTGATTCTAGTGACAGGAGGGCTGCCATGTGGATGTGTCCTCAGAAGATTTTGCCACTAGCTCGATTTGTGGATTCTCTCCGGTGCTCAGGCTGGTCAGTCATCGCCACCTGTTTTTGTCTCCCTAACACAGTCCAATGCATTCTCAGGTCTCAGTTGAGAATAAAGATTTCTGCTGATTAGATTTTCTCATACATGAAACAGAAAACACTAAATCTACTGATTTTTCTTCCTGGGGAAATCAAAAAAATTCACCTGAAATGATCCCTCTGTCCTCCTATTTTCTAAACATTTGCAGCAATGCAGTCTCACAATATTTCAGACTATGAATTACTTCTTAAATCCATTAAATCTGTGCTTAGTCCTTCCGTGATTTCTGTTAACCTCTAGACATTCTTCTGTCATCTCAGAATTGTTCATGAATTAGTTCCTATTGTAAAATATGAACTACAAAAGAGAAACCCAAGGCCATGGATAGCTTCTGAATATTGACATACATTGCTGAATAATATCTGTGATATGTTTCTTTTCTTATTTTTTAAACAATATTTCACTCAGTCCTCACAGGACAGCAGTTGTTGTTGTTGTTTTAAGATTTTATTTATTTATGCATACAAGAGCTGGGGTACAGGCTAGAGGTGGGGAGGGGGTATGTGTGAGAGGATTCACCAGAGACAGAATGGGGAACAGAACAGGCAGATAGACTGAAATACATTGCTGAGGGGAGCAGCGGGCATGGCAGGAGAGGTCTGCTGCTCCATGTGGGTCCCCTCCTTGGCCTGAGATCAAAGT
Organism: Galemys pyrenaicus; assembly: GCA_019455555.1. NCBI lineage: Eukaryota > Metazoa > Chordata > Mammalia > Eulipotyphla > Talpidae > Galemys > Galemys pyrenaicus. The sequence goes on from JAGFMF010011521.1 coordinate 223,815, forward strand.
AATTGGTAACATGCAGTGGCTATGGAAGCCCTTAATGCCACCAAGGAGGCCCTGTGATATATTTCTACCTTTAAATATTTATAAAGAGCTTTGTTACTTCTGGTTATCCTGGAAAGATTTTTGTTGTTTGGGTTAATTCTAAAGAAAATATTTCAGTTTGTGTATATATTTGAAATCAGTATTATTTTCCTATTTATAGACTATAGTTATAATTATGAAAATGTTTTTCTAAATCTCCACATGGTAGAAGTTACATGTACCACTTGTTTTAACCTGCTCTACTTGAATTTATATTTGACAAATAAATAAAAATTTTTTTCATGAATACCTGATTTGCTTCACCATTGTGATGTGACTGTGAAGTGAAACTTCAGTTTACTATAAATACTAACTGCAGCATATCTATAAGAAGTCAAAATGTTTTATACTGTGTGTAATGAATCAGAAGAAATTATAAATAGAATACTAGAAAATATAAAATATTATATAACATAAGAGGGTTATGTTTAATCATAAAAATTGAGGAATGAATAGTATTCAATTGTGTATATGTACCACATCTTCTTGATCCAGTCCTCTACTTTTGGGCATTTGGGTTGTTTCCAGGTCTTACCAATTACAAATAGTGCTGCAATAAACATAGGAGTACAAGTGCTCTTTTGTTTTTTTAAAGATTTATTTATTTATACATACAAGAGCTGGGGTACAGGCCAGAGTCCAGGGAGGTGAGAGGATTCACCAGAGTGGGGAGCAGAACAGGCAGATGGACTGAAATACATTGCTGAGGGCAGCAGCGGGCAAGGAAGGAGAGGTCTGCTACACTATGTGGGTCCCCTCCCTGTCCGGCAGCAAGGATCAAACTCATGCTGCAGGGGCTGCGGTTTGCTTCATAGTGCCATGTTTAACCCACTGTGCCACTAGGGAGGCCCACAGGTGCTCTTTTGGATCAGTGTTTTTGTGTCCTTTGGATAGATTCTTAGGAGTGGGATTGCTGGATCATATGGTAGTTCCATTTCTAGTAGACTGAGGAACCTCCATACAGTCTTCCATAATGGTTTAGGTTGAATATTATTCAGCATCAAAAAAGGGGAAACTAGGAACATTTATAGAAACATGGATGGAACTAGAAGGAATTATACTCAGTGAAACATGTCAGAAGGCAAGAGAAAAATTTCGTATGGCTTCACTATTAGGAGGAATATGAAAGAACAACAGCAACAACAAAGAATAAGCTCAAGGAATTGGGCAATTATAACCAAAAGTAAACAAAAAACTCAACAAGACCAAAAAGGCAAATGAACCAAAGAGGGGAAGGTGGGGAGGTCAAAAATGGGAATGAGGGCAGAAAATGCACAAGGGACTGAGGTGATGGTGCACAGGTGGAATGGTGGTGGGTACTCCCTAGGGACTACAAATGATGTCAAATATAATTAATAAAAAAAAATTGAGGAATGATATTTAATTCAAGTTCTATTATAGGGTATGGTCAAAACAGGCTAGTCTAGATGAAGTGTACGCCTCATCCTATATGTAAAATAAAGTTTTACTTTTATAATATGTCAGACTTTGAAAAAAATTGGTTAATATGTTGTCTATAATTGTCCTGATCTTGGAAAGTCCTTATTAAGTTACCATAGAATTTTTTAAAGTAATTTAATTTTAATAAGAGTTAAAATAATTGCAAATGTAAATAAATTGATCACAACAGAAATAATATTATCAAAAATTTCCCAGGCAGTATTATGTTATATATATATATATATATATATATATGCTACATGTTACATAAATGTTATTTGATACTAAGTTACAAAACTATGTTCCAGATAAGAAAATCATGTTCTATGTTTTAAATAACTAAAACAACACTCATTAGCTGATTTATCGCATCCTTATTTTTAAATGATTAATTCATGCAGTAATCTGTACTTTTAATGAATAGTCTGGAGGACCTCCTTGGTGGTGTAGACATTAAAGTCAGCACAATCAAGCTATGTCCAGCCACTGCAGCAGGAATTTGATCCCCGGCTAGGCAGGTGCTCACATGCACATCAGATCTCTCCTATTTGGCCCGCTTCTCCCCTCAGCAGTGTATTTCAGTAGATCTGCCTGTTCTGTTCTCCACTCTGTCTCTGGTGAATCCTCTCACCATCCCCCACCCAACCTCTGGCCTACACCCCAGGTCTTATATGCATAAGTAAATCTTTTAAAAAAAATAAAATTCAACTTTCAATAGTGTATTTCCCCTATCTGTATATATTCAATTTTATTGAAACCTTATATCTAATCCTATTATCTTTAACTCCTAAAGGTATTACCATGTGTTATATAAGCAAGGTATTAATAAATATTGAGCATTTAGAACCTAATTTTATTGAAACATGAAAATCAAGACCAGAGTGCATCCTTCTGAACTATGAAAGCTACAAATCCTCTGAAAATACTTTTAAAACAACTTACACATTTTTAACAAGTGTGAACTGACTCAGTAGTTCCCAACTTTCCATTTTATGAAAACTACTTACAAGAAGATATCAATGTCAAAAACTATTATTGTAGTACATTCCTTCAGAGTCCTGGCTTAGTTTTCTTATAAGTGAAAACAGACTTTAATATTTGACCAAGATACTCTATCTTAACATCCTGCCAAATGGAACAAACCAAAAGAAACAAAACAAAAACTATTTAAAAAAATGTTTTAAAAATATGAGCAAAAATCCAAAAGTCTCTGACAGTACTTCAAGCAATTACAATAGGTGGGACTTGAGAGAGTAAAATAATGAGCACTTCATCACTGAATATTCCAAAATGAAATAGAGAACAAAAACAAAAGACATGAACCAAGACTGGACAGAGTTTAAACACAAGGAATGCAAAGCAGGAAGGAATTGAAGGTCAAAATCCCATAAAAGAGTTAACCTTAGTGAGTAAGACATATTCTATGAACAAATTTCCTTGAGCATGTAAACACTTAAAAATTTTCAAACAAAAATATCTGACATTCATTAAAAATAACAGAGAATAGAAGAACACAGAATATAAAAATTATCTAAAACATGAAACTGAATTTCCAAAGAGAACAATAAAATAGAAAGAGATCCATGGGCAGGGACTACAAAATTAGGTAGCACTAATAAATAAATGTGGGTATGTATAGATATACCTATATAAATATATATAATATATGTATACATGAAAGTATTAGAAAATTTGGAGAAGTTCCAAGAAATAAGTAGATACAAAAGAATTAAATCTTAGTTCTAAAATATTTTCAAACTATAAATAGGAATTCAATATATTAACTAAATAAAATGTCAGGAAGAGCAAAACAGAACACTAAATTGGGAGTGAGGTGTGTACAAATATTCAAACTGAAAAACAAAGAAAAGAATGGAAAAATTAGGAGAGGCTTATGAGAAACATACGGGATATTGTGAAAAGCTCTCACATATGTGTTTTTGGAGTCCCAAAATGATGACACAAAGAGAATAGGAAAGCAGAAACATTTCTAGAAATAATAACTAAGAATTTCCCAAAACTAATGAAATATATCAGAATACATATTTTTTAAATTCTACAAATTTCAAGAAGGACAAATATAAGAAACAGGAGATCTGTGTATATCAAAATTAAACCACTAAAAAGAGAAAGAGAGAGAGAGACAGACTGTATAACTACAGGAGTTATAATAATGCTGACATCTGATAACAATACTTTAAGTATTTTACCAAGGATTCCACAATATCTTGTTCAATGATATTGGAGTGTTTGTGCAGTAGTCAGCATAGGTTCAGGAAGTCTGTGTAACTGAATATAGAAGGAGAAATTGTGCAAGTGTCAGAGACTTGAGGTTTTACTCAAAGTGAAATGGGTAGACATCAGAAGTTTTGCACAGCGTAGAATCTTTTCTGAATTACAAATCAAAATTCTACTCCAGTGATCTTCACAAGACAAAGAGGTGCAAAGACAGAAGTTGTGAACTGGTTAGGTAGCCACTGCTGTAATCCAAGCAGAAAGATGGTGACTGGGCCTGAGCTGCCACAGTAGATTAAGAGAATCAGTTGTGTTATGGCTATAAATCGAAGGCAGTACACTCTGGATTTGCTGGTGTTGCCACAAATATAGGGAGAATATATGCAGATATAGGAAATGAAAAAAAAAATGTTTCAAGAAAAATTCTAGATGATGGTAAAATGAAGCATCAAAAATATAATCAAAATTGAAATTTTCCATAAATGTGAAGTTTTTTTTTTTAGTTACAGTTAAGAAGGAAATAACAACTGTACATCTTCCAATCACTAGAGACGTTTTACATTTGTTTCAGCTAATTTTAATTCAAAATAGGTTACAACTCAGTCAAGGTTGTTTAATATCAATTCCTGATAAAAATACTTTTGCTTAAATTCACTAGTTCAGAGTGTGAATTTCTCTAAAATTTTATCTAAAAACCACAAAATCAGGTCTCCCTGGTAGCCCAGGGGTTAAATTTCAGTGCTCTCTGCTACTGCCTGAGTTTGATTTTCCAGCCAGGGACTATCACTGACCCAACTGGCACAGCTGACCTCTCCTGTCTCAAGTGCTGCTCCCCTCAGCAGTGTATTTCAGTAGATCCACTTGCTCTGCTCCCCACTCTGTCTCTTGTGAATCCTCTCACACCCTACACATTTGTAGTCCCCCCAGTTCTTCTATGCAAAAAAAAAGCAAAACAAACAAACTCTAAAACCCCCAAAATATGAAGCATATATTCAAGTCACTTTGTGTTTTATGAGTTACAAAACCTATGGGGGAATTTTAAGCTATTAATGCATAGTTAAATATTATGACCAATAATTATGTAAACTTTAATTCAAAAAGTTTGTAAACAATTATTATTTCTATAATATAAAGAATTATTTCTACTTTTATGTAAAATAAATTATAGCAATGATAGTAATAAGAATAATAAAATTGATATCATTCATCTACCTACCAAAGAAATATATCTGTCATGCAGCTACATGAACTAGACCAGAATGATCATTCTCACAAATGGCATGAAGGCATGCCCTTTCAATAGGATTCTATATCTATGTTTAATAACTGCTATCAAATTTGCTAGTGTACATATTTACTCTAATAATTGTATACTGCTGCAACTAATACAAATATATTTTAATAGGTTTTTAATAGTTTATAAATAGTTCAACACTCAGAATGCAGTAGTCTCAGGAAATAAAGATATTATAAATTATCACATATTTTTATAGTAGAAATATGTGTTATGAAGCTCAAAAGCATACTTTTTGTATATCTTTATATATGTATGCATCTACATAAGATTCTTTACAAGAGGGCCTGCCTGGTGGCACAGCAAGTGGAGCGCCACACTGTGAAGCAACCATAGCACAGCAGTGTGAGTTCGATCCCCGCCCAGGTAGGGGACCTACATGGTGCAGCAGACTTCTGCCTTCCCTGCTGCTCCCCTCAGCAGTGTATTTCAGTCGATCTGCCTGTTCTGCTCCCTGTTCTGTCTCTGGTGAATACTCTCACCTCCCGCCACTCTGGCCTGTATCCCAGCTTTGTGTGCATAAATAATTAAATCTTTAAAAAAAGTAGGGTAAATAAGCAAACATTTTGAAGATCACTTTTGAGAAAATAATTATATTAAAGGTTGATGTTTATCTACAAATTTAATTTATTTTTAAGAGTTATTTTTATGTATTTATGCATGCAAGAATTGAAGTGCAGGACAGAGGTGAAAGGGGTAAGATAACTCACCAGAGACAGAGTGGGGAGCAAAACAGAGGAACTACTGAAATACTCTGCTGAGGGGAGCAGCAGGTGAGACAGGAGATGTCGGCTGCATCATGAGGGTCCCCTCTCTGGCCTGGGATGGAACTCCTGTTGCAATGACTGCTGATAGCTTGATAGTTCTTCGACTTAACACTTCATCACCAGGGAGGCCCCCAGAAATATTATTTATAATAAAACATTGATTTGTTTTCTACTTCCCTAGGATAGTCCTTGTAAGATTTCTGGATGTGAAGTTAAAAAAAAAAAAAAAAAACAACTTACTTTATTAGGAACTGAAAGCAAGGGAGTATGTATTAAGGAAAAGAGAGATTTGTTTTAGATGGAGTCAGAGGATGTATTTTTTATCAAGGCCTATGTCAGAAAATTAATTACCTTAGATTGTATTAAACATTGGAACTACATATTTTGAAATTGTATCATTTTTGTATAAAATAGTATAATTTTTTGCAAAAGATACTGGGAGATGCTGAATTTCATTTTTAGATTTGAATGAAATGGTGACTGACTTTTTTTTTTCTGAATATGAATTCCACGACGAAAGGTTTAACAAAATAGGTCTCCTTTCTTAACAGTAAATACTCTTTATGGCAGAGATAAATGCAGTGGACTCTGATATGATCGGTGTTGGACCAATATGAACTGAATAGTTTAGCTAAAGGCAATGCAATCAAACTGCTGGTTGTATTTCCAAATACTACAAAATGATCAAAGAAACAATCTGCAAAATGTTTTATGCATGATTTCGGTACATTCTGAAAACAATGCTATAAATAATTCTTTACAAGTGCATATGAAATTATGAATATTAAATGATGTTCCAGTTCTATGATTTTCACATTGCATAAGAGCTTGTTTGTAGGAAAATTCTTGTTTAATAAACATCACTTTTTCTTATTTCAGTTTATTTTGGTTCAGATTATTACTAAAATATCTCTCCTTGTCATACATGACCATCCTTGTCATTTAATGTTTTTCCTTGATGTATAATTGTGTCTAATATAGTCTATAGTCTTTTTGTTTTTAATTTCATCTGAATCTTGTTTCAAGGGCACGGTTAGGGGCGTTTGTTTGCCCTTTAGACCAGCTAATCAATTCCCTCTACCAACCACTTATATTGTAGGACTGGCAAACTTGAGCCACTATGAAGCACTTGCCTTAGTAACTCCAGAGCTAGTAGAGAAAATCCCTTGACTCTATGCCAGTGAAATCATTCAAATAGCCAATCCATAGGGCGCAATATCTAGCGGTACCCCACCTCTCTGGCCTGTGTGTACTATTCCCTACAGCTCGTTGTTACATTGTAGCTCGGTAAGCCCCTGCTAAAACCTCCCCTTTGGAGCTGTAAGTAACCAAGAATCCTGCCTATCATTTACCCACTGTGCCCCACTAACTACCATTAAATCTAAAACATACACAATTCAGTAAATATATGTATATACATGAACATCAAAAGAAGTGAAAGTCCCTGACTTTGAGGCACACATAATTTTAATTATTGGTTTATGCAACTATCACCTATAAAATATAGAGAATGCATACCTAAATATGTAATATACATATTGGTAACACTATTGCACCTGTTCCCCCCCCCATATTTAATTTTGTAACCAAAAATCTCTTTATTTCAGCATAAGCAGGAACTTAATGTTTTACGGTTGGTTTAATAGTTGCAAAAATTGAATATTAATTTTCAACAAAATAATTTCATTTCCTTCAACAGCATCCAGTAATTAATAATTGATGTAGTATAGCAAATAAATACCCGATTTATAAAACAGGAATAACCCAATCTAATTTCCTAAATCTATTAAATGGCAATAGGCTACCAGAGAGTTTTACTTCACCTGACACAGTATTTATCAACTTTTGTGACATGTAACTTAAATGCAATAATCTACATCCATGTAGAATGGAAAGAGTTGGCAGGGGTATTGAACAGTGAAACCATCATTGCAATCAGTGACCATAATAATAACCCTTGAACCATCTTCAGCCTTTTGGTTATCCATTTTTCTATTTATCCCTATTAGCACAAAAACACAAATGACTGTCTTCCTTTGCTAGAAACGTATAAGAATATATCTATTTGTGTTGCATCTGGCATCTTTTACTTTGCATTCTTTGATATTTTTGTGTCACTACATTACTTTATTAGAGCTATGTTTTGTTTGTTTTTGCATTGTAATCTTTATTCTCTATTATGGTAGCTTTCATTTCTTTTGAGGCTGATATATAACAATATTTATTGACTTCTTAATATTTTGTTTACAACCAAGATATGATTTAGAGGTATAGGTTCACACCTTTTCAGATGTTACCAAACACACTCACCACCAAAATACCCATAATCCTCCTCCAGAATCCATTGGAAACTCATGTCCTTTTCCTCCCCACTCTCTACCATCCATCCTGATAGCCTTAAATTACATCAGATTTCTAAAGACTGTTTAGGTTAGTTTTGTTTTTCGCTTTCTCTATATTCCATATGAGTAAAATCATCTGGTGTTTGTCTTTCTCCTTGTTTATTTAATGTAGGACAATCTCCTCCAGCCACTTCTGTGGCAAATGACAAGATCTCAGTTTTTTATTATTTTTTTTTAATTTTTATAACTGAGTAGGAGTCCAGTATAGATATATCACACATTTTGCAAATCTACGCACTTAAGTTGGGGCAATAGCTAATAACCTGGTTTTTGTAAACAGTGCTGTTATGAACACAAGAGTGCATGTATCCCTTCAATGTAGTGTTTTTGACATTTAGATAGTGGGTAGATATCTAGGAGTGGAATTACTGGATTATGTAATTGAACTATTTTTACTTTTTTGAGGAACATCTATACTGTCTTCCACAGGGGTTGGTGCAATCTACATTCCCATCAGGAATGTATGAGGGGCCTCCCTGGTGGTGCAGTGGGTTAAGCAACACACTATGAAGCAAACCACAGCCACTGCAACATAAGTTCAATCCCTGCTGCTGGCCAGGGAGGGGGCCCACATGGCGTGGCAGACCTCTCCTGCTATGCCCGTTGCTCCCCTCAGCAGTGTACTTCTGTTGATCTGCCTGTTCTGCTCTGGGCTCTGTCTGTGGTAAATCCTCTCACCCCCACACCTCTGGCCTGTACCCCAGTGCTTGTGTGCATAAATAAATAAATCTTTAAAAAAAAGTATGAGGGAGGATTTCTTTTCCCCCACATTCTTATCAACTCTTACTTCTTGTCTCATTTCTAATATTTTTGATATGCCCACAGGTGTGAGGTGGTATCTTATTGTGGATTTGATTTGCATTTCCCTGATAATTAGTCATGATGACCATTTTTCCATGTGCCCCTTGGTCACCTATATACCTCCTTTGGAGAAATGTCTTTAGTTCTTCTGCTCAATTTGTGATTGTGCGCTTTGTTTCCTTTTTTGTGTGGTGCATGAGTTTTTGTAGCTTCTCATTGGCTATATAATTGCAAATATTTTCTCTGACTTCTTTTTCACTGTGCAGAAGCTTATTAGACCCATGCAGTCCCATTTGTTTATTTTTGCTTTTGTTTCCCTAACTGAATCCCCAAAGACAGCACTGAGGTCAGTGTGTTCTTTTGCCTGTTCTCTTCTATGAAGTTTATGATTTTTGGTCTTACATCCATGTCTTTAATCCATTTTGAATTAAATTTCTGGCATGATGTGGGAGAGTGGTTTAGTTTTATTCTTTTGGATATGGCTGTCCAATTTCCCCAACACCATTTGTTGATGAGAATTTCCTTTCTCCATCAAACACTGCTGATTCCTCTGTTACCATTAACTGTCCATGTAAGTGTGGGTTTATTTCTGTGTTCTAAGTTCTATTCCTTTAATCTTTGTACATATTCTTTCCAATACCATAGTGTTTTAATTACTATAGTTTCAAATCTGCAATTTTGATACATTATTTTTTTTTTCATTAGGATTACTTTGGTTATTAGGAGTCTTTTGTCTTTTCTTTATTGATTTTAGCAGTGTTTTATCTAAGTGCATCCCACTGTCTAGATATACAACTGTTAATTTTTTACATTCATGTTGATGGGTATATCTGTTTTTTGAAGTGTTTTGTTTTCTTTGTGAATACAGTTACTATATAATTTACTATACACATTTTAAATTGGAAATAGATTTTTCACTTCTAATTTTATAAGGAAAGAATGCTTGATTGAATGGTAGGTATATGTAGAAATTTATAAAAAGATGCTGAAGTGATTGTAACATTTACATTCTCAAGCACTGTTTGAGAGTTCTTTTCTAACATTATCTTTCTCCACACTCAATATTTCCAGTATTTGAGAACATAGAGCTTAGTGAAGATGTTGTTATATCACAGTGTGTATATTTTTGTGTATTTTACCAATGATTAACTTATGTTGAGTAACTTCTTGTGTGCTTATTAGCTTTTTCAATAACTTCTTTTGTAAAGTATCTTTTCAAATCTTTGTCAACTCTTTGATTTAACCTTCTTTATAGTTTTAGTATTATTTTTTACATTCTAAAACAAATCTTTGTCAGATGTATCTACAAAAATATTTTTCTCATTCTATAGGTCAGTTTTTCATTTTCTATTTTCAAAGGAAAATATTTCACTTCTAAGTACAATCTATAATTTTATAATAAAAGTCATGATATTTGGTATCTATGAAACCTTTGCCTGCCTTAAGATGGTAAGTATTTCTTTATTAATTTTCTAGGTATTTCATAGTTTTCATGCTTATATTTAGGTATGTGCCTCATTCCTAATTACTTTTTTATAAAACGAGGCTGTAATCTTCCCAGTAATTTCTCACCATGTTTTACTGACTCCTTCCACTATACTCCCACTCCTTCACCCTTTCTGCTCTAGTTGCCTCAGCTTTATAGTCAGTTGTTAAGAGTTTATTATTGGGGTGGGCTGCCTTAAGAAATTTGATTAATTAACCATACCACTTAGATTTTTCTTTCCTTTTATTTTTATAAGCTAACACTACTTCCTATTTTAAGCATATAGAAAGTATAAAATTTCTTTGACTAAAATAAATTACTATTCTATAAGTTTTCTCATAAACAATAATCATGTTCTGTAGAATTTCAGCCTGAACATAATTTCAAAGATCCTTAGTTAACTGTAAAATTTTGAACTAATTTTAAATAAAGTTAATTATTGTGTAATCTTTAATAATTGCATAATTTCCAAGTAAAACAGAATCTTAAAACCGAAGCATATTAAATATATGTTCCTTGACTTCCTTAATATATTATGCAGTAGCTATAATTTTGTATTGTTATTCAATGTGTTCATTCTTGCTACTTTAAGGATGTAGAAAGCTTATATATGTGACTGTAAAAACTGAACTTCACTGACTTGTTGGCTAAATTACTTGTGTGATAGCAATTTTCACTTACCTACCTCTCAGCAAAACATAAGTTAGTTTATATGATAAAAGTTATATGTCAATGGGTAATTGAGATTATACTGGAAGCATGAACATCAGAGAAAAACACTGTGTATGCAAGGTAATGGGATGTGATTTTTTTTTTTTTTCTAGGAAAATGAAAGCAGTTTTGTCCTGAAGGAAAATGTCAGCTTATTCCAGAAAGTGAAGAAGCACAAATGTAAAAAAAAAAAATTTGAGTTTTTAAAGCAAATTGTAGTTGCTTTGAGTGAGATGGATTATATATATTAATGTCCTTTTTTCAGCACTATTGAGGTATAATTGATAAAACTCTAAACTATTTATTGAGTAGAGCATGGTGATTTGACATATGTATATACTGTGAAAGGAGATTCACCATGTAGGTTAATTAGCACATCTGTCACATCATATCGTTTCTTGTTTTTGGTAAAATATATATTGTACTCCCTTAGCAAATTTTATCATATAATATAGTGTGATCAGCTATAATCACCATGATTTACATGAGCTCCTCAGACTTTATTCATCTGGTAAGTGGAAATTGGTACCCTTTGAGAAACATCTTCCTATTTCTTCCACCTCCCTAATACCAGTCCTGGAAAATACTTTTCTAGTTTCTATTTCTATGAGATTGACTTTATTTTTTTTTTTAGATTTTATATGTAATTGATGCTACTTGGTAATATTTGTCATTTTCTATGAGTTATTTCGCATAGCATAATACTCTCAGTTTTGTGGCATATGACAAGACTTCTTACTTTCTCATGACTGAGTAATATTCCATTATGAACACACTGCATCTTTTTTCCTGATTTAATTAATTTAATTTGTATTCTATTTTCCCTTTAATTTATATATATTTGACATCAATTGTAATCCCCATGTATTCCCCATCACCATATCACCAATGCACCATCACCTCAGTCCTCCCATACTGCATCTTTTTTATCTATTCATATGTTTCCATGTCTAATGTTGGATAATGTTAAAATGAACACAGACGTGCAGATGCCTTTTCAAAATCCTGTTTTTTCTTTTGGATATACACCCACATGTGGAATTGCTGGATCATGTAGTGGTTCTGTTTTAATTTTTTGAGTCAACACCATATTTCCCATTGTAGCTGCACTAATTTACATTCCTACTAACAGTGAATGAAGGTTCTATTTAATATGCAACCTTGTCAGTTACCTATTTTCTTTTTTTAAGATTTATTTATTTATGCATACAAGCACTAGGGTACAGGCCAGAGGTGTGGGGGTGGTGAGAGAATCCACCAGACAAAGCAGGATGCAGAACAGGCAGATTGACAGAACACACTGCTGAGGGGAGCAGCAGGCAAGGCAGGAGAGGTCTGCTACTTCATGTGGGTCTCCTCCCTGGCCGTTGGCAGGGATAGAACTCGTGCTGCAGTGGCTGCGGTTTGCTTCATAGTGCGTTGCTTAACCCACTGCGCCACCAGGGTGGGCCCAGTTACTTATTTTCTTTTGGATGATAACCATATAAATATTCTAACACATGAGGAATGTTCAGTTTTGGTATCAATACTGCAAGTCAAACACAAGGGACTTTAGTTAGGGAAGCAAAGGTATAGTCAGAGACTAATACTCTAAGGAGATGGCTGAACTCCTGTCACAAGGAATACTCTCAAACTCAGAAGTCAGGGAGTAGAGTAAGTATGGGGTTTGAGGGATGTACTTGCATTGTGAGATGTTAGTTTTCCTTGAGTTTACCTTTGCACACAGAGACTTCAAATCATAGGATTGCAACATTGTTGCTACTCACTGTCTATGCTGTTATCCAGGCCATCAAGGTCTCTGCAGTGGCCTAGTTACAAACTCAGAGGGCCACCCTGGTTATGTAGAGGTTAAGTCTCAGTGCTTGAGTCCTATGGCCTGAGTTTGTTCCTCTGCCTGGGAGCTACCTAAATATGGTTCAGCAGACCTCTCCTGTCTCATCTGCTGCTCCTCTCAGCAGTGTATTTCAATATATCTGCCTATTCTTCTTCCCACTCTGTCTCTGGTGATTCCTGCCATCCCCCCACACCTCTGTCCTACATCCCAGTCTGTCTACGCAAAAGCAAACAAAAAGAACCCCACATAACCCTCAGAGCCGTTTATTTTTACTATAAAAAGGAGTTAGTCCTTTAACATTTGACACAATTCATTACTTTCTCAGGAATATTTGCCAGCAGGGGAAAAGGATCTTAAGATTCTCCAGTATTTATGCATTATTTAGCTTTGGACAAGGATCTTTTTTTCAGAGATGTGGCTTCCCTACTGTGATTTTTTGATCTATACATCCTATCACAATTTATAGTTACTTTATATCCTCAAATCTATTTCTTCCACCCTTTGCCTAATTTTCCTTCTCTCTTACTTTCTCTTCTGTTTTTTTCCTGAAATCCATGTTAAACTTGCATTTTTTTCTTTGTGTTGGTCTGCTTATGCTCTTATGTTCAATTCTCTCATGCTTTCTTATTTATCTTGATTTACTTCTCTCTTCTTTCTTCTAATATCTGGGCATTTATTCCTTTCCCACAGCTAACTGTATTTCTTTTATCCTTCTCTACATTAAACATTTTTTAAATTTTCTTGAATACCTAAACTATATTTCATATTCCTAATCCTATCTTGACAATGTGAGTTTAATGTTCAAGAATATAGTTAACACAATTCATTCTGCCTTGGGGAATTTCCTGTGGTTAATGTGTATTAGTTAAAGCCATTGGGAGAAACACTCGGATCCTATCACTGGGTGTTAATTACATAATTGTGGTGCATCTTATTGCATCCTTTTGTTCCATGGGTTTTCCCATTGGCTATAGCACCTCACTCTCTTTAACCTCCATTTGGAGATTCACAGATTACATGTCAGTCAGGTACAAAGTATTTCACAGTGTTGCTCTGATTAAACTGAAAACCCAACAGCGAACAAGTAATTGGTTGTTAAGTTCCTATGCTGCTAACACAATTGATTGTTGACTTCTGTGTACTAAGGCTTCCTTTGGGTTCTGTAAATATCCATCTTCTGCCTTTTATTATTTTTAAGTAAATAACAGCAATTTCCCATTCAGTGGACATACATTGAATTAATGTTTATAGTGTGCAAAACTCTCTGCTTACTGCTATCTCAGTATTATATAGATCAGGGCACTGTTCTTTAAGTGCACCTTGCCCATGAAGAATCCCGTAGTGAGAGTATAGACAGGATCTTTATAGTCAACAAATAACAGCAATTGCAACACATCCTGTCTTCCATAAAATTTTGGTTACATTTCAGGAAATACAAACCAAGTTCTTGAGTTCAGGGAAATCACTTTCGTCATGATATTTTTACAAATACTATGTCATACATAATCTTATTCACAAACTCATTTATAGACTGTTCAGTTAATCAAAGCTGCTTAAAGTCATGTTATTACCATTACATGTTTGACAGTTTATACATGTTTTTACATAGTATCTGAAATTATGCCAAAGAATGCACAAACTATTTCATAAGGAAATCTCCAAGTGTGAAATAAATATCAAATAATGTCCAAATATTTCAGAGATGGGTTTCTGTATATGATTCCATTGTATAAAGAATGCTCAGAAGGTTAAGATTACTGGTAATCAGTAAAGCATCCTTTAGGTTTGATAGAAATAATTCTATAAAGCCAAGGATTTTTGGTATAACTATAATTTTAGAATGAAGGAAACATTCTTAATGAAGAAAAAGCACAAACCAGACAAAATTTTTACATACTCAGAGCAAACTATTGTTATTAATTAAATGTTTATTTCAATGTGATTAGGTTCTCTGGGAGCAATTCCATTTAAAAGGAAATATGAAATATTTTATACATATTTTTTTCTTTCAATTAGTTTTGTGCTTTTCTTTTCATTGCTTGTTTGTGTCTATCACTGTTGTTATGAATGTTTTTAAGTACTTATCTAAAGATCTCAGATATAGCCAAGATTAAGTTTACTTAATCTTGGGGCCTAAAACAAAGACTGTTAATTTTGCTACAAGGAAATAAAGGGATGAGGCGTTAAATTTCCTATTAAACAGTATGTAACAAACTCATAGAACATGACAAATATTTTGCATCCTGTAACTCAATCATACTGGAAATAACTTAAAAACAATGTTACTTCAAACAAATACAAAATAACTTAAAGAAGTAAACTCAGAGTAATCAGAAAGAAAAAGCCCCTGGATCTTTACTTTCTAGTTCTACTTTTCTGTCTTCATACTCTTTACATTGAATAAAATCCATCTTAATTGTTAATATTAAACACTGCAATATATAAGTACTGCATGTATGCATATATATGTGTGCACATATGTATGTACATATACGTGCATGTACATATACATTATGTATCATGTGATATGTATATTATGTGTTATAATATGATATGCATATTATATGTTATATACACACCCCTATATATACTTCAGATAATAGCAATTTCTAAACATGCAAAGCTTCCTTCAAATGACTATAGTGTCCTAAGTATCTGTAACTCAACTCAAGAATAGCTTAAAGCTAACAAAATCTGTAATGAAATTTGTAGACATGGAGAGAGGAATAGGTAGATGTGGATAGGAGAAATGATGGCGACATTAAACATAACACTACTTATTTTAATGATGAATATATAGCATATAGTCATAGGCTACATAACTGCACAACCATTAAGATATTGAGTAAATTGCCCTGAGACCAAAACTCTTAGATTCTGCAGTTGACATGTTCTTTAGCAAAATTAAAAAAAAAAAAAAATGTCAAAACAAAGAAACAAACAAACAAAAAAAAGCCAGGCTATAAGTTTCCCAAACATATTTCTAAGAGTCTAAGAATAATCAAATCTAGTAGGAAAAGACACCTTGTAACTGGAAGGTTGTTTAGAAAACTGTATTCTAGTGGGACTAAGGAGGAAAATAAAATCAATGGAAAAGGAAGTAATCAAGTGTCTAATAGCTGGAAAAACTAATAACCCAGGATGCCCTGGCGACTCATTAGAGTAAACAAGAGGAAATGAAAACCTGTATATAGATAGCCCAGTCAACACTTGTAATCCATGGAAATTAAAGCTGGAGAGAATATTGTAAAATAAATTCACAGAAAATCCTGACATACCACTTTAGATTTCAATGACTTTGATTTTACTACACCTGCTTCCCTGTTATATCTTTTCTATCATCCAATACTAATATTCAAAAGCAAAGTGAGGAAGACTTATAAAATCAGCTTTTTGCACCAAATAATCTCCATGTATACATTTTGCTGGAAGCATTACATTTTTGTCAGTACTTTCTGATGTTTATGCCTCCATCCCACAGTCACTATTTAAAACCAGACTCATTATCTCCAAATCCCCGAGCATCATCAAACCTTTTCTGACTGTGCTGATGACAAAAATCCTCAGTGAAATAGCCTTAATTTTAAATAAGTGATTCATATCTCATTTTATTCCAATCCTGTATTCAATCATTTAGATATTTATTTCAATACTTTAAAATAAATAATCTAGCTATCACCCCTCCTGTCTATGTTTGACTTTATCCTAGTTCTAAACAGTCTATGTTTAGGTTTTATTTTGTATGAATTCTAAGTATATTTTTACATATTAAAAGTATTCAAACTGTGTTTCATAGGTTTAAGAATATGTGAACTGGCTATGAACCACACAATAATTGATTTTATATGAATTTAGTATTGAATTTAGCAGTTAGTTTAGCAATTAGCTTACAATTTAGCTTAGTATTGTTTCTGTTTTATGAACATTTAAAATTCAGTGGATTAATTGGCAAATGCAATTTTATTAGCTACAACATGTACTGGAAGAACTCTAGTAAAGAGTTTAAATATTTGCAAATGTGGTGTCTGCATGGGATGCACAGACTTAGAAAAAACAAACATAAAAATCAAGAACAACTAAGAAGGCAAAAACACTCCAGAATTTTTAAAATTACCCTGAAGTCTAAAGAAATTAATTTTACTTAAATTAAGCTAGGCCAAGGTATTATTATTTAAAAAAAAAAGAGATTTACTTATTCAGAGCTGAGGTACAGGATAGAGGTGTGGGGGATGAGAGGATTCACAAGAGAGAAATGAGGAGCAGAACAGGCAGATCGACTGAAATACACTGCTGAGGGGAGCAGCGGGTGAGGCAGGAGAGATCTGCTGCACCATGTGGGTCCCCTCCCAGGGAGGCAGGGATTGAACTTATGCTGCAATGACTCTGGTTTTTTTCATAGTGTGTTGCTTAACACATTGCACCATAAGGGAGGCCCCTAGGTCAACGTATTGTTATATATCCCAACCTCACTTTCTCCTGGTCCTTCCTCTCCCTATGTTGGATCTTTGAATCTTATGTCTCACCTTGACTTCCTTCCTCTATTACACCCTTTGTTACTGCTACTAGATATTAATATCTTCCTCTAATTCTTCTCATTTGGAAGTTTTTGTTTGACTATGCTCTATGATACTGTATGCAATACAGTAATATTAGAACCAAATGAAATAAGACAAAGTTCAGAGATGTGAAAATTAACGTATTTAAAGTTAAATTAATTATAGAATTGTGAATATATCTTCACATACCCTATTAGGCAGAGCAAGGAAAACATGTTACACCAGAAATGCAACAAGTTCTCTGCAGCCACTGAAACCACACCCTATTATTGGAGAACACACATCATAGACAATGGAAAAGGGCAGCACAGATGGAATTTTGTCCTTGACAGATATGACTGATTTTAATGAAGCCTGTAAACTGTCACCTTCATAGATGAATGGGATTATATATTTTACTTATATTCTTACTTAAAACTAACTCCTAATTACATTTTATATATTTTTCTGGATGATACCTTATACTTATAAAATTCTATATAATTATCAGAACATTTCCTAGTTGTGTGTTCTTGTTTGCTTTTCCATGACACAATGGAATCACTTCATTAAATTATAGAATTGAATGTATTTAAAAAATCATGATATTTGGCTTCCCTGTTGGCATAGAGGTTAAGTCTCAGAGCTATCAACAATGAAGCTGAATTCAGATATCACTTCAGTAGTGTATTTCAGGAAAGTCACCTGTTCTGCTCCCTTCTCTGTCTCTGGGGAATCCTCTCACTCTTTGTATCACTAACTACACCCCAGTTCTTGTATGCATAAATAAATAAATGGCACATTTAAACAAATTGGCACATTAAAAGACACAGTAAAGAAAATGTAATTAGTACTTACGCAATGTGTTGGTTTAAAAAGTAAGGTAACTGGGGCCTCCCTGGTGGCCAGTGGGTTAAGCAACACACTATGAAGCAAACTGCAGCCACTGCAGCATGAGTTTGATCCCTACCACAGGGTTGTGACCCACATGGTGCAGTAGACCATTCCTGCCTCACCTGCTACTCCCCTCAGCAGTGTGTTTCAGTTGATCTGCCTGTTCTGTTCCCCACTCTGTGTCTGGTGAATCCTCTCACCCCCCTGCACCTCTGACCTGTGCCCCAATTCTTGTATGCATAAATAAATATATCTTTAAAAAAGTAAGGTAGCTGAACAAATGTGATATAAAACTCCAGTTGATATGATTTTTTTTTAATCAAAGGTTTTCAAAGACAATCCCTTCTCACTGTTTCAAAAACAATTATGTAGGTCATATCCATAAAGTACAATATCTAGAAGCAAGAGAAGGAAACTTGGAAGTATTAAGTTTCTTTCTTATGGATAAGCAACCCCTCAGAGGTATCCAGAAGATCTCTGCCAATATGTTTAGGTATGACTTGACACATGCTCACTAATCAGGAAAGCTTCAGAAGCAAAGATTCCTCCAAAGCACAGGATATGGATTCCATTTTGTCACCTCTAGACTTCACTAAGTAGTTGTGAAGTTAATGTGTGACTTTGTGGTGGCTCACTGCTATTTGGGTGACTTTGTGAATGATGGCAATGAGGCTAAATATATAGTCAGTCCTGTAAACATACTAAGTCAAGTGGAAATATATTGAGGTTTAGGTGTGTGGCTATCTTCTACAATTTTCTGATAGTAAAAGGATCCATCCCACATCCCAGGGCACATTTCATTAGATATAATGTAAAGGAATATTAAAAATTGAGTATTCAAGTAATATGGGGAGTACTTGAGTCAATTCTTAGACTTTTTAAAATTGTTATTGAAAATAACAAAGGGGCAGAAATATGATTTTTGTACACAAACATATTAGGAACCAAACTTACATTTCTCTGAAGACTAAAATTGAAAAGTAGAGTCTCTCTGGTGGCCTAGGGGTCAATTCTCAATGCTGAGTTCCATCCCAGGCAGGGAACTAACCCACACAAGGCACAGCAGACCTCTCCTCGCTTCCCCTGATACTCCCCTCAGCAGTGTATTTCAGTCAATATGCCTTTTCTGCTCCCCACCCTTATCTCTGGTGAATCCTTTCACCCCTGCACTTCTGGCCTACACCCCAGTTCTTCTACGAAAAATTAAAAAAAATAAAATTTTTTGGAAGATAATAAACAACTTACTAAACTTGTTGAAACAAATGTTCATTTTCAATAACTTTATATAAATAACAAGTTTTTATCTCTAAATCATATTATTACAATTTAGCAATCAAGATTTCATTCTCTATATTGGAACTCAAAGAGAATTCAAACTTTTGGGATTTTTCAAAAAGAACACAGCAAACTATCTTATCAGAAAATATACACTATTCACAACTGAAAGAAAATGTTCATATTCACAGCTTCACATTGCTTTGCAATGATAAAAGAAAGAAGGTCAAAATGGTATTAAATCACTTGAAATATATTTTATAGGCAACTTTATTTCCTAGTGTCCTTCACACTGCCCTAATTTACATAACTTTCAGAGACTCTTTGTAAATGATCACACTTCAAAAAGATGTAACAGAAAAGACGGTATCATTACATACAGAAATCTGACTACAGAGGGGAAAAAAATCACAAGAAAATGTCGTATAGGAAATTTTAGATCATTTAGAGAGGGAGAGAACTTTCTCCAAAATGCCAGGTATGATTGCTAAATTAATATAAGACAACAGTATTATCTTCCTGGCTCATAGTGCTGAATTTTGGAAATCACAAAGATTTATTCAACAAGAGTCACAGTGCTGTGTTTATCAGTATAGTTTCAATAAAAATAAATTAGCAGTGGCCTCCTGAATAATGTATCAAATCATCATTGTGCATTTTATTTTTTTTAAAGATTTATTTATTTATGCATATAAGAACTGGGGCACAGGCCAAAGGTGTGAGGGGTGAGAGGATTCACCAGAGACAGAGCTGGGAACAGCAGAACAGTCAGATCAACAGAAACACACTGCTGAGGGGAGCAGCGGGAAAGGCAGGTGAGGTCTGCTGCGCCATGTGGGTCACCTCCTCGGCTGGCAGCAGGGATCGAACTTGTGCTGCAGTGGCTGCGGTTTACTTCATAGTGCGTTGCTTAACCCACTGTGCCACCAGGGCAGGCCCCTCATTGTGCATTTTAAAGACCTCAATGTGTATAAAGAATATTTATAAATTCTCTAAGAACTGATATCTACATGCATCACCTGTGGATCTTAATTACCTATTGTTGGTAGATACAGTTACAGTAATTTCTCAAAAAATATTTCTTAAATATTGAAAGGATACGGAATTAATTTTCTGTCACAAGAAAACACTCCATAGCCATCAATATTCAAGCAGAAAACCAATGAGAGTTAATTGGATTATAGACTTAATGTTGATTTATTTTAAAATACACATGAAATTTTATCCTAAATAACTTTATTGAGCAATATAACACACATATAAAAATATATAATTATTTTATACTCTTAATTTGATAATTTGAACACCTATAAAGAACTTACCCTAAAAAAGAAAATGTTGTCAGTATTCAAGGAGCCTTTCTCTACCTACACAGCAAAGTCCCTTACTCACTAAAACTAACCACTATTTTAATTTACCACAATTACCTTTTTGCACTTGGAGTCACTTAAGTATAAATCTCTAAACACTAGAGTTCATCCTGTTTCTGAAATTTACACAATAGTACTAGGCAGTGACTGTCATTCAGTTTCATACATCTTTTGCTTTGCAATACAATTGTGTTTCATCCAGGATATTGTTTTAGATATTTTTCATTTATTTTGCAAGGATATATAGCACTTCACTACATGAATTAATATGATTTACCTATTTTCCTGTTAATATTATGCTGTCTTTTCCAATTCATAGCTATTTCTAAAAATGCTATTTTGCATATTGCAAATTTGTCTTCAGATGTATATATGCATAGATTTCAGTTGGGGTACACATCTAAAAGTGAAATTAGCAAATCATAGATATGTTCATTCAACATTAGTGATGCAAATCAGGTATTTTCTGCAATAGTTGTATCAATGTTCATTCTTACTAGTGATGTACAAAATCTCTAGAGTCTAAGCTTTTGCATGGTAGGTGGGTACTATGTAACTATTAAAATTTCAGTCACACCAGTAAGGGTATCCTTGAATCTCATGTATTTTTAAAATTTATTTGATTACTAATGAAGTCAAACAACTTTTCACATATTTATTGCTCTTTGGATTTCCTTTCGTGGTAAAAGAGCTATTTGATTCCCATGCCCATACTTTTAGTCATCTGCTTTTAACTTTTGGCACACAGTAATTTATTATTTATTCTCAGTGTAACACCTTTGTTGATTACATTTTCCTTATATAGCTGTCCCATTTTGCACTTGTCTGTTCATTTCCCCCCTAATGTTATTTAATGATCAATAGCAGGTTATTTATCTTAATGTGCTCATTTTTATCTGTTGTTTCTTCATAGTGATATATTTTGCAATTTAAGAAATGCTGTTAATCAGAAATCAGGATGACATTATGGTATGATATATTCTGATAATTGTATTTGTTTTAAACTATTTTTCCTCTTTGAGATGATTAGTTCCATGAGAATAATGGTTCTTTTATTTTGATATATGCTGTGTCATTAGAACTTAAATAGTATATAACAGTAAGCATATATAAAAAAGTTATGGAAAGATATTCATCTATCATCCATCTATTTATAGCTTTATATCTCTAAATATCTATAAATTGTTCTTAAAGATGTATTTTATTTATGCATACAAGAACTTGGGTACAGGCTAGAGGTGTGGGAGAGAGAGAATTCTCTAGAGACAGAGTGGGGAACAGGACAGGCAGATCTACTGCTGAAGGGAGCAGCAAGTGCGACAGGAAAGGTTTGTTGAGCCATGTGGGTCAATTCAATGGCCAGGGATTGAACTTGTGCTGCAGTAGCTGCAGGTAGCTTTGTAGTGTTCAACTTAACCCTTGTGCCATCAGGGAGGCCCTATACCTATAAATCATTACTATCATATTTTAAAAATAATTGGAGTACCCAATTGAACCAATATAGCATCTCCATGAAGTGAGATATAACAACATTTTAATTATTTTCCTACATCCTGGAAGAAATTTGACAAGATGAATACATTTGAAATTTTTGATAAATTGATACTTTCTTTAGAGCTCTTTCCTGATACTTCCCCTTTAGCTGAGATGTTAACATTTCCAAGAATCTGAAGTTCTGAGCAATCCTGTTAGGACTTCAGTTAATCTGAACTGAGAGGAACCCAAACTACAGTAACATTTCTTATGATGAAGGTAGTGAAGGTCTTAGAATCCTAATAGTGCAGGAATTTCACAGCCACAAAGTCTTAGGATATATGCACAACACATTGTAGTTATACAAATCTTTTAAAATTTATCCAGACACATTAGTCCAGCTATTTTGTATGTGACATATTTGTAAGATTTCTGGTTCCTGTGTGAACTATGGAAACTAAACAAAGTGACAAGGGTCACAGAAGAGGAACAAATGTGCTGTAGTGTGTAATCCATACGTAAGAGAAGATTTGTATCCATTTAGAACCTCACAAAGAAAATTCTGTTCATTAAAGTTTCCATACCCCAGTAGAGCACTGGCAGTGACCTACAATATAAAGATGGGAAAATATAGAGAGGGAAATGTGCAGATGAGAAGCCTAAATTTTCACAGAACGTTTGGAATGTTATTTGAAACATGAAAAAATCACATTAAATTTGAATGACCATAAATTTGAATAGTGCCAGTGACACTATTCTAAATACACTTCATTAAAGAATAAGACAGTTAATGAGGTTTACGTGCAAATGTAATGGTATTATTCTGGCAGTGAGAAATGGAAAACAAATTATGTCCAATAGTGGGACAATGGTTAGCAAATGATGGGATGCCCATAAGCATTATTCAGATATTATAAATTATTTTACATATATAAAGCAGGATTTTATATTTTAGGCTTATAATAATATAAAATAATGGATAGATTAGGTTTTTTTTTTTTTGTAATTTTGCTTAAAATATATTCAGTGTGTGCCTTCCTGGGGTGCAAGGGGGTGGCCCAAGGGGTTAAGGTACAGTGCATGAAATATCCGCTGCCACTGCAGCATGAGTTCAATCCCCAGCCAGGGAGGTGACCCACATGGCAAGGCAGATCTCACTTGTCCCGCCCACTGCTCTCTTCAGCAGTGTTCTTCAGTCTATCTGCCTGTTCTGCTCCCCTTTCTGTCTCTGGTGTATCCTCTCACTCCCCACCTCTGGCTTGTACCCCAGCTTTTGTATGCATAAATAAATATTTAAAAAATAAAATAAAATACATTTTGTTTTATTCATTGATTATGACTTATTTTGCACACTTGGGATTGACAATGGGATTATTTTAAAAAGTTTTTCACTGAATTATTATTGGTTTACATCAACATTGTTTACTGGGGTGCATGGTCCCATCCCCACTTTCAGGTGTTGCTGCCATGGTCTGGTTCCCTCTGTTCTTTATTCCTGCCCCTCCTTTCTCACTCCCTCCCACTCTGGGTGTCTCCTTTCCACAGTCAGCTTTTAAGGTTTCCTTTTTCTTTTCTTTTTTTCTTTTTTTTTTTGATACATCACTTTGGCTAGATTACTATCCCCAGTTGTTTAATAACACTAAACTTAGGAAGAGATTTTATAGCTGTAATTTGATTCCCTAATTAGTGGACTTAAGGAGATAATTTTATGTGTGCCTAACTTAATGAGTTGGAAGGTTTTAAAAGCAGAGATGAAGAAAGCCCACCTGTTACAATAGCCTTGACCCCTACTAGTGAAATGCCAGTCTGTCTGGATCTTCCTTTCCTGCTTATCTGTGGAGGACAGTCCCTGCCCTCCTGCAAGATCCTAATTTGCTTGTGTTCTTTCCTTCTTAACAGCCTACTCTTCAGAATTGTGATGATGTTTACTTGTCTCCACACTATTTAAGTCAACCCCTATGATGCATCTTTTTCATATATGTTCTTATAGTTTCAGTCTCTCTGATCGAACATGAATATAATAAAAAATGGAATGTGTTTACAAATTAAGAAAATATATCAAACTCAATTGAAATGCTTCTTAGTTTTTGAATAGGCTTAGATTTATTTTATTTCTTTGATTGTTAACTTTTTTACAATTTATGTAGACATATAATATCAAACTTTCATAACTACTCTCTTTTAGTCAGTTATCAATGTGCCATTTCACATTGCTTACTCATTTTTAAGAAAAAACTGACAGTGTAGAATGGGGGAAGAGGAGGGACAGAGGGTGGGGCCAGAACAAAGAAGGGAGCACAAGGGTTTATGGTGGTGCAATATGGGTCCTGGGCTAGGGCACACTATGGCAAGTACCGAAGCCGTGTCCCTACACTTCTATTATGGACATGATGATGCCAACTGCTATTGGCACATAAAAATAGAAAGAATGACACAAGTGGACACGTTAAATTACTGGTATATGTAATAGTACAATAAATAGGGTATGTTACTTTAAAAAAGAAAAATGATATCATTATAAAAGTCTGGATAAGGATATAATCTGTGAATAATTGAATGAACAACCTGTAGCAACTTCTTGTTTATTAATAATAATTAATCCTGATTATAAAAAAGAAAAACTGTGTTCAGAATTATAATAACTGTAAATTAATGCCAAATACAAGAAGGTTTTCATTTTATAATATAATCTGGTGATACAATACAGAGAATCATTATTGTCATGCTTTCATGGAATATCTTTTATTTGTTCGAATAGTCTCTGTAGCTTTACATAGTGCTCACCTGTGAGCCCACCACGGGCACCTGTATTTAAAGGAATTCAATAGACCAAATATTGATCATGTGCCCTCTTTGGCACTAGGCTCTAAGTCCACTGACAGTCAGCCTTGTGCCTGGGGATTTAAGTGAGTCCTTTTGGATAATTTAATAGTGGAAAGAGTATGACATAAATTCATTTTGCAAAACATTATCAAGGTTTTCTCCATGCCAGATTCAAAGTAGATTCAGGGAATTTAAAATTATTTCAGGTTATTAGTTTGAAATAACTTATATAAAGGCAGAACTCAATAAGTAATTTTAATGTAATGCAAAGTTTTTCTTAGAAAATGCAATTTATAAAAGTCTATCTTGACTAATTCAATTCTATTTTAATTACCATGGCATCATCCACACTTCTTATGTTCAGTGAACACTATTGTGGTTCTAAGTTTCTTATTATATATTAATAACACACCTCAACAAGGCAATAGAGTAGTTTTCTATCGACTGCTATGCTTAGAAAAGACTTGTATGCAAATTTGAAAAACAACAGAGAAATGGCACAATGTAAAGCAAGGCTGGTCTTCTAAACTTAAAGCATTTGAAGGACACAGCAAAAGTTTCATACAAGTAACCTATGTTTATCTGTGAGTATATGTGTGTTTACATATAAATAAAAAATAAATGCTCAAATCATTCAGTAATTATGAAATTGCTATATTTCAGTAAAACCTTCAGAACTTTTTATGTTCTTGAAAAAAAAGCTGAAATTTACTATTCATAGTTATGACCTCAGTAAAATTATATTTGTACCTACAAAACACAGCATATTTATGAGGGGATCATCAAAACTGAAATTATAAAGACCTGATTGATCTAGCTCGCATTATTGCCAAATATCTTCATGAATTCTGTGTCCACTAAAATGAGGTTTTATTTTATTTGAAATGTTTACCAGTGTATATTGTAAATGTATAGTCACATCTATGAGTCTTCTTGAAATTTTCTTATTACAGTTTCTCCATAAGTTTATCAGATGTGCTTTTGCAATTATATTTAATTAAAAAAATCTGGTCCTATCTAAATGCCACATAACATCCCCTAAGATATCTATATCAAAAGTCCCTGGAAATTGGGCCTCCCTGGTGTCACAAAATGGTTAAGGCGCAGCACTATGAAGCTATCAGCAGCCACTGCAGCACAAGTTGGATCCCTGGCCAGGGAGCTGATGCACTCAGCGCAGCGGACCTCTTCTTTCTTGCCCACTGCTCCCCTCAGCAGTGTATTTTAGTCATTCTCAGTCTCTGGTGAATCTTCTCACCCCCCATATCTCTGGTCTGTACCCCAGTTCTTATAAGCACGACTAAATCAATCTTTTTAAAAAAATAGTTCCTGGAAATTTGGTCTAGTCAAAAACATTCATCTTGAGAAAACATTGTTGGGTTCAAACAGTCTACAGTCTTCATTTATACTTTTGATTTTCAAGACTAATACATTAAAATAAATACAATGTTTTATTGATCCAAAAATTGTATTATGGGTATACTGTCAATAATGACTCTTTCTCTATTGATAACCTAGCTGGTACATGATATATAGGTAGATGGACTGGAGTGACTCCTGCATAATAGCAAGAGTTATATTATAATCTTATAATATATGTATATAATTGGATAATATATACACTACATAATTAATAAAATACAATTAAAATCTATTATGCATATTGTTGGAGAAATATACAGAGGACTGAGAAGTAGGGGGTAGGATATCATGATTCATTAGTAAGTCACTGCATTTTGACTTTTTAAAAAAGATTTATTTCATTTACTTATCCATACAAAAACTGGGGTATGGGCCAGAAGTGTGGAAGGTAAGGGGTAAAAGGATTCACAAGAGACGGAGGAGGGGAGTAGAACAGGTGGACTGACTGAAAAATACTGATGACGAGGAGCAGAGAGGTCTGCTGCTCCATGTGAGTTAGCTTCCTGGCAGGGATTGAACTCCTGCTGCAGTGGCTGCAGATAGCTTCATAGTGCTAAGAGTTAACTCCTTGTGCCACCAGGGAGGACCTCACTTTTAAAAGAAATAGTGTTTAAAGTATCTGCCCATGGTATTAAATACCATATTTAACACCAATATTGTTTTTCATTCCAGGTTTTTGATTAAAGGGGATAATTCCTCTTTTTTTTTTTTTTTTTTTTTTTTTTTTTTTTTTTTTGATTAAAGGGGATAATTCCTCTTTTTTTTTTTTTTTTTTTTTTTTTTTTTAGTATTATCAACAGAGACCACAGGTGGGGAGAAGGGGTGGCAAATAATGATTACACAGATAGAACTAAGAATCTTGAAATGAGATTACTCTAAACATCTTTTTTTTAAAAGGGAGAGGTAGCTGAGAAAGCAATGTGAGGACAAACAAGAGAACAGCCTGATAGGATATTCAAAAACTGGGAGAGGCATAAAACACTTTCAGAGACCTCCAAAGGAAGTAGTTCTCTGACACCTTTGATAACACTAATTTCAAATTTCTAGCTTCTAGAAACATGAGGTAAAATTCTGTTCTTTTAGCCCACAGTGTTTGTGTTAATTTTTTATAGCAGCAGTAGGAAATCAATACATATAGTAACTTGATTCAAGAAAATTAGAACTTTTTGTTAGGTAAGATATTGATATTTTGAAAGGTAAGATATTCAAATTCATACAAATGAAACATAGTTCTATGTAGATTGAAATATGAAGCATTAAGACATGTATGTTAGTCAATGTCCTGAATAAAAATCACCAATTGGATGTGTCTATACACAGAAATAGATTTATTTTTAAAGAGTTGTCTCACACAATAATGGAAGCTGGCAAGTACAATATCTGTAGGATGGGCTGGCAGCAAAAGACCCAGGAAAAGCAAGTGTTCCATTTCTTGTCCAAATGTCATCTGTTTCAAAATTCTCTCTTGCTTTGGGTAGACAGTCCTTTATTCTATTCAGGCCTTCAACTGAATGGATTAGATGCTCCCACATTATAGCTAACAATCTATTTATAGTTCACCTTTTTAATTGCATAGCCCATCAAAAATACACCCAGGTAGAACCATCTAGAATAAAATTTGAACCCCTTGCTAGGAACCATGTACCAGTCAAAAGCTGTCATTTATATTCTGTTCACATCACATAGGTGGGGCATATTTCACATACAACTAATGTTCTAGATATTTAACTTTACCTTTTAGGATATAACTTCTTTAATAGGAAAAAAGAACATTATCTGTTCTTATATCCTTTCTGAAAATTGAACTAGTACCTTAAATAATACATACGCATACACATAGGAAGTCTTCATTTGAACCTCTAGTTTATCACTTATCAGGTGTGTGACCCTTGATAATTCAAGTTGAAGTACTTGAAATTTAGTGATATTCTAGCATGAGGATAATAAAACCACCTGAATTAGTTACACTTTTTGACTTGTGTATAGCAGAACATGTCTGTCTTATATAGATTAGGGAATCACTGGAAGAGGTGATGGATAAGTTCTTGCACTTGGGACTAAGATAGTACAATCAACAATTAAACTTCTAAAAGCTCATGTAACACAGTTTAAACAGGAAAGATCAATGGCCCAAGGTTATTCCCTATGGGACTCCCCTAGTAATAATGTTCAAAGTAGGAGTAGAAGGGATCTACTTCAAGAAGATTAAGGATACCTACAGAAAAAGCCTTCAGCTGGTATCTTGCTTTCAATGGTGGAAGACAGAATACCTTTAGAATTTGCCTTGGAAGTTTCTTTTTGTCACTAATTCTCATACTATTTACTGTATAACACTCACATGAAAAGACAGTTATTCTTGGAAATATTGGTTGAATATTAAAAATAAAATTTTAACATGTTGTTATGACAAAATATAACAAAAACAGTCTTCACCAAGGAGCAAAGAAGCAAAAAGGCAAATATGTTTAGGAGTCCTCAAGACTACTCTTAGATTTTTTAGAGAGGCCTTATACAATTTAGAAAAGGTATATGCTCCTGTAGCTTATTACAATCAAATGTCTAAAATCAGGAATGGAAAAATACACAGGTTTGGCTCTAGGAGAGATCAAGTACAGGTGTCCAGTGGTCTTTCCCTGTATAATCACACACAGTAGTGAGTTCTCCTACAAGTAATGTGTGAAACAACATGATGGAGCATCCCTAACCAAGAGAAGCTCACCCATGTCTTGGTAACTGACATGTGTTAGGCATTGTTCACACAGGCATAGCTGTCTACGCCTGCAACCGACTTTCAGTCATCAGCCTAGCCCAAGGTCAAACGTTCCTCCATTAGGCACATTTAGTCTTCTCTCCTAGGCCAAATAAAATTCCCTCTGTAAGACACATTGTTAGCATAAAGTATCTGGTATGGTCCATGGCCTCAAGTATACAATGACACTGTTAATAGGTAGGGCATCTCAAAGGTCTACAGCTTATATCCCAGGAGCTGGCTAAAGATCAAAATGCTTTTTGAGTCAGTCCTTTGCTCTACAACAGAAAACCCAAAATAGTTTGAAATAATATTGAGGGAGTCTAACAGATTCTAAGAGCTAAGTTAAATCTGTTATCCTTGGTGATATTTCCCTTCATTCTCCTTTCCTGGAGAAACTTATTTATAAATTAAACTGTCTACAGAGCCCAACAATGGCAGCGTGACCTTGGTTGCTACACTAATTGCCATGCACTATCTTGAGACTCATTAGCATTATCTTACCTTTCCAGACCATCTGGTATTTGATAGAATTAAATACAAAAGTATAAACAAAATGATCTTTCTGTATTTCTAGGTCACTTTAGTGTAATAGTTTATTCTATTCTTGTGTTTCCACACTCTCACTAAAAAGAGATATTTGTGACAAAAAAATTATTTTAATGAAATGAAAAGTAAATTATTACCTTATACAGAGAAACCAGGAGATAAAGGATTTTTTTTTAACTTTGGCAAGAAAAACTTTTCAAGATATAATTTATCAGTAGTGTTACATTTCAGTTAAATATTTTGCGCAAAACATGTGAAAGGATAGAAATAAGAAAAGCAATTAGGTTATCTTGAGAAATGACAAACTTTTGAAAAACTGATACATTGAATTCTTCAAATTCACATTAAATGATAAAGCGAATTCAATTACTAACTCAAGAAATATGGTCGTAGAATTGAGGCCACCAAATGTGAAGAGGGAGGGCACAATGGACTATGTTGAGGGACAATGAGCATCTTGGTGGTATGGTAACTAACATACACCTAACTTGGTGGGGAGGGAAGAGGGGGAGGGTTGAGGGCAGTCTGAAGCAAGGGGGGCTGAGGTGATGGTGCACTGGTGATATGGTGATGGGAATACATGGGGATTAAAATTGATATCAAATATATATAAATACATAAATAATGTTGATAATAAACAATTTTTAAAATAATTAACAAATAAAAGTTAACTCTTACATAAAAAAAGATGTAATCATGTACTTCTAAATCATACATGGCATTGCAAACCAATGTTGCCTCAATAAAGAATAATAAATATATATGGCCTCCAAGTAATAAGCAATTATTTTGATTGAATCCTACAAATGTAGACTGAGTCTTAATCTCTAATAACTGGGAATGGCATATTTGAAACTACATGTTTACAGATGCGCTCAAGTTATGATCAGGTCATGCTGGGGTAGACTTGCTCCTAATCCAGTGACTAGTGTTCTTATATGAGGAAATTTGGACACAGAAGCAGACACAGAGAAATAGGAATACTATGTGAAAACACAGAAGATACAGGTGAGAAGACCTGTGACAATGGAGTTAGAATGATGTATCTATAAGTCAAGGAACACCAGATTATTGTCAACTACTTAGAGCTAGAGAGAGCCAGGGAAGAATTTTCCAGTCCTGTTATACACACATGTTCAGAGAAAGGTACCACTTTCCTCTTGAATGGAGACTTGTAATCTCCATAATTGTGAGCATCTAAATTTGTGTTATTCCAAATCATTTTGTTTGTGTTACATTATGAGAGCCCTAAGAAACTCATAAAATATCCAAGGTGTCTGTCATTTACAGGGTTTAATATCATTAAACTTTTTTGAATGTTATTCTCCTCCAGACATTGTACTAAGTAATTTATATGCATTTATTATTTACTATTTTAACAAACATATGAGGGTGTCATTGATTTAGAAATGGAAATATTTTGATGCTAAGATGATAATATTTAAGTTCTCATAATGTCATAATGCCCTATTACTTCAATATATTTTTAAAGTTTTCACACATTAGAAATAACAGAAATATGATACCTAGGATTCTGTCTCACTCCTTTGAACCAAAACAGCATATAAAAAGAAATGTTTTAAGGTATGATGTAGGAAGTCACAACATTAAATAGTGGATTATTATCTGGCAGGCACTGAGATATACTTCTCCAGTGTATCATCACAGCTTTATGTTCCCTTCCCCAATAAAACATTAGAAAGTCTACAAAATTAACAAATTTCAGTTATACCCAATAGGAAATAAATTTCATCCAATGTTAATTTGATAAATAAGATTTAATTAGTTGTTGATTAAGCAAAATAGTTATTTATTAAGAAGACAGTCAATGGTGCAGTCTGTCATGTTAATACTCTGTTACCGGTCCTGGACATCACTTGTTCTTTTCCTCTCCCTGTAACTGAATATGTACCTTCCTGTCTAGGCAGAGTTCCAGGAAGGTAAGGGGAGAATCTTTATGGTCTAGTGTCTATACTAGTATCTAGTATCTATAGCCAGGGTTCTGACAGATACTCACAAGTAGCTGACATTCCAAAAGTAGGCACTTCATTCAAATAAGCTGAATGCTGTAGGAGTTTGACACAAATAAAATATATTGTAACTAAAAGCTGAAAACAAAAGGAATAGTAACTTGATTTATCTAAAAAGGATAAACTAAGTTTTTTTCTTGTTTTTTAAACAAGGGATGGCACTGGATATTTGATTGTTTCATTGTGTGACATTTTATACTGGTCTGCACACTTAACATTTCTGGTATTCACTCTCTACAGCTGGCAGCAATAGCCATTTTGAAAGTATCAGAAATGCCCCCACCAATTTTCAAATACCACTTATGGAGGCAGGATCACCCTACTTGAGAATCACTGATCCGTAACATGACAAAGTGCACTGGAAGATGGGTTATGAAGCTGTATATAGGTAACTGCTTTGCATACATTTGTATACAATGTATGCAAAGACCATGATAATTCATCCTTATCATTTATTTTCTCAATTATAAAAAAAGATATTAAATGTTCCTTTCAGTTTAAGGGTAACCATGAGACCAAATTTTGCTTTGATTGAGAAATAAATGATATATAGATAGTTAGATGGAAGACAGATAATAGGTAGATAGACAGACATTCAATCTCCTATATATCACTAAAAGTCTTTCTTACCTTCAATGAGAACAAAAGAGAGGCCAGCCCATAGCTTCCTGGTATGCTGAATCTAAGGCCTAGTGCACAGTCAATCTGATACGATCACAATGAGGAAAGTAAGCTGTCACACATGAAGACATGTAAAGACAGAGAAATCTGATTTCCTAGTGAAAAAAGGACTGGGGTAACAGCTCTGTTGATGACAACTTCTGCATTTACCTGTCTGAGTTTCCTGTAGTTTAAAGCCATTTCATCAGCTTTCCTGAAATAAAAGTAGTATGATCTTATCCACATATATTTTAGGAAACCCCAATATATACAGAGGGATGTTTTTAAAGGTTGTAAACTTATGTTTCAAATGTGATATCAGGAAGCTGTGGTACATATACACGATGGAATACTATTCAGCAATCAAAAAAGATAAACTAGAGTCATTCATAGGAACATGGATGAAGCTGGAAGGGATTATGCTCAGCGAAATAAGTCAGAAGGTGAAAGAAAAATGCCAGATGGTTTCTCCCCTAGGAGGAATAAAAGGGAACCAAATAAGGATCAAGTAAAAGAATAAGAACAACAACAGCAACAATAATAAAAAGACAACAAAAACAAAAAGACAAGGACAAATCGGGGACACTTTGTGGGGGGGGAGGGAGAGGGTTGAGGGCAGATAAGAGTACAAGGGACTGAGGTAATGGTTCACTGGTGAAATGGTGATGGGGAATACATGGGGATTACAATTGATGTAAAATATATATAAATAAAGGGGAAAATGTGATATCAGTAGTACAGATGATGAAGTTATTAACTTATTATAAGCCTGAAAATAGTAATTTTCATTTGAGAATAAAGAAGCAGGGATAGAGGTAATAAAGATGCACATATAAAATGATCTATTATAAACTATGGCGCTATCTCTATAAAGGACAGGTTGAACTGACTTTAAAAGAATAAAACAGCAGGGAGGGAAGGAGTTGAACTGTGAAGGAAAAGAGGAAGTTTAGCATAGAAATATTCTGAAGTGAAAAATACATCTTAGCTATGGTAAAAATTGTTTAGGTTTAATTAGATTAAGAATATTACAAAAAATGTGGATGAAGAAATGTTATGTGGCCTTTAAGGTGTTTTTAAATAGGAGCTTTCAAATATGGAGTTAATAAATAACGTACTTGATTTGTGAAAATAATGTTAAAATATTTGTATAAGGAATTATGTATCCATTTTCGAAAAATTCTATCCTTACTGATTTAATCATAACCTTTGCATTTAGAGTTCATCTATTGCAACCAATCAAATTTGAAAGTTCATTATCATTTATCTAAACATGACAAATTACTAGCATTGATTCATAGATAAAACTGAAAAATACAAAATATTTTCATCTTCTAATGCAATAAAAAATAATGGAACTGAGTAAGCAAAGACACAAAGACACAAATAGTTTCCACGAACCATAAGCTACTCATTATCAATTTGCTATTGTCAGAATGAGTTTTCTTTGCATCTTATTTTCATCTTTATACTTACACATTATTTTGAATTGCCAGTAAGAATGAAATATTTGACTTAAATGAAAAAAATAAAAAATTGCTAATGTAGAAACGAGGCAGTAAAAAACATGACTCTGTGGTGTAATGTAAATTAAGGAGTCTTTCTAGAAATATTTCATATGATTAGAGTATTGTGAGAAAAATGCCTGTACTTTTTTTTTTTAATTCTAATCTGATAGACATCACATAAGCTAGAAACATAAAACCTATAAT
Source organism: Galemys pyrenaicus (assembly GCA_019455555.1). Lineage (NCBI taxonomy): Eukaryota > Metazoa > Chordata > Mammalia > Eulipotyphla > Talpidae > Galemys > Galemys pyrenaicus. Next base: position 258,355 of record JAGFMF010011521.1, read on the forward strand.
TCACTTAAATTTCTTTTATTTGTTAAATAAAAAAATCTTAAGAGAGTTAATTATATATAGCAAATTTAGGAGAACTGGAAACTATGTTACTTACAATGCATCAGATCCTTGAGCTTTAACTATCCTGTACTCCTTGAGACTGTATTGATAAAATGGAAGAAAATTTATCCAAAATAAAAGGCCAAAGAAATAAATTAAACTTATTACCAGAGGAAAGAGAAAATGTCTGTAAATTACAGCATCTATAGACAGCTATGTTTGCAACATCCCTTAACCATGGCTATGATATTTGCTAACCATGCTTTTGCTATTTGTTCTTATTACAGACCCAGATGGCCCAGGTTGATCTTTAATTTGTTAGGCTCAAAATAAAATATTGTCCTCTCCAGAGTTTAACAAAGGTTGCCCAACTTTAGAGTTTAAGACATTCCAAATAAATCTGTTTCACAAGCAATTTAGCCAAAGGCTGGATATAAAGATTAGAACTTTCTCCTGGGTCTTCCCAGCTGCTAAGATTTAAATACCCTACTGCTTGACCATCCTTCTTTACTTCCTATAGTGTTCTAGCTTGAGTCATTAATGAACTATATATATATTATACATTTTTCTTTCTGTTTAGCATTTTATTGTGAGATCCAAAGTACCCCATTGGAGAACTTTTCATGGGAAAATATACCTTTAAGATGAAATGTAATGTTTCCCTCTTCTCTTCCCCCTCTCTGATAATGACTCATTCCCTGCATTGTTTCTATTTGGTTAAGTTTCTGCAGTTATTAGTATGACTCTAGTTCTAATTGTTAAAAAGTACCATATGGTGGGACCTCAAAAACAATAAGCTTTGGCATCACCTTGGGTATGAGTGCTTTGATGTTGTACAAGAATTTCCATTCACATAACAAAACTATTGTAGTTGATTCGTTAGTATTTTTAACATATTAAATATTTACAAAATGTTAAAAACAATAGAAAGTGAAGATTTCCTGATATGAGACAATTTTGCTTTATGGTGCTATTTTAGTAATATTGTGGAATTGTGTTTAGTTGTAAATATGTGGGTGTGCTGCACTGACTTATTCAATGTAATTTTTGATTGTAGTCCTCCTCTGTTTAGGTACTGTGTGACATATGGATAATAAGTGATGAAAATATCTAAACAAAAATATACTTGATTTCTAGGCTGATAATAGTCAGATATTTTTAAAATAAAGTATAAAATAACTAGGAAATTTAGGAAACCACACAGGACTGGGAAATTAACTCATATCATAAACAAGCAAAAGAAAAGTACTTTTACCTTTTTACTCAGGCAAATTAATATATTTTGATGATGCTGTATTTCATAATTTCCTTTAATTTAATTAATATTCAGTTATGAAGATTTCCCTTTATTCCTTTATTACCTCTTTCAGTACAAACAGGTATGTTACATTAGCTATTAATGAACAAATGTATACAAAGAACTCTGGGGTCAGATCACAAGCAGTAGCTTTTGTAACAATGTATTTGAGAAACTGAATGCCAGATGTATTTGAAAGTTCATTTGAAAAGTAATCACCTTCCTCCTTGATGTCCCCCTTTCCACACCACTGCATTTACCATTTATATACTACATAAAAAATAGTCTGTCACAGTTTCAAATTTCATACATAATACTATTCTGATTTTTCTTTATAGTTATGCATTCTATGTTCAGCTGAATTTATTCATACTTCTTTTTACTAACGTAGATTTTTACAAGCATGCCACTTATGACCAATAACCAGAAATAATCTGTTCTATACACACAGAGAGGTAAAATGATTATTTCATAACAAACTCATCATTTTATCTCTACTATGCAACTGTAAACAGGATAATTAAGAGTATAAGTATTTCTTAAAAAAAAAAAACAGAACTACAAAGCTTACAATAAATTTTTAACTTTCTACTGAATATCTATCTTCATTGTGAATTGACTTATATTTGTGATTATGCTTATAATGGTCTTTAGTTAGGAAGTACAGAAATAATTGTCAAGTTCACTGGTTTTATAAGGAAAATCCTTCCACATACATAAATCATATGGTATTATACTTACTGGTGGTATACACTAATGACTGATCCAAAATACGTGATTTAGAACTGGTGAACTTAACACTAAAAAACTAAAAACAATTATCGAAAAGGTAGCACAGTGATATAAAACTAAGGCAAAACTAATAAAGTATAACAAGAAAAGCAGAAGAAAGGGAAGTCTAAAAGTAAAAGAAATTGACATACTGAATAAGGAAGCAATACTGATGAGTATCAGATTTTATTCAATATTTAACCAAAATTTAGTCTTCAGCTTTTTCTTCAGTGTCATACTTGGACATTGGAAGAAGAAATAGTTGCTAAAAATGATCTAACTTTAATATTTCAAATATATGTGTAAGTCATTTAATTATTTTTTACATATAACCACCTTAAGACATTGACAAATAGATAGTTTATTTGGATTTATTCAAATATGTGAATATTCACTTTAAATATTGTTAAACATTAAAAATGCACTTACAGAATAGAATAACCACAATAATACATTTTTAAAAACTGTAAAAATACAACATTTTTTCAGATTATAATACACCGAACATACATAGGTGCATTTACTGATGGTTTCTTCCAAGGAAAATAGTTCCTTTGCTAGAACTTGTTGTGTAATTAACAAAACAGTTGTACCTTAAGAGTGCAAAAATTTCTTGCATAACACAGGCAAAAAATTGCAGGCTTCTGTAGGGAGATGTTTGAAAGTTAATCCACTTTCAAGGAAGTGGAAATTCAGAAAATATTTTCCTGGCGTAACTGCTGATTGTCAGATTTCTAGCTCTAATTTTACAAAGAAAAATTTATTAGGTGATTTTCTTTTTTAAGAAACAAGATGATTTTTAAAAGCAGAAACAGTAGTATGATGTAGCTAAAAATGATATGTTGGGCTTTTTCGTGGTACAGGGCTTAAATCTCAGTGATATCAAGCATGGTCTAAGTTTGGTTCCTGGCCAGGGAGGTGACTTACATGAAGCAGCAGAACTCTCTTGTCTCACCTGCTGCTCCCCTCAGCAGTGTATTTCAGTAGATCTGACTGAAATAGAATTGTCCCCTATTCTGTCTCTGGGGAATCCTCTCATGACTCTGAATCACTGGTCTACACCACAATTATTCTATGCAAAAATAAATAAATATTAAAAAAAATAATAATATGTTAACTTCACTAAATGGAGTACATTTTTGAAAGCTTGCATTAAACTGAATTACATCTGTTGAACAAACTTCAGGTCTAAGAGTAAATGAGATGAGTCTTGTTATTACTAGAGAGAAAGGAGAGATTACTATTTATTATTTATAATTTATAATCTATTAACATTTTATAAGCATCATCCTCTATTAGAAAAACTAGTGAAAATCATTTCTCTTTTATTTTCATCAGTTAAAAGTGTTTATCAAACATTTTATTTGTGATATGTACAAATTATAAAAGCTATTGAACAGTAGTTAACGCTAAAAATTATTTCTCCTGGTTTATGATGCAAATCATTAAAATCTGAATACTAAACATGTACAACAAAAATGTAATGCAAAATATCTAAAATTGAAAAATTCATTTTATATCATAAGAACATCATTGAAAACAATACTTTTAGTCCCAGATTTGCTAAGGACTTAGAAAACAATAATTGGCTTTGACAATAGTCAGAGATAAAGCAGTTAGTTCACAAAAGAAAGAGCAGTGAAAGAAAATATAAAAATAGGCTAAACCTATGCTGGAACACTAGTCTGAAGGCGAATATATGCTAACATGGAAGTACTATCAAAGTAAAGTGATGTCTTAAATTCTGAAACATCTGGATATTTGACCAATTCCTGTGTTGTATAATTACATAGTGGGGTCTTAGGTTAGACACCACAAACTGCACTGAAAATTTCATAGGGTTCCCATCAGACTTGTTAATAGGGCCATTGCATTTCCCAGATATGTGCACATAGCACCTATTCAAACACATGTGGTATAGCAGAGGAACAGGAATTTAGCAAATGCCTGCAGCCCCTTCCTCCCCCATCCAGTATTTCTGAAAAAGAACTGTGCACATTTCAGAACAGAATGACTCAAATTTTATTATTTCATCTCACAATAGGTGCCACTAGTTGTAAAACTTCTCCTACCTTGTTTAACTAACAAGAGGATAGGGGTTTAGTCCGGTCCTTTTGATAAACAAAACTGGCCAAATGGAATATAACCCAGAATATAAAAGATCAAACTGATGTAAATATAAAATAAATATGCAGAATGGACAGATCTTCTGTGCAGAAGAATAAATTGAAAAGAGACTCTGCACCCCAGTAAGTAGCGCTTAGACTCCTTACTTGGTAAGTGAGGGCAGCACATACGGACTTCCTTCCAAAGGGGACAGCAAGAGTGTGGGGGGGTAAACAGTAACTGCACAGTGGAGAAGCAGGGCAGTAGGGTGATAACTGAAGACACTATATGACTCTGTACTTTCTTCTTCTAGCCCTCCTCCTTCTTCCTTTTTATGGACCTCAAGTCCATAAAATTACAGGCACCATTTGTTTAGGAACAGCTGGGCAGTGAGATGACTCACTTCTGCACTAATCCATCTTAGGCTCCATCAGCACAAGTTACCCGGGGGAAGAGGGCAGGAAGAGGAGAGTAGGGGTTGGGTTCAGAGTGGTGCCCTCTATATATTCAAGACCAAATTATAATAAGCAAGGACAACAGCCCAGAAAGATCAAGGATCTGTTACTTCCAGGGCTCCAGAACGTATAATTGAACTGTGTTTGCAGGGATATAAGACTGTTGTAATGCACAAGAAGGAGGGGAGGTTGCCTTATGGAACCATTCAGGGGCACACACCCCAACTTCCCTCGGACTGGGTCATCTGTTTCTCCTCACAGGAGAAGCTGCTATTCCCAGCCTAAGACTGTGACCTGGGAAAAACCTGCCTCACCCCCACTCTGAGCCACACCCATGGCAAGGGAAAGCGCTGACTAACCAAACCTGAATGATAGCAGCAGGCACCCGGGGAAAGCCCAGTACTTTGGAAGCAAATGGAACAACTCCAGGCTGTGGCGCTCTCTCAACTGTAATCCCCACTTTGCAAATAAATCAGTTGTTCAACCTCAGTCTAAAGGTTAAGATTGGCAAGTGACATTTTGGTTCAAGAGGTGAGCGAGGGGTGGGGATCACTGTGGATCCCCACTACAAAACCTGGGTAACTCAGCACTGGAGGAAGCTCGAATTCTTGATGTTCACTGGAGGAGAACTTTAGTGCCCTACTGCTCTTCTTTTCCCTTCTGTAGGGGCAGGAGGGCATGGGGCAGGTTCTTTGTGATTTGGGAAGATGTATAAAGGAGGAGTTCTGGAGCCCTCAGTGTTTTTTCAGGATTTTATTGATCCTTCTGCATCAGAGGCAACCAAGGACACTCAGGTGGGGTGGCAAGGGACCAGGAAGCTGGCAGGCCTTTTAGCCCCCAGTGAATTTTCACTCTGTCTGGGCTCTCTGCTACTGCTGCAGCTGCAGCTGCTGTATTTCTGCTGAGCTTCTCTGCTGGCATCCCCGTGATGCCACCCTTATATGGCCAGTCTCTCAGCCCAGTTGTGCCCACCTATAATGCCCACACCATACTTCAGGTGCCCACCATCAACCATGCATGCAGGACCTCAGGGGTTTATCATTGATGCTAATGGTGGGAAGGAAAAACCTGATAACTTCCATTGACCCTACAACTTCCTATCACCCCATTCCTGCACCAGTGCCCGGACTTCAGAGTAGGCACAGAGGTACCGGTGTGTGAAATAACAGACAGCTAAAGACCCTGGGCAAAAAACTAGGGTTATACAGAGCTTCCTGTAGAAGTGGTATAGAGTCAGCTTATTAATATAAGAAAACTCCCTAGTCTTATAATCTGTAAAACTTAAAAATGATGACACAGAGAACACATTACAAATGCTGGTGCAAGAAATACTCCAAGAAAGTCTTAATTCTACAAAGTACAGAATATGCCTGATGCACAGTGTAGAGTAACAGTTACTATCAGGTTTACTGAATTAAAAAAAAACAATGGGTCCTCCCTGATGGTGCAAGAAGTTGAACACCACACTCTGGGGCTTCAGCATTGAAGTGCAAGTTCAATTCCTGGCCAGGGAGGGGACCCACATGATGCAGCAGACCTCTCCTGCCTAGCCTGCTGCTCCTCTTGGCAGTGTATTTCAGTCAAACTGCCTGTTCTGCTCCCTGCTGGGTCTCTGGTGAATCTTCTTGACCCCTGGACCTCTGGCCTGCGCCCTAGGCTCTTGGATGCATTGAGAAATTTAAAAATAAATAATTAAATAAAAGGAAAGTAAAACAAATAGAAATACAAAAAAAAGAAAAACAATGGATGATGAAAAAAATATGAGGAGTGTAACAACTAGAACTAGTAGTTCTAACACACACACACATACATATGCACAGGTCCAAGTAAGTCTAATAGAGGATAATTTTACAAAATTCCACCTAGCACTCCTCAAAATGGTTAGATCATTCAAAGCAAAGTAAAAAAAAAAAAAAAAAGAAAGAAAAATCACAGAAGAGGAGCCCTAAGAGCCCTGTATTGCACTGGACAACATCTTGGGAGAGGAAATGGGTAAGATGCCAAAGTTAAGGATATCTAAACTGTAGTTGATAATAATGTATTAGTGTTAACTATGAAATAGTGCATATTAATATTAATTGTTAATAGAAGATGAAACTGGGTATGGAAAATATTGGGTCTCTATGTTAATTTTTTCTAGATTCTTAATTTTCTCTAAAAACTAAAGTCCTTGATAACAAAAGAAAGGGAAAAAATTCCCTGTGCTTGACACTTAGTTGAGTCTGTTTTTGTAACATAAAGAATCTAAACAGTAAAATCATTTAACATTTCATGTTCTGAGGGTTCTAAAGATTCTTTTCTTAGATGACTTTTCTTAGATTCTCTCAACCTTACAAATAAGTAAAATTTATACATTGAAATTTTGACAAGTGCTACCTCAAAGTAAAATTTTCTTTTTTTGTTTTATTAGTAAGAATATTCTCTTCTGCTCTGACAGTGAAGAAAGCTATTTTTGTTAATGAAGTAACTTTTCTTCCTAATTCTTTTATTTTTGTTTGTTTTCTTGGACATGAACACAAAAATAATATTTCTAGAATCAGTCTAATAATTCCTTATCAAGAAATAATATCAATAGCATCATATCTAAAATGATATAGGCAGATAAATAAGTAGATAATTATATAGAGTGTAACAAATGAAGAATTTTATGCATTTTTGTGGTAAAATATACATCTCTATCAATAAAATTTATTAATGATGCAATCTTACAAAGTCTGAAATTAGATATTGAATTTAACCTTAAATTAGAGTGGTAATGAGGAAGCTTTAAGAAAGATTTCTAAAAATGCCCGAAGTATACATACTGAGTAATAAAATTTAGAACTCTTGATCTTCTAATGTCTGCAGGTGATTTGTGTCTACTAAGTCCTTACCTGAAATTAAACATCCAAATTTGCAGATGTCTAAAATAAGGCTCTGTATTCTCTAGAGGGATCATCAATACATGTATAACTACATCATTTTAAACAATATATAAATTAGATATAAATAATTTAATATGGACAGACATTGTACATATAATTTTTTCCCATGAATTTCTGGTGGATTATTTTACTAGAATAGCACAAAATTCAATTCAGATGAATTATCTTGATTCACATTCACTTGTTTCTGTGTCTTTCTGGTCTATCATACTTTTCCTATTTCCATTGTTCAGGAATCACAGTATCTTTTGACCTTTAATAATACTTCTAAAATGTCTTAATCGCTTTCAATTCTTTCCCTGCATTGTTTCTTATGTGTCTCATTTTCTTCTATTCTTTGGGACACATTCTCTTTTCTGCTCTGCATTTTACTTTTTCCTGATGTCTAATTATTTCCTCCAAGGCCTCCCATTCAATTCCCTTTATGGGGTGTTTTCTTGCTGTGGGCTGACTGATCCCCTGGTACTACTTCTCCCCTTCTCTGAACTCCTGCTGTGCCCTCTCTTTCTACAGATGCATGTCCTCTCTTCCTTTTGATTTTAGGATCTGCATTGCAAGGTGCACCCTGATGTTCAAATCTTTCTCCTAATACTTGGAAAGCATCCATGCTTTGAAGGAGAAAGCATCCTAGCAAACAGGCAGAATGCAGAACAAAACAAATCTTATAGCTAACAGTATCTTTTGAGTTTCTAAATTAAAAATTATATTGCCCCTGTTATAGTTAAATATCACTAGAACTACATCTTCTGGAGGTTATTTAAATCAAATTCAAAGGTGGATGGGCTGTTTTCTTTAACTTATACTTGCAATTGTGTGTGGCTTAGTCTGCTACTACCTCTAATACTATCTGAAATCGACTAGGTTGCCCTTCCACTTGAAGAAGCTACCTCTCCCTCTGGTCTCTATTAAAAATAACTTGGCATGTGCAAGTTTCACTTAGTCAATGATTAACATCCTTGATCAGGAATTATTTGATTTACATAATTCCTACAGAAAATGCATCTCCCTCTGTGATTTATAAAATCATAATCGCCATTGGTTTTGATGACTGGTTTTTCCTTGGATTATGAACACATGAGATAGTAGTCAAAACACTCAATTTAAAGAACATATACTATTTATCTTGACTGTTAATTCTAACTTACTTTAAAAGTAGCACATAAGGAAAGTTGCACCCAAGGAAACTAAAATGTCATTCTGTGTATACTTTTGTTTTATTATTTGGCTTGTGGCATATCAATAAAATGTCTCCTCATATATCTTTTGCTTCTTCCGTGCCTCCCAGGAAACATCAAATAGAATGAAATTTATTTATTTATTTCACTGCCATAAAATGAGTAGAGGAATAAGGTACTCCATTAGTTAATCATCTCAACATTTAAAAAATAATTTTCAATTACTCTTATAAGATTCTCAGTTTTTTTCTGATTTGATATTCTGATTTGATCATCACTATTACCAAAATACAAGCATATATTTCAAAGATTCTTATTCTAAAAGAGATAGTAATTTAAGAAATTTTCATATTTATTTAATTTGGAAGCTATTGCACCATTGTATATTTAATGATTACCAAGACATACATCATAAAATTATAAACTTTTGTTGTTTTTAAACTGAAAACCAAGAATAGTATGATTTGGTAGATATTAATATTAGTGGATATTACTGACTGCTTATGTATATGAATATTGACTTGCTTCTCATGAGCAATTCAGTGAGAATTTGCTAAATGAACTAATAAAAGTATGGTATGTAATCCAAATATATTGATATAAATGTATGAATATAGTAATTCTATAGAGCTCAAAAATCTTTAACTCAATAATAGCAATGTTACTCTTATTTTAGAATGTTTTCAAATCAATATATCATTTTTAGAGCACTATTATAAATATGTTAAGGCAATATTGTATATGTCCATTTCTTGTGGTTTTATATTTTAATATCTGATTTGTTTGCAAATAAATTTTATAATAATTTTAGTATTTTCCACCAGAAATGCTTCAATAACCAAAACATATTAACAGTAGAAATGTACAGAGGCCATAATATTTTTGACATGATATCATAAAAGTAGTTGACAGTAAAATTATTATTAGGCTTCTGCTATATATATATTTAATGTTCATTAAACCATATATTTATACTTAATTTTAATATCTATACTAATTATCATTGAGTCCTATATTTAAAAACTCCATTTTTTTTCTTTTTAACCAAGCAATGTATTTTCAATATAAGAAACATTAAAATACAAGCATAGAGAGAAAAATAATATGTTTTATTGCTGATTGTTAATAGTTATTATTAATATTTTGGTGGACTGACTCATGTTATATAAAAATATTTCCAGACCAAAGCCCCTGAAACCTCAAAATGAGAGGTCTATTTGGAATAAGGGTCTCTGAAGATATAATTAAAATAAGGAGATCAATATTAAATTGTACTGGAGTACGATTAGCTCTAAATCAAGTTATTTTAAAATATTTTATTGGATCTATGCTTTCTCACTTTTTACCATTTGATATGAAGATGTTGTCATATATTCTGACATTGAAAAGACCCTGACCAATCTAAGGTGGGGGCATTTGAGACAGAGTAAATTATATTATCATTCAACAAGTGACCACTTGTTTACTTGCATCTATGTGATTTTATAAATCAGTATTATTTCAACAAAAAATATAAATATTTTTCAGTAATGAAGCTCTATTTTTGTTTTTGTTTTGTGTTTTTTCTAAATAGCAATGACTAGCTTTTTTGTTGTGGTGTAGACAAAATTTTGGAATACCCTAATCTAAGAATCTGTGAATAAGATGGAATTGTCTTGTGTTCAAAGGAAAATTGACTTTAAAATATGGAGAATAACCAGGTGGGCCTAATTTAATGACATCAAGCATTTAAAAAGCAAAAATTTGTCTTTATATTTTATGGTTTCAGATCTTGTCTATTTCTTTAATCCATTTTGAGTTGGTTTTTGTGTGTGCTGTGAAGTAGTAGTCTAGTTTCATTTTTTGCATGTTAATAGTCCAGTTTTCCCAGAACCATTTTGAACAGACTTTTCTTGATACATCTCAGTAACCTCTTTAAAGACACAGCACCCAAAGCAAAGATAGTGAATGAAAAGATAAACAGCTGAGACTACATCAAACTAAAAAGCTTTTGTGCAGTGTAAGGCACTTTAACCAAAACAAAGAGACACCCCACTGATTGGGAGGAAATTTTTGCATACAGCACTACTGACAAGGAACTAATCACAAAGAACTGACCTAACTAAACAAAAACAAAGTAAACAATCCAGTCAAAAAATTGGCAGAGGAGCTAAAAATACATTTCTCCAAAGAGGAAATGCAAATGACCAACAGGCATATGAAAAAATGCTCAATATGTCCTGTAATCAGGGAAATGCAAAGCAAAACCACAATGAGATACCACCTCACACCAGTTAGAATGGCATATATTAAAAAAATAGCAAGAACAAATTTTGGTGAGGATGTGTAGAAAAAGGAACTTTACTGCTGGTAGGAATGTAAACTGGTCCAACCACTATAGAAAGCTACGTGGAGTTTCCTCAAACTACTAAAAATGGAGTTTCCATACAAGTCCAGCAATTCCACTCCTAGAAATTTACCCAAAGAACACAAAGACACTAGTTCAAAAGGACATCTGTCCCCTGTATTTATTGAAGCACTTTTGACAATAGGCAATCTATGGAAACAACCCAAATGTCCAAAAAGAGATGACTGGATCAAGAAGATGTGGTATATGTACACAATGGAATATCATACATCAATCAAAAAAGATAAATTCATGTCATTCACAGCAATATGGATGGAGCTAGAAATGCTCAGTGAAATAAGCCAGATAGAAAAATATTTGATGATTTCACTTATAGGAAGAATGTTGAGGAAACAAATAAGGTATCTGGGGAAAAATTAATTAAAATAAATTAAAAATCAAAATCAACAGACAACTATAAATCAGAGACATTCCTCAGGGAGGAGGAGGGAGAAAGAAAAAAAATACAGGTGGGAAGAGCACAAGGGACTATGCTGATAAGACATGGGTACACGGGTGAATTGGTGGCAGGAATGCCATGGGGACTATATATGAGAGGAGAAAGAATTCACTATACAAAAATGAAGACTGATGTAAATTAAATTTAAAAGGCAAAAATTACTACAGGGGAGATCAGAACAACTCCAAGAGTAAGGACTCCATATGTTCATCCTGGTTTGAGGATGGAGGAAGTCACATAAAAAGGAATGAGTTTGATACTAGTATCACTAACAGACTTCTAACTAATAACTAACCTGTGAGGAAATAGACTCAAGACTTTCACTACTAAAATTGCATTTGTAACTACATACCTGAGCTTCAAGTGGAGTTTTACCTTTACATATGTAAGAGACTTTACCTGAACAAGAACAACAACAAAAACATCAAAAAACAAAACAGTAAAACAGCCAAACCTCTCTGAACATTTGACCCCTAGGACTGTGCAATACTAAATGGATATATTTTAAGCTGCTAACAATAGAAACAAAGTAGTGTTTTTTACACTGTTAAAAGAAATAGAGGAAGACACAAAGAAATGGAAAGATATCCCTTGTTCATGGATAGGAAGAATCAACATTATCAAAATGGCCATCCTACCAAAAGCAATCTACAGATTCAATGCAATACCAATAAAAATCTCAATGAAATTCTTTAAGGAAGTAGACCAAATATTGATGAAATTCATATGGAGACACAAAAAAACCCAATTAGCCAAAGCTCTACTTAAGAAAAAGAACGGAGGTATCACACTCCCAGACGTCAACTCTACTACAAAGCAATAGTAATTAAAACAGCTTGGTACTGGTATAAATACAGACACACAGACCAATGGAACCATATAGAAAGCACAGAAATAAAACCACACAACTATGGACAACTGATCTTTGACAAAGGGGCAAAGAATCTGCAATGGGACAAAGATAGCTTATTTAATAAATGGTGCTGGCAAAACTGGTCCACCATATGTAAAAAAAAAAAATGAAATTGGACCACTATCTCACATCATGTACAAAAGTCAATTCAAAATGGATAAAAGACCTAAATGTAAGACTGAAAACTATAAAATATGTAGAGGAAAACATAGGTAAAACACTACAAGACATACATCTCAGCAGTGCCTTCGAGGTGGCAGTCCCCAAAGCAATAAAAATGAGAGAGAAGATAGACAGGTGGGAGATAAAAAGCTTCTGTACAGCAAAGGAAACATTAAACAGAACAAAAAGAAACCCCACTGAATGGGAAAAAATCTCTGTGCTCCACACAACAGACAAGGGTCTGATCACAAAGATATACAAAGAACTCATAAGACTCAAGAAAAATAAAGTAAAAATCCCAATCAAAAAATGGACAGAAGAACTTAAAAGACACTTCTCCAAAGAGGACATACACATGGCCAATAGGCACATGAGAAAATCAACATCCCTCATAATCAGGGAAATGCTAATCAAGACCACAGTGAGGTACCATCTCACACCAGTAAGAATGGCACACATCAAAAAAAACAACAACAACAAATGCTGGCGAGGATGTGGAGAAAAAGGAACCCTGGTACACTGTTCGTGGGAATGCAAGCTAATCCAACCATTATGGAAGGCCGTATGGAGGTTCCTCAGTCCACTAGAAGTGGAACTACCATATGATCTGGCAATCCTGCTCCTAGGAATCTATCCAAAGGACACAAAAACATTGATTCAAAACACATTGTACTCCTATGTTCATCACAGCACTATTTGTAATTGGTAAGACCTGGAAACAACCCAAATGCCCAAAAGTAGAGGACTGGATCAAGAAGATGTGGTACATATACACAATGGAATAGTATTCAGCAATCAAAAATGAGAAACTAGGGACATTTATAGAAACATGGATGGAACTAGAAGGAAGTATACTCAGTGAAACAAGTCAGAAGGCAAGAGAAAAAATATCGGATGGCTTCACTATTAGGAGGAATATGAAAGAACAACAGCAACAACAAAGAATAAGCTCAAGGAAATGGGCAATTACAACCAAAATCAAACAAAAAAACTCAACAAGACCAAAAAGCCAAGATAAACCAAAGAGACAATGGGGGGAGGGGAAGGAAGGGAGGGCAAAAACGGGGATGAGGGCAGAAAATGCACAAAGGACTGAGGTGATGGTTCACGGGTGGAATGGTGGTGGGTACTCCCTGGGGACTACAAATGATGTCAAATATAATTTAAAAAAAGAAAAGAAAAGAAACAAAGTAGTGTTTTTGAAGACACTGATAAATAGATGTCAAAGGCAAGGACCTCAAAAAGATAAGTCAGACAAAACCTGGCTGTGCTGAGAAGCCCTGATTAAACTAAAATTAATATATGGTTCCAATAATATATCTTAGAAAAATGTTATTAATATAGGTACTGAACCTAACCCAATTTGAGATGCTTGCTCTCTCCATGCCTATAGTCCTGAAGCCTTCTCCAGGATTTGGGTAGAGGTGTCAGGGAATCCATTCCTTGGTCTGGCTACCAGCTCAACATTGTCAGTCTTTCAAGTTTTGCAAAGATTTTTTTAACCTTCCCACCTTACTTTCAGTTGAATTGCATGCTCATATTGTTTTAATGTGTATTCCTATAATATATAAAATCATACTGTCAATACATGCATTTGGCTTGAATTTTAAGTGAAATCTTTCCATTCTGGTGGAAGTTTAGCACTATAGATATCAGAACCTGATATACCAGGAGTATATTATAATCAATATTCTGTCGTAATTCACTTAGCATTAGTATTTTTTATGGATTCTTAATAAAATAGTTCATTTTCCATATAATGGAATTTTAGATTGAATATAGTGTGACATTTAGATATAACTACTGTCAACTTGTCTAGTTTTTAAAACTAATTTTTTATTTAATTTTTTATAGTTTTTATCTCTAGAGCACTTTTTTTTTCTTGCAACTTTTCTATGTCTTTAAAATTTTATCTTATGTTTTCTATTTTTTTCAGTTCTAAATTTTCTGTTCTTTTAATGGTGGTCTGCTTTTGGACATGATATTATTTCTGTTTCTGTTCATTTTTTTAAATTTGTATCTATTTTGAAATTGGAGAATTTTCCCTTGGCTATAAATTCATATTTATGCTAACTGGAATGTCTATGTAAGGAAATTTCTACTGTAGGAGATGGTTGTGGTGAGTTGGCTTTATATATTTTCCCTCTGTTTGATTATTTTCCCCAGAGTATTCTAAGTCCCTCTTCCCCTAACCCCCATCTACAATTTAAAAGCAAGGACTCTGGCAACTGAATTAGCAAAGTAAGCCTCTATTAAATTTCACTATTGCATTTATTACTCAAAACTCCTGTTTTTAGCAAAAATATCTCACTCTTGGCATCAGCTGTACTCAGTCATCCTATGTGCAATGGTATTATCTTTCTAGCCTTTCAGTTAATAAATCTCCACTCAGTGTAAGAGTTAGTGCGAAGGTATGCATCTGTGGGGTATAATGGCTTCTTATTCAGCGAATGCTTTGCTTTCAAGATTGTTGTACCATAAATTGAGTTCAGAAACACATGGTATTTTAACTTGCTAAGTTCTTCTGGTAAGTTTCAGCAGTATTACATTTTACAAGTATCTTCCTTCCTTGAAATCAAGTTTCACTTTGCTCTGGCTGCTCTGCAATAACACTTATTTACCCACTTTCTACCATAATCATGAGTGTTAACTTATGTTCTGTTCTTAATATTTCAGACTTCATTTCATATCAGACACTAAGTTATTTTAAATCAAGATGATAATTTATTTTTCCATAATTTGTTTCCATAAAAATAATCTGAATGCAATGTGAAATGTGTTATTATGAAAAATTAAATTGTAGACATTAAGTAGATACAAATCATTTCTTATACATAAAGGCCAACTTTATTTCCAGCCCATCAAACACACCATTATTTGCCTGAATATCAAAAAAGTTTGTAAATTACTCCTTAGAGAATACTGAACTTCTCAAACTAGTGTGTGTGTGTGTGCATACATGTGTGTGTGTGCACAGCCTGTGAGGTTCAAGGAAGTACTAGTATTAAATTTAAAAGTATTTTGGAAACACAAAATGGTTCATGTTCAACTCAAAGTGTTTACTCTCAAAGAAGATAGAATATTAAAACACAGGTGATATTTTATTTAAAAATTTTCTAGAAAGTTCACTCAGTCTAAGGAGTCTAGGATGAAAATTGTTCATGAACACTCACAAGTGAAATCTATAGCACTAATGCTGTGTAGTGTAATATTTTGCAATAGTGTTTTAGAAAAGATTGAAGTATATAGGATGTAAAAAAAGAAAATGTTAATAACAGGGAACATAATTTCAGAGCTCCATTGGTATGACTTGCTCCAGGTCAGGAGAAATTTAACAAAATGCTTGAAAAGAAAATTTATACTAATAGTGGAAAGTGTAAAATTAAAAAAATGATGTAACCTAATAATTAATTATTATTAGTTAATTATTAATGGAAATGCAATTAAATATTTTTTGTTTTATTTCCATTTGTTTTGGATGGGGAAGTGTCTGTCCAAAAGACATAGCATATTACTCTATAGCCTATGAAAAGAAATAGAAATATCACATGTGAATATTAAGTGGAAATAATGATACGCCTTTCATTTAGATTATAGATGTAAATCTAAAAATAGATGTAGGATGGATACATCTTTTATAGCTATACGTGATATGCATGGTAAACTTTAGTAACTACCCAAAAGGTTACAAAATAATTGAGTTTACCTTTTAAAGAATGTATTTCTTTATATATATATCAATGTATATATATTGTGTGCACATTAGCAATATAACGCATATGCACAGATATACAAACATATTATTATAATTCCATTTCCATGATATTTCCATGAAGATATTATGTTTGTACCATTTAATTTAGGTATGTGTATAGTGTGTGTGTTTATGAAGAGAGAGAGAAGAGAGTAGTAACATAGTACCATGTGATAAATTGTTTTTAATCATGCTTTTGATTTTTATCAATCATTTTGCTCATAATTGTTTTAAGTGTATTGAATTTGTGTTAAGATTCTCTGTGTTTGAATCTTGATTACTAGCCATAAGATTTTGAGTGAATTGATTAAATTCTTTGCGCTTCAGCATTTATTTATAAAACAAGCCTACATAATGGTTTGTGTGGGAAATGAGAAGATGAATAAGAGAAGCATTTACAGTAGTGCCTATCAAAACACATGCTCTGTAAATCATCCAAGTAATTCCTAAAATCCTGTCAGCCAAATATAATTTGCACAACACAATGGAATAAGCTTTCAGAAACTGCACATTCCTATTTTAGACATTATAATCCCATTTACACTTAATGAATTACCTTACCAGTTCACCTGGCTTTCCCAGTAAGTGTATTAGAAAGTAAAACTATGCAAACTAAAAGCTTCACACCCTACAGGTTTTAAAGTCTATAAGAAAGCTAAATTTTGGAACTTTCTGTGAGTTAATGAAAGAGTATATGAAATTATTATTCTAAATTAATAATACAAATATTTAAATGAATGCTAAATGTTTGGTATAACTTGAGAAGTATATGCTGGTGGTGGACTACATTTGTCCAATATGTAAGAAAGTTTAAGAGAGAATTAAAATTATATTTAAAGTAAACTATAAGTGAAAGTAAGCAGTATAACCACACATAACTCTTGCTAACTTTGTTTGCTTTTGGACAACCTGTTAATTCTTCAGTAAGACATCGATGGGGATGTTCTTTATTGTCAGGCACTGTATTTACAAAGCTGGTGATATTTCTATAGAGAAGAACAGTATGAGAGGAGAGAAAATGTGGTGAATTTGCCTAAAGAGAATACAAAAGTTGTATATAATACATTTATTACATGCCAAATAGTTAATGGTCCACATATTTATTTTAAAACTTTATGTGTAAAACATCAAAAATATACTTCATATACAATATATGTATGGGTCTTCCCTGGTGGAACAAGGGGTTAAGTACCACACTATGAAGCATACACAGTCACTATAGCATGAATTCTACCCCTGGCCAGGATGATGACACACATGGTACAGCAGACCTCTCCTACCTCACCTGCTGCTCCCCTCAGTAGTATATTTCAGTCAATCTGCCTGTTCTGTTCCCTACTCTGTCTCTGGTGAATCTTCTCACCCACAAACCTCTGGTCTGTACCCCAGACCTTGTATGCATAAATAAATAAATCTTTAAAAAAATAAAACAAAATACATGTATGTACTAATTCATAAATAGCTCTTCTATTTACATAAGGACCAGGATAACTGCCACACGATTATTCCAATTTTAGAATATGTGCTGCAAAAGAAATCAATTTACATGCTTTGCATGATTTTATATTGTAACATGATATCAGGAAAAAACTCAGGTAAATGTAAGTCCTAAATAGGAAAGCAGTAAGTCTACAAAAGCTAATGGCATTACTGAGGAAGAGGAGCCACAAGAACTTATATTCACCACTACTGGATATATAATTGTAAAGCTGTTTAGAAAATGTTATCATTCTCTATTAAAGTTGAACATATGAAAATCTTATGACCCAGTAATTTAATTCCTAGATATTTTCCCAATGGAAATGCATTCAATTGTTTATGAAAGTTATAGAGGAAAACACAGCAGTACTGAATGAAGAGTCTCAAAGGAAATAAGTGGATGAGAGTATAAGAGATAAATAAAGTAGTTACACCACAGACGATTATACATGACTGCAGCAATCACCACTGCATGCAAAAGGAAAACAAAATTCCACTTACATAATAAGTACATAAGCAAGATGCACAAATCTATGTCGTTAAGTGACAGGATAATGTAATCTTGAAGTGGTGGATGTTGAAGGGGTACAAAAAGAGTGTGGATGATGTTGGTTTTTTATGATGTGGGTGTTAGATTCCTGATTGGGATGTTTTATTGGACTGGCTATAATTTTGTCTAAAGTTAATATTGTTTTCTTCCATAGTGTCTCTGTCAATAATCTCATTTTTCTAAGTAGTGTAGCAGTGGGTATGCAGCGCCTCTTTATAAAATTTTAGGAGGTGATTTAGTCTCATTAAGTCTCACAACAGGGAGTTAATACAAAGTACTACTTAATAATGAAGCCACTGAGATTTAGTGAAATCCCCATAACAAGGCTTTGTAGCATGAATAACAAAGAATAATCTAGCTTCTGAGTATGGGTCTATGCATCTGTAAAATCCTGCTGAATTATGACTGTTTCCAGTTACCCTCACTGCCAATTTAATTTCAATGTAATATCAACTTATACTTTTGAATTCTTTCCAAATATAGAAATTCAAAGAGGAACAATCTATTGTGATTGGAATAAAATCAAAACTACCTCTTATATGAAAGCTATTACAGGAAATGTCTCACCAATCACAATTACTCTTGACAGTTCCCTTGATTTGATATTTTGATAGTATAAACTGATTGCTGTGGTATGTTTCTCATATTTTTTGAGTCAAAATATATAGGCCACAAAGTCAGTTCCTTTTTAAAATTATTTTTTTGTTTTCAATGTGAAATGATTCTGACAAGCAACAATATTTAATATTATAAAATTTTAGTAAAAATTTTAGTGGTTGGATATCAAAATAAATATCACTAAAATTAAAATAGATGCTGAAAAATAAATTGAATTCATGCCAGTCCTTATTAAGGCAGATTTAAAGACATGTGTTCATAACATTGATATCAGATTATCCCTGATGGGCATTTCTAGAGGAAAATATAATAAATTTCAATATGTCTAGTATGATGCTTTTGCAATCATAGTGACAGGTTAATATTTCAGAATTTATTAAAAATATTACGTTCATAAAACAGCTGAGTAATGTGCACAAAAAGCATAACCCAATTTTGTGTGTGAAATGTATGCTATGATAATGTATTTTTTTTAAAGATTTACTTATTTATTTATACAAGAACTGGCACAGAACAGAGGTGAGGGGGGTTAGAGGATTCACCAGAGACAGAATGGGGAACAGAACAGGCAGATTGACTGAAACACACTGCTGAGGCGAGCAGTTGGGCACAGCAGGAGAGGTCTGAAGCTGCCATGTGGGTCATCCTCCTGACTGGCAGTAGGGATCCAACTCATGCTGCAGTAACTGTGCTTTGCTTCATAGTGCATTGCGAAACCCTCTGTGCCACCAGGGAGGCTCCTAATAATGTATTTTAATATCCCTTGTCTTGTGTACTGTGTAGAGTAACTACAATATTAGTATCAGGTTGTACACTCTTATCTGTATTCATATCTACCTCTGGCCTACCTATGTCACTGTGACAGTGCTATATTTAATTCAGTCTTAATCCAACATTTTTTGGAACAGAGTTGAGAGGAATAAGATTTGTAGAAGGTCAGGTGTTAAGAATTTACCATCTCTGAAAAATCCTTGAAAGGGCCCTTCTAGGGTCAATTTTAGGGCAATTTTGCTTTTCATAACATGTTGGGATCCTTGATTCAGGTAGTTTTTGCAATGGGGGTGATGTTAACCACAAACAAGGGAACAATGGTTTAGGGATAGAGTTAAGATTAAAAACCTTATATATTACAGAGTTGTGATCCTGTTACATTAGCAGTATGACAGAGTGCTCATGGACAGGGTTGGGTATAATGAGACAAATGAAGTCTAAATACTTTAAGAACAGAAGAGCAACTGCCAATTGATGAGCACACAAAAAAACATTTGCACAAATTTATGTAATACCTAAGTGACTAATTTTACTGTAGTATGAAACATGGAAACTTCTCTTATGCCCAGTCATGATGGTGCTTGAATATATTTCCATCCCTATCAATTTGGAAATCCTAAACTTTACTCAGTGTAAAACAACACATAATAACAGTTTGTATAAAGAAACAAACACAGGGTAAATGAAAAGAATTCCCATCAGCTTTTTAATCTGAGAAAAGGGACCTATCACCTTAGCACATTACACAGAACTACATTTCCAGGGGGAAAAGTAAAGTGTCCTATTTACTTGAGTGTTCGAAGGTAACATTGTCAAAAGGAAACAAATGTAGACTTGGCAATTTTGTGATTTCCCTATGAGACTAGAAAATCCATTTAGATGTATTGTTAGCATCTGGTAAATCAAAAACCTTCTCTAGAAGAAGATTGTAGCCACAAATATGATTACATACATCCAGTAACTGGAAGCCAGTGATTATTGTGAGTCCTGTGGACATACAAGTTAAGCACCTTTATTGTAAAAAAGGAAAATTCAATTTCCGGTATCATTTAATGAAAACAAGTTATCATAAAGCAAAAAAAATTAAAAAACAAAACAAGGCAAATAATTCAAAATGCTTGCTATGATCATAGAACTTATATCTGAACATAAGAAATGTGTGACATAACATTTATCCATGTTATAAAAAGCAATATGTATCAGGAAAAAAAAAAGCTAGTGACATTCAAGGGATAAATATTAAGAAGTATATAATGTGACTATATTCCTTCATTTTTCTTTACTTCACTATTACGTAATAATTCCCTTGCCCTTTAATATTTGTCAAACATGTGGTTCATGTTTCTGTCTTTGCAAAAACTAATTTTAGTATTTCTTAAATCAATTTAGTCATCAATAAATACTAAATATTACTGAATAAGTAATATTCATAAAACACAATTTCATATATGGGATTAGTATTCAAGTTGATTTGTCACCTTCAAATAGGATCTTTTGGTTTTTGTGTTGACCTAGGCATGAGAACCTGAGATTTTCTGTTTGATTCAACATTTTCATGACTAGAAAAGATAAGATGGGTTAGACCAAGGATGGTAGTGTGGTGGAAGTGAGAGAATGAGACTCACTGGTCAGATTTGCCCACAAGCTGGGAGCCCTACAGACCAAACCTGTCCTCATGGAGACAAGGATCTGACTACAGCTACATAAGACAGTGCATCAAATTTGCTGGCCCTAAATCACATGCAGCATTGTAAACCACTGCTAGCTCAATAAAAATAAACTTAGTGAAATTTAAAAAATTATTAAAATAAAACAGACTACTGGTGGCAATGTGGAAAATCTAAGGAATTTTAAATCATGCATTTTAGGAAGGAGAGATCACAGAAAAAAAAAAAATTGTTTAATTATATGAGGGAGAACTCAGTTGGAAGGAAGTGTGCCCTCACTGGTGGAAGGTGGGAAAAGAGCACTCATTCCTCTGCTAACTGAAAGGGTGTACCCCTCCTATTTAGGAACAGTTTTCCCTGCTCACTAACTACACTACATCCTTCTGTGACCACAAATACCTCCTGATGAAGCAAGAATCACACACACAAAAAATACCCCTGAATAAGAGGTTGAATTTTGTGGCCATTTTGACAGGTAGGACAGGATCTTCTCCATCCCAGTCTACACTTACATTTTGACTCTAAGACCAAATTAGTGGTTAGCAGAGGGAAGATGGGGGAGGGGTATAAATAGGTGAAAGGGGTCAATTGTATGGAAGTAGATTTAGGGTGGGGCCTCCCTGGTGGTCTACGTGTTAAGTCTCTGCTCTATCACTGCAAAAGCCTGAGGTTGATCCCTGGCCAGGGAGCTAACCAAATTACACTCCCATGAATAGTAGGTGAGGATTCCTTTTTTCCCAAACCCTGACTAACATTTGTTTCTAGATTTTTCTGATATGGATAATTCTCACAGGAGTGAGATGATATCCCATTTGGTTTTGATTTGCATTTCCCTTACTATTAGTAATATTGAATACATTTGCCATTTTGTTTGTTATGTTGTTGTTGAATTGTATGTGTGCTTTATATATTTTGGAAAATTAGTCTCAAAATAAAACAAATGAAATGTGCATCATGTGAATCACTACAGACTATCCTCCTGGAACTGAAAGAATGAGACAGAGATTTGACAGAGACAGAGAATGAGAATGGTCAGAGCTTTACCCACAAGCGGGGAGCCCTGCAGACCAAACCTGTCCTCACGGAAACAAGGATCTGACTAAAGCTACATGAGATAGTACATCAAATTTGTGACCTTTTGCTTAAATAAATCATTGTTCATTTAAGTTACTAAACATAAGAGTAGTTATCTTGGCTAAAAATTCTGACTGTCATTAGTCTCTTCTTCAATAGTCACATATATACTTTCCATCTATTTCTTTAACATAATATACTAGTTTTTATTTTGTATCTGAGGTTAAATATAAATTCATAGAACTCAGTGCTCTTTTTCGTTCTTATTCTAACTTTATGGAGCTATGATCTAATTTTGTTAAGTTTGTATCTTTGTGTGTGTGTGTTTATTAGTTATGAGCTGAAGTTGCTTTCACTTATTGACAACAAAGGAAGAAGGCTCTCAGCCGACATCAAATCAGCTCACACTTTAATCTTGTATTGCTTAGTCTCCAGAACAGTGATAAAGAACTGTTTGTTGTTTAAGCCACTCAGTCTATGTGACTTTTCTATAGCAGCCCGAAAGGCTTAAGACACCAACCAGTTCATTTGGACATCTCTGTGAACAGAGTCAATGTTTGATAAACTCCCCAAATTCTTATGTGTGTATAGCTTTTTGCCTCTGAAAATTCTTCTGTGACAACACAAAACTGAATATTAATAGACCCTTGAAAGTGTTGTTCAAGGTTTATTTTCTAACATATTTCACTAATGAAGAACTCATTCTTTCATATACCTACTAAATACCTAATATTTAATATAAATGATTGTTTTTTTCCATTACCTTTGCCTTCTCTTATAATATGTACATCAGATTTTGAATTAGATTATTAGCATATTTAGTTCATTCAGGTATTATATGTTGGTGATCAATCAATGTATAAATACATCAGACAAGTCTTATGAAAGATTCAGCTGTCCCAAACTCTCAGAGAATTGACTTACAATGATATTTGAAAAGCCAACATTCTAATTAATCATTTCATTTTATAATTTGTGTGTGGCTTTCCTTCTAAATTTTAGAGCAGAAAAATAAACATGGAGAAAGTAAAGACATACATTAATTTGCTTAACTATTTTGCCTAGGGCTAGACCTACATATAACAGTGTATATTTTTCATTAGATAGAATAACATAAAATCAAATGCAATTAACTGAACTAATATGAAGGGACAAGATAAATGCTATATCCTAATAGAATTCCAATGCTAACAACTTCAAGCCATAGCTGTCTTATTTGTGGACTAGAGCAAATAACATTAAGCTAAAGAACCAACTAATGGATGATTAATGTTCCTTATTAAATTAGATGAAGGAAAATAACAATGTTAGTTGTTAGCAAGTCACCAGAGTGGAGGGAAAAAGAAGAAACTTTGACAAGGATAATTTTTCTGAAGTTTTATTTTATAAAGATGGTGAATATAATTACCCAGAGAAATGGAATGTTGTTCTATTATTGACTGTAAATTTTCTTTCTAATTTTACATGAAAATATGGTTGATGATTTATGGTTACTTTTGCAAGTGGATAGCAGGATATACCTAGATTATAAATTTGTGTGTACAAAATGCACATTACCTTTAAGATATCTTTTTCATGATCTCATAAAAAAATTCTTTATAGGTAACTGATTAAAAGAAGATTTGTGGAATAGTCTTATGTAAAGGAATGTGTCCCCTTTATTTAATATTATTTATTTTTTTAAGATTTATTTATTTATACATATAAGAACTGGGGTACAGGCCAGAATCTAGGGCAGTGAGAGGATTCACCAGAGATAGAGCGGGGAGAAGAACGGACAGACTGACTGAAACACACTGCTGAGGGGAGCAGTGGGTGAGGCAGGAGAGATCTGCTGAGCCATATGGGTCCCCTCCCTGTCTGGAGGCAGGGATCGAACTCCTGTTGCAGTAGTTGTGGTTTGCTTCATAGTACATTGCTTAACCCTGCACCACCAGGGAGGCCCCTAATTCTATTTTTATATCATTTTACATAATTGTCTTCCTGATACTTCACAGATCAGACATGGAAAATTAAATCTTTCTTAAAACTGCATCAAAAAATTTTACTTTTTGCATATATATGATGAAGCAAGAGAAGTAAGAGAGTAGCTCAGGAGGTAAAAATATCTTGGTGCTGGAATAGCCTATAATAGTGTTATAACAGTCCTTATAATCACATTTTTAAAAAATGAAATATGTAGGTAAGCTCTTGAATATCAGTAGACTCCTTTATTTTCTTCCTCACCAACCCTCCTAATCATCTGGTGGTTATTCCATGCTACATGGAAAGGTAAATGATCTCTTTATATTTAACATGATGTTTATTAATTAAAATTTTTATATTATACCATTCATGTATATATTAAGTCAATCATGAATGCTTAAACACAGTTATGTTTAAAAACACTTTGAATATATGTTCATATACAGTTTTTCTAGATATATACATATGTAGGGTGAGGTATATGTTACACATTCATTACACACACATACACATATATATACATATATACAAACAGACTTAGAAATATAACTTTCAAAACTTCACTTAATCCATTTATTCTTACTGTAGATCAAAATTTCTGATATCATAAAAATATTTTGACAGCAGAACTTTAAATATCTTGCTGTAAAGGTTTGCTGGTAATCAATTCCCATAAGATTTACTTGCCTAACAAAGTTTATTTCTCTACCTTTGAAGGATATTTTATCTGGATATAAATTTCTAGGTTGAGAGAACTTTTTTGCTTCAGCAATATACTGATTTGTCTGTGTGACTTCTGACAAGGAATTTGCCATAAATCTTATTTGTATTCATTTGAAGGTAAGGATCCCTAGTCACATCCCAGCTATCTTGAAACATTTCTTTTGTTTTAGTTTCTGCAGCTTTAGTGTAGTATGGCTAAATGTGATTTGTTGTTGTTATTACTGTTTTGTGATATTTATTCTGAGTAGTGTCCTTTGAGAGTGTGGAGTCTATGGTTTGTTGTCTGTAGATAATTTTGCATAATTTCCACTCATTTTTTATTAATATTTATGCTCCCCATGGTCTTTTTTATTTTCCTGGGATTCCAACTGCACATGTATTACATTTTATGTCATCCTTAGCCTTTAAATTAAATGTTCTTTTCTTTGTTTTACTCATTTTTTTCTCACTGATGTAACTTTTTTTTTAATCTCTTGGCATTATACTTTGAATGCCTGTTGACTTGTCTTTAAGTTGACTAAAACTATTTTTTTAACCTTTGTTAAATATACTTACATTTCTTCTATTATGTTTCTATAACCATTTCCATTTACTCTTATAGTTTCCATCTCTTTGCTGAAATTATTTGATCGTACATTATGCCTACTTTTTACAATTAGCATTTTTGCCACAGTAAAGATAGTATTTCCAACTCCCAATCTCACAACTCCAATACCTATGTCTGAGCCTGGTTATAATTTATTTTTTATATACTTTGTTTCTTGTCTTCTTAGGGTGGCTTCCAACAACCTGTTGAAAGTAGGCCCTAAGGGTTAAAAAGCACAGGGCTATGAAGTTATCCAAAGCCACTGCAGCAGGAGTGTGATCCCTTACCAAAGAGATCACATGGCACACATTACACATGGTGCAGCAGACCTTTCTTTTCTCCCCCACTGCTCCCCTCAGCAGTGTATTTTAGCTTACCTGCCTGTTCTGCTCCCCACTGTCTCTGGTGACTTCTCTCACCGCCCCCTGCACCTCTAGCCTGTACCCCAGTTCTTGTACACATAAATAAATAAATAAATCATTGAAGAAAAAAAGGAGAAAGCAGGACTTGTAGGATAGAACAGTATGTGATGAGATAAAGGGATTTAAGTCTGAGATAAAAGATAAAATGAGAAAACAAAGAATACAGTGATGTGTGTGTAAATCCTATGGCAGTTGACTGTTAAAAAGTAAAAATCCTTTATTTTTGATATTCAGTGGAGAAAGTTAAATTAGAAAATAAAATGATATAATCAGTGATACAAAAATAAAGTATTCTAGAAGTTGGTATTTTGAGAAGAACATGAAAAGATATGGGTTGATTTTAATAAGATGTTATGTAAGCAAGTTGTGATTTTTGATGCAATCTCTAGGAAAGAAACAAAGTATAAAAATTTCACCTTGGTAAGGGAAAGTAGAAAGAATAAAAATTCATTTAATCCCAAAAAGAGGCAATAAAAAAGGTGTAGAAAATAGAAGATACAATATAAATTAAAAATCAAAAACAAGTTGATAGTTAAAATGAAAGTGAAATTTATAAAAAAAAAATCAATAACTTGACTATACCAAGTCACTGCTAATTACTAAGAACACAGTAAAGTTGAGAGTTAAAACAAAATATTGTATAAAAAATATGCTAATGAAAGCTTTGTCACACCTGCAAAGATATTCTGATTCTGAAACAGAATCAAATCAAAGAAAAATGGAGGACCCATAGGTTTTCATTGTCTCTGCCATAGGCTAGGGCAGCAGAGGTAAAGCATTAAGTATCTTTGGAGAAATTTTGTGACTGCAGTTTTCCTTTTTAGTCATTGTGTATAGCCAGTGTCTTTGTGCAGTAAGTGCTAATTGCATAAATATGTGGAATATATTCAAAGTATTGGTTCTTCCCCCAAAATATATCATAAAACAAGATGCTTAATCATATTTATAAGTTAGTTTTTTTTAAAATTATTATGTAATTCATTGTAAGTTCAAACATTATAAGATAGTCTAGAGAAGGTAAAAATATTTATTTACATTTGCCTCATTCTTCATATGAGAAATCAGTGTCAAGGGCTGCATAAGAATACAAAATCTTAAATAGTTTAAGTTAGGTACTTTCAAAGTAAATTCACATTAAATAATACAGACAATACATTTGTCATTTTCATAATTAACTTTACTAAAAGTATACATTGAGATAATATTTAAAAATGTTAATGAATATTATTTTATTGAAGAAAGATATACTCCTCTAGATCTTATGGTTACTGTAAATGTAGTGAAGTTCACTCCAATTCTGTTTGTGTTCTAGCATGCACAATATGTGTGTTAACATTTTTCTATTAAAAAAAACCTTTTGAATAAAGAATTTACATATTTAATTATATTCTTGATCGAAAACCTGTCTAGAATTAAAATTTTACACCAGTATAAATCAATGGAAGCATTGGTTTAAGACAAGAGAAAGTTTTTGACCAAATGCATTTTGCTAAGCATAAGAATTTAAAATTCTTTATATTTGATAACATAATATTTAATTTAATGAGTGACTTTACATTTAACTTTTTATTTGAATATTATAATCCCATAGTTTCAATTCATACCTATAATGTATATTTATAGTCATAATTAAATAATACTGAATGCTTGTTTAATAATCTTATAACACAAAAATTTTATAAAAATCATCATAAATGAACAATGAATATATTTTTAGTGATGAACAAGTAGTCTCAACACAAACATTTTAATATATGATAAGTATAAATATTTGATTAATCAGAACTTTCTAAATTCCTGATTAAAAAACATATAAAAGCAAAAAATAAATAATCTAAGGAAAAATTCAGTATAATCTTAGCAGAGCTTTGCAATTTAATTGTAGAGAAATAGGAGCTCTTGATAAAAAGGACACTATTTAATTTTGCTAGTGTGTTCAGAACTTCATCAATTTTCCTTTATTATTATTTCAATATGTTGTTTTAATCTTCCCTGCATTTTTTTTTCCTGGGAATGTGTTTTTGGTACTTATCTATCACAAATGCAATGAACATTTTAATCCCAATTAGTCTGGTTCTATCTTTAATTTCCCTAGGATATAACAATGTATCCTCCTGAGATATATTCTCCAAGTATATCTTTTATCTCTTATACCCGTGGGGACATTGTGGGAGGCAGTTTAATTCTATCATTCCCATAAAATCACAGAGCTTCCATCCCCTAGGTTAAATATCAAGTAAATCATTAAAAGGATAAAGACAAAGAGCTTATGCTTACTAGAGCCAGCACATAAATAAACATGAAAAACTTAAATGAAAAACCCTTAGGTACTGGAATGTTTGCAAGTATTTAACAGTGAAAACCTGTTAGCAACATAGAAAAGTTCTTTACAACAGCAGGGTAGCCTATGTTATTCTTTCCACTGAAATAGTTCTACACCAGTCGAAGCCAAATAGTTTATAAAACCTATTCCCACATCCAGTACAGTACCTTATGGAATAGAAGGTCGAGGAAAGGCTGCAAATAAGTATTTTGCAAGTCATGACTTGAAAATGGGCTTTTTCTTTACACGTACACACACACACACTCATTTTCTTTCTTGTATTTTATTTTTATTGAGATAGCATTGGTTTACAACACAATATATGATTCAGAGGCACCACTTCACACCTCTTCAGATGTATATTACCTTCTTAAATGCCAGCATATATGTGAATTTGTGCAGCGACAGTAGACACCGAAATAATTACAATAGAGAAAAATTTTCACATACCATAGACAAGACTGACTTGTCCTATTCTTAAAGCTCTGATTCAGTAGGCATTGGGTGGGCATAGTCATCATGTTTAAAGTAAGCAAATTGAAAGTCATTTAATAATTACCACGCCACTATGAGGCAGAGATTATGTTTTGTTTTGTTTTTTTTTTTTCATTCGTTTCTTTTTTACCCATTTGAGAGATGAGAAATGTAAGGCATAATCACCTCTTCTTCGGTCACTCTATGAGGAGACAAGAAAATACCTTTACTTTAGACAATATGCTGGGGTCAAATTGAGAGTTCCCTCATACTCAAAAACAAGTCAATTCTGGATAAAGTACGTTCAAGCATTCATACATTTACAGAGATATGGCAACAGGTTTTAGATCATAGTGGAGTAAGAAAGAATTAAAATGAATTTAAAAATCATTTTAAAATCCTGTAAGGGTCTTCCTGGTGGCGCAGCGGGTTGAGCGCCACACTTTGAAGCATTCTCGGCACAGCAGTGCGAGTTCCATCCCTGGCCAGGGAGGGGACCCACATGGCTCAACAGACCTGGCCTGCCTTGCCCTTTGCTCCGCTCAGCACTGTCTTTCAGTTGATCTGCCTGTTCTGCTTCCTGCTCTGGCTCTGGTGAATCCTCTCATGTCCTGTGGCTCTGGCTCTACCCTAGCTCTTGTATGTGTAAATAAATAAATCTTAAAAAAAAAAGAAAAATTCCTGGGAAATCGACTATGATATCAATGATACTAACAAATTAAGGAGAAACAGGAGCCAATACCTGTGAAATAAAGGAACACTGTGGGCAGTTTCCTTGAAGAGAAAGTCTAATATAAAATAAAGATGATCAGAATACTTTTTAAATTGAACTTTAGCAATGTAATACCTATAAGTGAGTTCATAAATCATAGAAAAAAAAAGAAAATTTAAAGGTGTAAAAAGATGGATTAAGGAAATAGTATTCAAATAAATCTTGGGAACGCTATTATTCAGCATGCATAAACTATAAATTAGAAAAAAACACAGAAATAAGATTACTAATTTATAACATTCATCAGAAAAAAAATATGTCTTAACTTAGTATGCATCTGCTAAGATTACTTCTGAATGTGTTAAGCAAAATTGGTAGAACTAAAGGAGTAAATGTATAATATGCCAGGACAACAAGAAATTTCAACATAATTTCAAATCATTGATGTCATCTGCAAAAGAAGTATGTAACACTATTCAAAAATTGGAGAATTCATATCCTTAATGGCATAGAGAATATAGCTAGACATAAAGTTTCTCTCCAAGTATCAATTATCTGTTATGTCAAAGACTAGATTCTTAAACCACTATGCAATAACAAATAATAAATAAAAATAAATTAATTCAATATCATCATAGAGTTGTAAGTAATTAAGCTATTAAAGACAGAATCATTGTGGAGATTAAAAATAAATCATAAAATGGGGCCTCCCTGGTGGTGCAGTGGGTTAAGCAACACACTATGAAGCAAACTGTAGCCACTGAAGCACGAGTTCGGTCGATACTGCCAGCCAGAGAGGAGACCCACATGGCGCAGCAGAC
Source organism: Galemys pyrenaicus (assembly GCA_019455555.1). Taxonomy (NCBI): domain Eukaryota; kingdom Metazoa; phylum Chordata; class Mammalia; order Eulipotyphla; family Talpidae; genus Galemys; species Galemys pyrenaicus. The sequence continues at coordinate 288,982 of JAGFMF010011521.1, forward strand.
CTCTCCTGTTGTGCCCACTGCTCGCCTCAGCAGTGTATTTTGGTCCATCTGCCAGTTCTGCACACCATCCCCACACCATCCCCACATCTTTGGCCTGTATCCCAGTTCTTGTATGCATAAATAAATAAAAAATATTTTTAAAAAATAAAAAAAAATTAAATCATAAGATTGACAATACACATTTGCTACAGTAAAGGTAGTAGTTTAAATTATTATGATCTTAAATGTTTATATTAAAAGAGAAAACAAGATATTAGTTAATAAGTAGGCATCAAAAATTATGGTGTTAGCTTGTTCGATAAATGGTACTGGGAAAACTGGACAACTACATGCAAAAGAATGAGGCTAGACTATTACCTCTCACTATACACAAAAACCACCTCAAAATGGATCAAAGACTTAGATTTAAGACCTAAAAGTGTAAAATATATAGAAGAAAATATAGGCAAAACACTATGTGATTTACATCTCAGTAACAGCTTTAAAGATACATCACCTATATTCTTCCTAGGGGAGGAACCATCTGGTATTTTTCTTTTGCCTTCTGACTTCACTGAGCATAATCCCTTCCAGTTCCATCTATGTTTTAATGAATACATCTAGTTTTTCTTTTTTGATTGCTGAACAGTATTCCATCAAGGAAAGGAATAATAATAATAACAATAAAGACACAAAAAACAAAAATGAAAAGACAAGGACAAATTGGGGACACTTGGTGGGGAGGGAAGAGGGGGAGGGTTGAGGGCAGATGGGAGCACGGGGGACTGAGGTGATGGTGCACTGGTGATATGGTGATGGGGAATACACAGGGATTACAATCGATGCCAAATATCTATAAATAAAGTTAATAAAAATAAATAAACTTATATTCAAAAACAAACAAAGAAGATACATCACCTAAAGCAAAGAAAATGAAGGAAAAGGTAAACAGCTAGGACTACATCAAACTAAAGTGCTTCTATACAGACAAAGAGACATTACCCAAACAAAGAGACACCCCACTGACTGGGAAAAAAAATTTGCACTCCATATAACTTATAAGAGACTGATCACAAAGATCTACAAAGATCTCACAGGACTCAACGAAAACAAAGTAAATCATCCAGTCAAAAAATGGGCAGAAGAATTAAAAGACAGTTTTCCCAAGACGAAGTGCAAATGGCCAATAGGCATATGAAAAAATGTTCAACATCCCTCATAATCTGGGAAATGCAAATTATAAGGATCATGCAATACCACCTGATGCCAGTAAGAATGCCACATATTAAAAAAAAAAAAAACTAGCTACTACAAATGTTGGCAAGAATGTGGTGAAAAAGAGCTCTCCTACACTGTTGGTGGGAATGTGAATTGGTTTAGCCTCTATGGAAAGCTGTATGGAAGTTCCTCAGTCTGCTGAAAATGGAGTTACCATATGGCCCAGCAATCCCTCTCCTAAGGATTTACCCAAAGAACACAAAAACATTAATTCAAAAGAATACATGACCCCATGTTTATTGCAGCATTATTTATAAAAGGTAAGATATAGAATCAGCCTAAATACCTAAAAATACTGGATCAAGGAAATGTAGTATACATATACAATAGAACATTATTCAGCAATCAAAAATGATAAACTAGAGCCATTTGCAGGAACATGGAAGGAACTTGAAAGGAGTATGCTCAGTGAAATAAGTCAAAAGGTAAAAGAAAAATATAAGATGGTCTCACTTAGAGGAGAATTATAAGGGATCAAGGGGAAAAATAACAAAAACATAACAAACCAAAAATAAACAGACAACTGCATATCAGAATCATCTGCAGGGAAGAGGGAGGATTTGGTTTCAGGCTGGGGCAGGAAGAACACAAGAGACTGTAATGATGGTGCATGGTTGAACAGGTGGTGGAAACTTTATGGGGACTACACCTAGAAAAGAAAGCAAATATTTTTTTTTTTAAAGATTGATTTATTTATGCATACAAGAACAGGGGAACAGGCCAGAGGTGTGGGGGTAAGAGGATTCACCAGAAACAGAGTAGGGAACAACACAGGCAGACCGACTGAAACACATTGCTGAGGGAACAGCAAGCAGGGGAGCATCAAGCTGGTCTGCTGCGCCATGTGGGTCACTCCCCTGGCTGGTGGCAGGGATCGAACTCGTGCTGCAGTGGCTATGGTTTACTTCATAGTGTGTTGCTTAACCCACTGTGACACCAGGGAGGCCCCTGAAAGCAAACATTTTAAGAAAATAAATTATTAAAAAATATGGTGTTAGAAAATAAGTAGATCTCCTATGACACCCCCCCAAAAAAAGAAGGAAAGAGCTAAGTGCAGACATCAAATGAATGATACAATAGGAAAAAACCTAAGGTCAAATGTTTCTTCTCCAAAATGAATAATAAACATTGACCATGAATAAAAGAAAGAAGGATCAAATAATAAGTTGATATTTTTTGAGTACTCTGTTTTTTCTCTTTGATTAAATCCCTTCCATACTATTTCTGCCACTTGATTGTTATACTCAGAAATGATGTTCATATTTTTTACTCTATATAAGATAACATCACAACCATGTCCAGGGTATGTATGCACACACAGGGACATTTAAATGAAAGAAAGGTTTCATTGAAAATACACTTTAACAATATACTGTTTCCTATCCCATCCCACCCATCATGTCTCACCCTATTCTATCCCAGTCTATACTGCTGGCCATGACCCACAACATGGATCTTAAACATACTGTGGTTTGACTCTTATTTGCAATTCTTCTACAATTGAGATGCTAGTGTTCCACTCTACAACTCATACTATATCTCAATCCCTTTATATCTACCACTCCAAAAATTCTTTGACCAATTTCCAAATTATATATCACATGGATTTTATAACTTGCACATTATTGCCTATGAATTTAATTTCTACGTAACCCTCCATGTCCACATATAAGCCCACAGTCTAACATTCTAATTATACACACACATGTACAACCGACCCCGTAACTCCCTGTGTTTTTTGTGTTAATTGGAAGAAGCTCAAACCTTGGGAGCTCCTGTTTTTGTCCCTGCATCCATATAATTGTCTTTAGTAAGAAAAAAAAAAAAAACATAAATGCATGCCTGGATCCCTGTTAAAGTCAAAACCACTAACTTTAATTATTACTTTATTATTATACTATTAAATTAAGATATTTTCTTTTTTTTGAAGATTAAATTTATGTATGTATACAAGAGCTGGGGTACAGGCCAGAGTCATGGGAGGTGAGAGGATTCACCACAGACAGATGGAGAGCAGAACAGAATAGAGATATTTACTCCTACACTTTAAAGGTAATACTATGAAACCTATGAAACTTAAGTTTTAAAATTAAATATATCACTTTAATACGAATACATAACTGAATATATATGAATAAATTATGTATTCTAATTTAAGAAAGTACGAGTTGACACAGTGGAATGCCCATTTTATTTGTCATTTCCCCCCACACACCAGAGCTGTCTATTAGTCCATTTTAATAATGTCATAGTAGACAGCCAATGTGTTGTCTCCATGTTAGTGGACATAAACCTTGTCCCACATCCAGAATACTCACATAAAGTTTTATGATCTAGGCTTTATTGAGAAGATCCCAGCGAAAGTATTGATGTTCCCATCAGTTTTGATCTAAAACTATAATTAATAGCTTGTTTCCTTTCATTTCAATGGAGACAATCAAATTCTAAGCTAATTAGGTAGAGATAACCCATAAATTACTGTTCAAGTAAAAAAGAAAATCTGGTTTCGAAACAGAAGGCTTTCAGAAATTTAGAAAAGAACATGCATTCACAGTACTTCTCCTGACATTTAGAGATGTTTCATATGTCTTTAAAGATATGAAAGGCATCGCTTATTATCTGAAACTAATAGGATCTTCTAGAAACGACAATTTATCTTCAGTCAAAACAGCTTTCTTTACATAACCAGATGAATTTTCTAGATAATCAGAAGTAATTTTAATGACTTTCATTTTTCACTACACGTAATTCTGCACTTTCACGGGCAGTATGTTTGTGTCATGCCGAGGACACCTAGTGTTGTCATAAGCCACACCTGTCACATGTAATGGTCCCCACTGATAAGATTCTTAATGTAAAATTTTTTCACTACTATTTAATTTTGGTTTTGTTTTTATATTTCAACCTAAATTTAATAAAAGAGAATGAATTTTAATTATTAAAAGTATTCAATAATTAAACCACTTGGCATTAGTCCAGTTTTTAAATACTTCACAATCTCAATTTGTCAAATATTGAAAGACTTCCATTTTCTTTTTGAGTGATTATACTACCCCAACACAGATGATAAAATAAGAGTAATTTGGTTATGATGACCCACTTAAAAGAAAAAAAAATCAAAATATTTAAGACTATGTCTACTAAGTGCCTCCTTAAATTTCACCTCCCCCATCTTGCCTACAAAACTCACCCTCCTAACTTTAAAACCAAACAAGTCACATTGCTTTAGTGAACAATGAAATAAAAATTGAAAATTGCACATTTCTTACAGAAGAAATAATTTCAAGAACATGTTTTATGTGTTCACAATTTTAAAATACTACAGTCATTTGTTTTACTTGTTTACTTTTTATTAAGGTAACGCTGGTTTAAACCACTGCATATGATTTAGACATATAGGTTTATAATTCTGCAAGTAGAGGTTACAATATCACACATATCACCAAATCATCCATAATCCTATATTTTAGTAAATACTCTGGTAGCTCTCTGGATTTTATAAGAAAAACCCTTTTAGTTTATATAGATGCTTGGAGAAGCCTGGGTTCAAGTACAGGTTAATGTTTTTTTTTCCTGAGTCATTGCTTCTTTCCAGTGCATAAACTCTGTTGAGCCTTCCTTATAGGCCCCAAACTATTTTCTCTATACAGCTTTTATTTTCTCCCACAGGATCATTTAGTTTTCTTCTGAATGTTAGATTTCTCTGAAATAATATTAAGTTTGGCAGATGAAATGTATGAAAAGCTTGTATTTCCCTTTTTCTCTTATGGGATGATAGACCTCAATATTTAAGAACTAAGATGTGCATACAGTATAAATAACATTAAAATATTATTTTGTTTATTCTGTAAGGCTATTCTAATTTCTAAATTAGTCTTTAAAAATTAAAAATAAAGTTAGGAGTAGAAGCACTTAACTTGAATCTGCTCAATGAACATTCCTTTGCTTAATTACATATGCCTCTAGGTGTACATACACATCACGCACATAAACACGAACACATCACATGATGCTTCCTATGTAGTATATATTGTTATTATAAATATAATATTGTTCTAATAACATGAGAAAATAGTTAATTTTCTGATCCCCTGAATGGTATCATCCCACCACTACACATACAAATACCAGGTACAAATGCAAATGCAGGTGCATCTGGTGATATTCTGGTTTACACGTGTTTGATCATTATTATAATGATCATATTTGTCATTGCAAGATGAAATAAAACAGTTAAGGAATTTGAATTTGGATTTTACTTGGGGTAAAATAGACCTTTATTGTATGCACAAAACATCCACAAAATTGGATGTTAAATGCAATCTGACTTTAAGCTTGTTTCAACATTTATTTAATTGATTTTTTTTTTTACCTAGTAGGTATCATTTACCTTTCTTAGATCACTGTAAGTTACCTTAATTTTTTGAAGTAACACTATCATCTAACATGGTGGAAGTTTCAGGTGTACATCATTGAGAATCAAGCTGTGAATATATGGCACTAAAAACACAATTTTCCATATTAAGTTAGGTTTTTCAAGAGAAACAGGCCATCAATTATTTGTTTTCAATGCTGGCTCAAAAATTTTACTTTTAATAAGAAAGCAAGAGTGAAAGATTGAGAGAGACTATCAAGAAGAAACAAAAGGCTCCCCATTCTTACAGGAGTAATTTCCCCACAGGCTGATGGCACAGTCACGAGGTCAATTTCACTAGCTTGCTAGGAGAGGAGGTTCTTTGGATGCCTATATTTCCTTCTTTACATTACACATACTCTTGCCTTCACTTTGTACTTTTCATTAGATAATTTGATTTCTTATATGAGCTTCATGCTATGGGCACTTTTCAATTTCCATTGGTTTTATATGCTTGTTCAGCTATGCTAGGATTTTTGCTGGAAATTTTTCTCTTCATAGTACAACATTGTTCTTGTTTCCCCTTTAGGGAAATCTATCATCTGGAGAGATTAAAAAAGATTTATGATTGAAAGATAAGTAAAGATAGTCTCTTTGTTCCATGTCTCAAATGATTACTTTGACGCAAAGGAACCAGACTAAACATGTCCCTGCATGTCAGCCTAGCATTTTTAGCATGTCCCCCGACCACGTATTAGTTAAGTTGTAGTATATTAAAAAATAGCAATACCAGATGTATTAAAATAACTTGGCACCCAGTATTATACATTCTAATATATTCTTGAGAATTGTTATTTCTGGAGTTAGATTTCAGGTGACTAAATACCATCATCTACTTTCATGACAGTCATTTAAAGTATTTCTATTTTTAAAAAAATGACAAATTGTTTTAAAAATGTACAAATAGTTTTAATTTTTTCACTATATAAATATTGAGTTGGGTCTCCCTGGTGCCTCATGGGGTTAAGTCTCAGCACTGTGAGGCTGTCCACATCCACTGCAGCATGAGTTCTATCCCCGGCCAGGGAGCTGACACATACGGCACAGCAGACCTCTCCTGTCTTGTCCACTTATCACCTCAGTAGTGTATTTCAGTCCTTCTACTTGTTCTGTTCCCCACTCTATCTCTGGTGAATCCTCTCACTCTTTCCTGTACCTCTGGTATGCACCCCAGATCTTGTATGCAAAATAATTCAAATAAATCCTTAAAAAAACATTGAATCTTATTATGTCCTCATCACTTCTGTTAGTTATTATGAAAATCATGATATATGAAACATAGAAGTTTGTTCCCCTCATGCACCTTATATTTTAATATAAATAACATAATAAATTAAGACATAAATATGCAACATATCACATATAATTATTAAGATGAAAAGTAAAGTATGTTCAGGAAATTGAAGGTAATGCTAATTATTATTTTCCTAATGTGGTTCAAGGCAGATTCTCTTCAGAAGAAGAAAAAAAATATATGAGAAGAATAGGAAAAAATAGAGAGTACAGACTAGGCACATTAGTAGTAGTACCATATCAAGTAAATAACAGTATAAATGATGTGAAGTAGGAATGAGCGTGTCATGACTGGTGACTGCCAACACCACTGTGACTATAGTGTGATAAACCAAGGAGACGGGAGATGAAGAAACCATGATCATATTTTTGGCATGTTCTTGGTACTGACACAAGGCATATTATTTGGGGTTCTTTTATCCCATATATTGCAGCATATCTAGCATCCTAAATCCTCTGCACTAAATGCTACCAGAGATATTCAGACAAATATCAAATTTCCTGGGGCCTCCCTGATGGCCTAGGGATTAATCTCAGCATTATCAACACCGAGCTTGGTCTCCAGCCAGGAAGCTGACCCACATAAGGCGCAGCAGCCCTCTCCAGTCTAACCCACTGCTCCCTTCAGCAGTGTATTTCAGTAGACCTACCTGTTCTGCTCTTTACTTTGTCTATGATGAATTCTCTCACCCCCTGTAACTCTGGTCTATACTCCAGTTCTCCTATGCAAAAATAAAAAATATTTAAAAATAAATCAAATTTCCCTATATATTTTCAAATAAATTGTTGAATGTGTTAGGCCTTATGACAAAATTTTTGAAGTGTAAATTAAATGTTTCAATTAAATGTTTTTGAAGTTACCACAATGTGATTGGACTTGGAGTTACATGTTACAGATAAACACTTGTGAATTCTGCAAGATTAGTGTAGTGACATGCATTTATATTTTTATCTTTTCATAAAAGGCATTCATACATTTTATATTTAAAAAAAATAAACCAGGATGTTCCAAAGACATTAAGTCCTAAATGGAAAAAATGAGAGAGAGAATGAGAGAGAGAGAGAGAGAGAGAGAAAGTGAGAGAAACAGTAGAACTGTTAAGACTCACTGGCATAGTGAAGTTAAGACACAAGTGAACATAAGTGGTAGTGGCAAGAAAAATACCCACGGGATATTCTGACAAGATGGCAGCATAATCATGGCACTAGACTCACCTCCTCCATCTATTGAAAACTAAACTACATTGTTCAAACAACCCAATAAGAAAATGAGCAGAAGAGCTTATTAGACACGTCTACAAAGAAGCCACAAAGATGGCCAGCAGGCACATGAAAACATGCTTGTCATCCTTTATCATTAGGGAAGTGAAAAATAAAAACCACAAAATACCATATCACAGCTTTGAGGATTATTCATATTAAAAAGTTGAGAAACTGGCCTCCCTGGTGGTGCAGCAGGTTAAGCTTCGCACTGTGAAGAATTTGCTACACAGCAGCGTGAGTTTGATCTCCGCCCAGGGAGGGGACTCACATGGCTGGGTCAAACCTCTCCTGCCTTGTCCACTGTCCCCTCAGCAATGTGCTTCGGTCCATCTGCCCGTTCTGCTCCACACTCTGTCTCTGGTGGATCCTCTCACATCCCGCGCCTCTGGTCTGTACCCCTGTTCTTGTATACATAAATAAAAAAAAATCTAAAAAAATAAATAAAAAGTTGAGAAACAAAAGTGCTGACTAGAACCCTTGTACACTGCTGTAAGGAAAGCACACTGGGCCGTCCTTACGGAAAACAGTGTAGAAACTTCTCAATATATTAAAAATGAATCACCATATGATCTAGCAAGGAGGAACATCATAAAAAAGAGAAACTACAGAGCAGTATCCCTGATGAAAATAGATATGAAAATCCTCAACAAAATTATAGCAAAGAGAATACAGTGATATATTAAAAGCATCACACATCATAACCAAATGGGGTTTATTCTAGGGATACAAAGTTGGTTCAATTTACATAAAATTAATTTAATTTACCACATCAACAAAAGAAAAGATAAAAATCATATGATCATATCAATATATGCATAGAAGGCATTTGACATGCATTTATGATAAGAACTGGTAGTAAAATGGGGGTAGAAAGAAAAGAAATGACCATTGTAAAGATAATATATGACAAACACACACACACAAAAAGCAAATTAACTAAATATACATTTTAACCAAAAAGACATATAATGGCTAACAGGCACATGAAAAGATGTTCCTCATCATTTATCATTAGGAAAATATAAAACCATTGTAAGATATCACCTCACACCTGTGGGAATATATTACATCAAAAATATTAGAAACAACAACCATTGAAAAGAATGCAGAGCTAATTAAGAGACAAAAATTAAACTATTGACAGTATCCAATATTTATGAAAATATAAAGAAAAGGGCACTATTTTGTGTTAAAACTTAGGTAACACTAGTTCACTGTTGGTGGGAACATAAAGTAAGCTAGCCATTATGGACAACAGCAAAGGGATTCCTCAAAAAATAAAAAGAATAGGACTACCATATGATTCAGTTATCCCCATATATTGACACAAAGAATATAATTCTTTATATTACCCAACTAAATCAAATCACTAAATCAAAACACCAAGTCAAAAAAAACCAAAAACATGGCTCTCTATGTTCACTGCAGGATTATTTATATTAGTGAAGATAAGGAAATAACTAAACTGTCCACTGATGAATGAGCAGATAAAGAAGGCGTGATATGTTATGCAGTGGACTATTACGCAGTTATTAAAAAGAAATAAATCTTGTCATTTGTGATGGCATTTATTTTTTACCAAGTGTTTATCTTTTTAGTGGAGAACATACATTTCAATAGAGTAGGAAATAAGAGGGTTCCAGTGCTCCAATAGGCACAGGGTGTGAAAAGTCAATTCAATAAAGAGGTAAGTCATCACTTGTGATGCCATTGATGGACACTGAGGGTATTATGAAGACCACATCATTTCACTTTTATGTGTAAGATAAATAAAGCTAACAAACAAGATAAAAAATGAACACAGATTCTGATAACTAAGAGGGGGATACCACAGAGGAAGGTCAGTTATGTAATGGTGAATGGAAACTAGAATTTGGTGCTTATCATAATATAGTTTGTACAGATATTGAAGGATACAGTTATACACCTGAAACATGCAACACTATAATCCAGTGTTACTAAGTTTTAACAGAGTGCCATTTTCCTTATATTTTTATAAACCTATTTTCAGAAACACCAGATAGTTTCATAATTTTTTATTAAATTTTAAGGCTCAGAAGCATTATTTTCAGTTTAATTGGAATTTTCAGTGTATCTAGATATTAAATGACATTTGCTATTTCTTATTTCTAAAATTCATCTTTATACCATTTTCTTGTTTTTCAAATTTTCATATTTGCATTTTCTCAATTGAAACAACAAGTTGAAAATCAGGGACTTTCATCCATTTTTATAATCTAGGATGCAAATACTTGAAGTGCATTGGTGATATGTATTTAATTTCATCTTATTTATAGATCATATTTTTCTGAAATATTAATAATATCAATTTATCAAGTTGAAAATGAAATGTCAGGGCCTCCTTGGTGGTTCAAGAGGTTGGGTGCCACACTGTGGAGCTTCTGTGGCCACTGCAGTATGAGTTCGATCTCCAGCCAGGGAGGGGACACACATGGTGCAGCAGACCTCTCCTGCCTTGCCTACTGCTCCTCTCAGCAGTGTATTTCAGTAAATCTGCCTGTTCTGCTCACCACTCTGTCTTTGGTGAATCCTCTCACACCCCATGCCTCTGGCCTTTACCCCAGCTCTTGTTTGCATAAATAAAATCTAAAAAAAAAAAGAAAATGAAAAATCAGTAGAATTAATTCATTGCATTACTATGTGCTGCTTGTATAAACTTGTCAAGAAATGATGTTCAACAAACATTTTTGTGTTTCTACATGTTCAGGGCTTTCTGAGCAAAGAAAACAGACACCTGAGGAATGATTAAATAGTAACGTGTCTAGGAATTTTGAGAGAGTGAATTTCCCCAGAGCTTTTTGCTTCTATTCATATAGTATTAAAGTTTAAAGACAACTTTCTTACCTCCCCAGTGACATCAGCTTCCATGCCAGGGTTGAGTCCTATATATTTATATACAGAGGAGAGAATGGACATATGTACAACTTGTTCTACACAGCTCTAAATGTCATAATTCCAGACTCCCTGTTCCATAGTGCAAACTCCTCTGTATGCAGTTCATCTGATTCATCAGCTCACATTGTAAGGATTTAGAGAGAGAGAGAGCATGGACACAAAAGAAAGAGAGAGAAACTTATTTTGGTTGTCAGCAGGGTTGTATATTATACCCTGCATTTTCTTTTTTTTTTTTGAAAACAATATGATTAGAAGCACATCACCTTGATCCAGTGATGAACAAGCCTAACTCCTAAACTCTTAGTCTAGCCTTATACTAAAATGAGTGTCATTATCTCATATGTGATAACCTCATACATTAATAATTCCAAGGATTTTATATGTACATTTATTTAACATTACATTAAAGAAAAAATAAAAAATATAAAATAACTTAATAACAGCAGATTTTGACCTAGAGAGGAGAATTTAAATTTTGAAAAATGATTATAAATATGAGAACATGGGGATTCTCATGACTTTGGGCTTTAAAAACATTTTAATTTTGTTTTATTCTGTTCACTTTCTTATGAAGAAACTTGCACACTTATATTAACTTCTATATACCAAATGAACAAAACTATTTAGGTGATCCTTTTTCTGTACTCCCCAAAACATTTTTTGGCATACAGTTAGTAACTGACTCACACTCTAGTTGAATCTGTACCAGCAATACCTGTGTAAATGCATGATGCATGATTTTGGAACCATCTAAGATATTTATATCTTCACTGAAAAATTTTCAAGGAAACAATGATATTTATTTAAAAAGAAGATTTATTATTTATGCATAAAAGAACTGGGGTACAGGTCAGAGGTGTGGTAGGTGAGAGTGTCCACTAGGAACAGAGTGGGGGACAGAACTGGCAGATTGACAGAAATACACTGCTGAGGGTGGTAGCTGGTGAGACGGGAGCGGTCTGTTGTGCCATGTGGGTCACCTCTCTGTATAGGGATCAAACTCTGCTACAGTGGCTGCAGATGCATCATAGTGTGGTGCTTAACCCTTTGTGCCACCAGGCAGGCCCCCCAAAATGATACTTCTTATCCAAATTAGATCCTATCTCATCCCTTTGTGAAAAAATGAGGTATTCTTAGATATTTCTATGGTATTAAAGTGAAGTCAAGAGAAGTCCACAAAATAAGCTGAATGTCTAATATCTTCTTGGAGAGTCAATTTTTATACAAAAGTCTTATTTTAATGTACATAATTATCACAAAGTGAATGTTCCTGCTGCCAGCTATTCTAGGTGAGTTTGTATTATAAATGTATCCCTGGATACATATCAGAGATCCAGCATAAACAAAAATAATGTGACTTTTATATCTCAGAATATAACAGGAACATAAGTATTTGAATAGTAAAGAGAAAAAAGGACATTACTATCCATCAAACTTGTGAGATCCTTGGCATAGCAAACTGCTACCACTTGTTTCATCTTCAACATCTAGTATAAGTTAAATGTTCCATACAGCCAAAACTGCCTTGTGACACATACTATGTACTCAAGAGAGTACGTAGAACATCACACAATTCATATCTGGTAAGTATCAAATTCCAACTACATAGTGGTAAAAAGCACACTAAATCTGCAACCAGCTGTAATCATGACTCCATGATATCCCAAATTAACACATTTATGTTTTCATGGAAGGTTATATAAATGATGAATGAACATATAGATGGATGAAGGGAATGAATGGACTGATAGACAGATGGACAGGTAGATGGAATTTAGAAGCTGATTTGTTTAAGTTGAATGCCTATAATGCCTAGTGTTTCAATCAAAAGGTCAGTGATAACTAAAAGGGATTTTTGATCTTTCTCCTCCATTTCTTTTATAATTTTCCAGACATTCAAATGTCAAAAGGCGGTTAGGTAGGTATTAACATAAGTTCTCTGCATATGAGAAGAGCGGGACACTAAGTGCACATGAACAGTTCCATTTTTCTTCTGCAGAATAGATTGTTTCAAAAATCTGATGACTGTTACATCTGTATAAGGAAGCCCTGGATTCAGGATGCAATTATTTTCTGTAAAGTTCCTTTTACCTGATTGCTGAGATTTTAGGACTATATTACAGTGTCTTGTTATCATTTTCAGATGCAATATTTTCTATCAGCTGTAACTCTAAGCTATTACAGTACTGAGAGGAAATTGTGAAATGGTGTATTACACAATATTGAACATCTGCTATGTTCCAGACACCATGTAAGGTGTGTCATATAGATTATCATAACTATATTTTGCAATCTTACTAATATATGCCCCTATTTTTTTCCTAGATGAGGAAAATGATGCTTAGAATACCCCTTATCCAAGGAAACATTATTAAGACATATTCAAAATGGAATCAAATGTTGAAATTGTGACTCTGAAAATTCTCTTCTGTCAACCTTTCTTAAGGAATGAATATGAATTTAGAGTTAATGAGCCTTTCTAGTAATATTTTTTTTAAAAAATCAAATGTTGTTTGATTTTATTGATATTGATATTAGCAGACTGAAGTATCTAGATATTCTAGATATAGAATAAAGAGAGACCCTTTAGAAAATGCACAAGATCCTTCATAAAATTAGCTAAAGTAAAGTTCATAGCATTTGGCTATGATGACATATTGGGTTTCACTTAGAGTAAACTTGGTAGAATCGCAAGCAAAACAATTGAGCACAACTGCTGATAAGTGATGGGATAAGCTATTTGCTATCTCATAAAAAGTCAAAATACTACTACTTTTTTTTTCTGTATAGTTGAGACCCTCAGAAAGAAGAGGGTAATGAATCTTTTAAGGAACATACAAATACTGACTTCCAGTCATCCCTCCAAGTGAGCCCAACTTTCCACCTGGAAACATTTACCCCATTCCTCCTCATCTTGGATTGGCACTGTGTACCAATCCTGTAAGACACAATAAAATTACCCAAAAGTTACATGCAAATGTGTTTCTTAAAAACAATGAAAAATAAAATACTCTTATACAGACCTCCTAAAGGTCTATTACTGGAAAGAAAGTTCTTAGGAAACTAAAACACTGTTTTAGTTATTAATCTAATAGGTTGCCTAAATGCCATATTTTGATATTCATCAAAAACTACTGTTTATTTGCAGAGTAAAAAATATGTGAGCCACTTCTCTTAACCTCATGACCCTTAAAATTTATTTTTATACGATATTTGAAAGACATCTTACCTGATATGAACTAGAGAGAGTTATTATGAATTGGGTTGCTACACTGAGTCTAGAAAATGTTTGAGCTGTCCTGCCTGCTGATAAGAGCACAATGAGTAAGTGATAAGGAGCAATGGAAGACATAACATTTAATAAAACTTGGATCAAATAAAATTATTGCTGGTCCAATGATACCACAGGACTTTAACATTTTATTTCAATGATATCTATGTATTGTGAAGTTATATTGTCACCTATATAATAAATTATATAACAAAAATGTTATGAAATGTTACTGCATTATAAAAATTTACTCTACTTGTTGGTAATAAAGTCTGTGATACCTGATTTAGAAGATAAGTAATTGCTTTCATGGTTTCTGAGTTAGGTGCTAAAATTATTTAGTAGATAATAGGGCTTCTGTCAAAACTCATCATATATTCTTTGAACCTATGAATTTCCAATTCATAACACCTCCTCCTGGGCTGATTAATTGAAAACCATTGAGCTGAAATATTGTTTCTCTTCCTCTCTATACTACTGTCTTATATACATGGTTCGATCTGCATAACAAGAAAAAATCCACCATAGATACTATTTCAAAAGTAGAACATGTTAATAAGTCATATATTGAAGACCTAATTAATCAACTCAACAATTTTAGCAATGATTGTAAAGATGAAGGGGGATATTTTGGGTTTCTATTGTCTCATCTAAGAGTTTATAGAATACACAGAACTCTTGCAGATCAATACAACAATTTACAGATCCATCACATTATATGAAAGGAAAGCCACTTAAATTACTCAAGCAGTTTATAGGAAGCACTTTCAAGTTTAATAATATATTCTGAAAAGGGAGTTTGTCTAATGCATTTTTTAAAACATGTAATGACAATTTACTCTGAACTATAGCAAAAAAGTTAGCAAGTCTATATTTTTAGTAAAAAACATATTCATATTAAATTATTTCAGGTTTTAATTAATGTTGTATACTTGTACTTTTAAAATTTATAGAGGGAGTCTTTCATATATTTACCAGGCAGGATATATTCTAAGACTCATTTGCAAAGCATTAATATGAATTTCACAGTTACTCAAATTTTAACAAGTTGTTTATCCGAATTTGGATACTGATATCCAGGGGTTCTCATTTGATACACCTACTTAGCACTTCTGTCACTTTAAATAGAAAGTGAGCTGGTCATCTTAAGCATGGAATACGCACTTGAACATAAAAATGATATATACTATGCCTTCCCAAAAATAATTCAAAATCAAGTGTGCAGCATTTGCAGAATAAGTAGGATAGCAATGCCTACTAATTATAGCTAAGTAAAAAACATTGGCAGGGAAGATACCAGGAAATTAGAAAAAAAAAAAATAAGAAGAACACAAGAAAGAAATCTAAGGGAATCCATTAGTTAACAGTAATTTATTACAGTTTATTACTTTGTCAAATATATAAAGTGACCAATATCTTCTGTGTGGTACATACTACCTCTAAACAATCCAGTCCACAATTACTGTATTTAACAAAATTAAAAGTAATAAATTAATAAATTTCATGGTGAAACTTTTTAGAATACAATGACATTTTAAAAAAATAAAATAGTAGTTATCTGGATTCATTTTTCCCCATGCAAAATTCCAACAATGAGTTATTAATGGAGAATAAATATAAAGATAAAGGAAGTGGAGGGAAGGCATAAAGAGACAGAGAAGAGAAATGGGGAAGATGCGGGAGTGAGGGCAGAAGGATGAAGAAGAGGAAGAAGGAAAGGACGAGGAGAAGGAGGGAGGGAAGAATAATGAAAATGATAGAGAAAATCACCGCACTAAATTTACAATATGTGAGAGAATTAGAGAAACCTCTGGAAGCTTGGTAACTGATGAAAAAAATAGATGAAATTCTACACCATATATGAGGAGACTACAGTGGAAAGGACCTAAACTATCTTCAAAGCTCCTGGAGCACAGGACACACAAGCACACAGCAGAGGGCAGTAGGTGGATATGTTTTCTCACTATCAGGTTGCCTCCCTCGATCGGTTGGTAGGGAGACTACAAGGGAGACTACTGTATTAACTGGAGAATAGAGGCATATGCCCACATACATGTGAAGATGTACCTCTGAAGTTAATATAGTTTCATACAATAATCATAACTCAATGAAATTAAAAAATTAAGAATTTAATGAAATACAGAAATTAAAGTATTAATTGAATGTCATCAAACCTTCACATCAACCATCAAACACCATATTACCAATTAAAGTATAGAAGAGAAAGAGAAGGAAGAATATAATCCAATATGCTTTCCATGCTGCAATAGCCATTAGATTTAGAAAGTGATCAAAACACAGGGAAAAATGTTACAATTATCTACACAGCAGCAATATTGTAAAAGTTAAAAGTTTTAAAATGTTCAAATGTTTCTAAAATTTTCAGAAAATAAAATCACTAGCCAAGCAAGACCAATATTTCATTAGAGCTCTAACCTATAAACTAGACCACTGAAAAATGCCTTTGCACTTTTTTTTAGATTTATTTTTTTATGCATACTAGAGCTGGGGTACAGACCAGAGTTGTGGGAGGTAAGAGGATTCACCAGAGACAGAGTGGGGAACAGAAGAGGCAGATCAACAGAAACACACTGCTGAGCGGTGCAGTGGGCGAGGCAGCAGAGGTCTGCTGTGCCATGTGGGTCCCCTCTTTGGCCGGGGATCAACCTTGCGCTGATGCACTGGGATGCTTCATAGTGTGGTGCTCAACCGGTTGCACCACCAGGGAGACACAATGCCTCTGCTCTTTTAAAGGAAAGTACATTTTATCTAATATTCTATATGAAATCAATCAAAATATTAAAGATTACTTTAGAGGTGAGAACTTAGAGGACTGAAACAATAACTAACAGGAACCTCCAGGAGCAATCACAGGAAAATGAAATGCTTCAAGGGAATATTTGCATGGACAATCTGAAGAAATATAAATTAAGAAAATAATAGACACACTGACAGACACACACACATATACTCAAGTAGCATTCTTGACATGAGGAGATGCAAACTTTGGCTGTGAGCATTTGTCTCTTACACAATTGTTTGAGAAACAGTCAAAACGCTACAAGTGGAGAAAACAATAAAATTTTTAAAAGATTTATTTATGTATGCATACAAGCACTGGGGTACAGGCCAGAGGTGTGAGAGGTGAGAGAACTCACCAGACAGAGTGGGGAACAGAACAGGCAGAGCTACTGAAATACACTTCTGAGGGGAGCAGCTGGTGAGGCAGGAGAGGTCTGTCTGTGCCATGTGGATCATCTATTCAGTCAGCGGCAGGGATCGAACTAGTGCTGCAGTGGCTGCAGTTTGCTTCATATTGGGTTGCTTAACCCACTGCACCACCAGGGAGGGCCAGAAATTACGAATATTAATCTTAGGATTTCAGAAGAGAACATTAACTTGATGATTTTTTAAATGATAAAGAGGAAAATGCAGAGAGGCTGTAGTTCAACATGGGGTGCCAAAAGAAAGTGTAAAAGAGAGTGAGTCCATCATAACACCATTTATAGTCTATGACCATCCTGATGAAAGGTCAGAATCCATTCTAAATAGTTCCTGTTAACAATTCCCATTAAATTTGCTAAATATGGTCATTACTAATAAATAAGTATCAATATAATCTCCCAATGAAAAAAGAAATCCATTTCCTTTAAGGTTAACAAAGCTAAAAAATATTATACAAATTGAAAAAAAAAATAAGTAAAAATATTCAAAATAGAAATGTAACAGGGTGGTCCCAGGAAAAGGGGAAGTTCCACAATCCTGGTTCCGCCCTAAGTGGGTGGAGTTAAAACAAAAATTTCTGCAGAAAAGAGAGAAGGAAGAAAGGAAGATGGAGAACAGCAAGGAGACCTGAAGGAGGCACATGGAGCAGAGGGACATGTAAAAAAACTGCGCTTGCTTCTTGGTCTTGGACTGGTTGGAATAGATGTGGGTGAGAGACCCTTGGGTAGGTTCACAATGGCAGCTGTCATCTTGATTTTGATTTTGCTCTTTTCCTCCCAGATTTGTCTAACTCTTTCTGACCCTTTTTTATGGGTTTCTACTGAAAAGTCCTTTAAATGTGTGGCAGGTTTTTGGGCCTTGCTTTGGGCGAATCCTGTTTGGCTGGACTTCTACCCTCAAGGACATGGGTAACTTCGGATGCTTAACTTAGTAACTATATTCTTTGTTTTTTCTTTATTGTACCCTAGTTGTATTAAAGTTCCTTTCCCTTAAAGGTTTTATATGTTTGTCTTAATGCGGCAAATAGCAAAACCCATTCAAAAAGGACAAGCTTAAAAATTCTAAAATGCTCCTCTCCCTACCCTATAACAAAAATAGCTATACTGAAGTATGTGGAAAGAGTAACTTAAACAATGGTCAAATAAATGTTGATATTGTTAAAGAAGTATTCCATTAATGTTAATTTAATTTTTAAACTAATTGTGGTTTAAACATAATATTTATCAAAGAAGACTGATGTTGCAAAGTGGACTGTTTGTTGCCTTTCATTACAAATCTACACTCAGATTTTTAGCCACATACATTTGATAATTAGAAAATAAACTATAGGGGCTTCCCTGGGCGCGCAGCGGGTTGACCCTGCACTGTGAAGCATCCACCACACAGCAGAGGGAATTCAGTGCCCAGCCAGGGAGGGGACACACATGGCGCAGCAGACCTCTCCTGCTTTGCCCGCTGCTCCCCTCAGTGGTGTATTTCAGTCGATCTGCCTGTTCTGCTCTCAGCTCTGTGTCTGATGAATCGTCTCACCTCCCACACCTCTGGCCTGTACCCCAGCTCTAAATGCATAAATAAATAAATCTTTAAAAAAAAGAAAAAATATAATTTAAATAATGATATGCTGAACTCAATTTTCATATTAAAAATATGGCGGTATTTTGAAATTAATTACTTATTTTTAAATATAGAATCTGAATGTAAAATCGAGACAGAAATGTTGCAGCAAATGTGAGCAGAAACAGCTAGAAGCTCTTTTGATCCACTTAGCATATACAAGAACTGATCACCCTCCCCTCCTGCACTGCCATTTTTGTGAATGATTTCCCTTCATGGCTGATGCATAATAAAATATACTTCCTCTGCTGGGAGAATTCAACTCCAAGAATTATAAAAGGTCTATGGTTTATTTGGAATCCTTCAGTATCCTGGTTCTTTCACCACGGAGAAACATTTCATGAAAAGCAAAAGATCCCTTCTACAGGGCTGTGGAAAGGTCTCGATTTTCTTCTCTGTTTTGATTTTCATTAAACCAGAGATGAGAGGAGACCGGCAAGATGGCGGCAGAGTGAAGACGCTGGACTCATCGTGTCCAGATACACATAACAGGGAAAGCCAAAAAAGCAAAGAGAAAAGCCAGAAAACGGACTATCAGCTTACATATAGGAAATATCAGCCCGACGGAAGGCGGTAGGAATCTCTAAATGAACTCTGTTTGAAATAAGGACGGGGCATTCCCTGGCGCCCCGAGGGCGCCACTCCGAGAGTGGAGAGGGGCAGCGGGACTGCTGGATGCACAGCAGCCCATGCAGACGGAGGCTTGAACTGTAAAAGTCGGCCAGAGAACTCCCCCACCAGGAGCTGCTG
>JAGFMF010011521.1:313008-329878 GCA_019455555.1 Galemys pyrenaicus
AATAAACAGGATAACAAATGAAAGAGGACAAATCACAACAGACACAGCAGAAATCGAAAGAATAATTAGAGAATACTACGAAAAGCTATATGCAAACAAGTTCAACAACCTAGAAGAACATAAGGGAACCAAAGGAGGATCAAGGAAAGGAATAAGAACAATAATAATAATAACAACAACAGCAATAAAGCCACAAAAACCAAAAATGAGGAGACAGGGACAGACTGGGGACACCTGGTGGGGAGGGGAGGGGGAGGGTTGAGGGAAGATGGGAACACGAGGGACTGAGGTGATGGTGCACTGGTGAGATGGTGATGGGGAATACATGGGGATTACAATTAATGGCAAGTATATGTAAATTTTAAAATATTTTATATTAATAAAAAAAAGAGTGGTGATAATAGGCAGCCTTGTCTTTTTCCTCCTCTTAAAGGAAAAATGTTCAGGTTTTCACTATTTATAATTCTATTTGCTGTGGGTTTGTAATACATGTATTTTATTAATTTGTGGTAGAGTCATTATATTCCCACCTTGGTAAGAGTTTTATATTGAATTGATGTTGACTATTACCAAATGCTTCCTCTGCATCTATTGATATTATCATGTGATTTTAATTTTTCTCTGTGATATAATCTATTGCATGATTAATTTATTATATTAAGCTATCTTTGCATTTCTGGGATAAATCCAATTGATTGTGACATATAAACCTTGTAATGTGTTGTGAATTTGATTTGCCAGTATTTTGCTGAAGATTTTTGTGTGAATCTTCATCAGAGTTACTGGTCTGAATTTTTCCTGTGTTGCTGTTTTCTTCCTTCAAAATTAGGGCATCATAAAAGGTATTCAGGAGTATTACTCTTATTGGATTTTTAGAAATAATTTGAACTGGCTATTAAATTTCTTAATGGACTGATAGAATTCATTTTTAAAGCTTTCAGGGCTAGGGCTATAGTTTTGCAAAGTTTTTTTTACTGCTTAAATTTCCATAGTTTTGATCTGCTTATGTGTCCTTTTATTTCTTCTTATGTGTGTTCTTTTATTTCTTCCTGGCTTATTCTTGGTAACCCATATTTTCCTAGAAATTTGCCAGTACCATCATAGTAATAAAATTCATTGTCATATAGCTTTTTTACAGTAATTATCTATCATATTTACCTGCTTTCCATTATAATTTATCCACTTTTATTTCTAATTATGCTTATTAATGTTTTTGATCTTCTTTTGTTTGTTAGCCTAGCTGGAGGTTGATTGATTTGTTCTCATTTTAAAGAATCAACTCTTGCACACATTGACCTTTTGTCTAATCATTGCGATCTCTTTAATTTAGTTCTCCTCTTTTTATTTTATCCACCCCACCGGTCGTTTTAGCTTTTGTTTTTTCCTCTTTCAAGTTGTTTCTAGAAGTAATATTAGTTGGTTATTTTGGATTTATCTTGTTCCTTAATGTGGTTATGTATTATAATCATCTTCCCTCTTAATGTTAATTTTGTTGCATTCCATAAAATCCATTAGCTTCTATCCTTGTTTTCTTTAGTCTCCAAGTATATTTGATTTCTGCTTTAATTTCCTCTTTAATCCAAAACCTACTAAGCAGTGTGTCATTCAGTCTCCATGTATTTATGGCTTTTGTTGTGTGTGTGTGTTTTATTTTATGGTTGATTTCCAGGTTTATAACACTATGATCATAAAGAATACCTGATATAATTTCAGTTTCATAGTTTATTTACAGTTGGTTTACATCCCAACATATAATCTATTCCTCAAAATATTATGTGTATACTTGAAAATATCGATGCATGGGTTTGGAAGTAGATAGTTCTACATGTATCTGTTGAGAATGTTTGTTCTAGCTCCTTATTTAAGACTATTGTTTCCTTATTTATTCAATTTCTGATCAATCTGTGTATAGTTGTAAGTTGAGTAATCAAATCCCTTAGGACTGCATTGTTGTTAGTATCTCTCTTTTGTTATATTAAAAGTTGCCTATGTAGCCTGGTGCCTCATCACTTGGTGCACGGTCATTAATTTCCTGTAAACACCAGGTTTTTTTCTTTTCTTTATCATTTTGTTTCTATGTTTTCCACCACTGTACTTTATTTTATTTTTTTTGTATCTGTAGTTTATTGGATATATATATATTTTTTTAATTTTTAGATTTATTTAATTATATTTGACATCATTTGTAGTCTCCAGGGAATTCCCACCCCACCACCATTTCATCCATGCACCATCACCTCAGTCCCTTGTGCTCTTTCTGCCTTCATCCCCATCTCTACCGTCCCCCACCCCCACCAATGATCCCTTTGGTTTGTCTTTGTCCTTTTGTTCTTGTTATGTTTTTTGTTTGTTTGCTTGTTTGTTTGTTTGTTTTTGGCTATAATTGGTCATTTCCTTGAGCTCTCATCATTTATTTTTGTAGTTGTTCCTTTACTTTCCTCCTAAGAGTGAAGTGATCTGATATTTTTCTCTTGACTTCTGACTTATTTCACTGAGAATAATTCCTTCTAGCTCCATACATGTTTCTATAAATGGTTCTAGTTTATCATTTTTGATTGCTGAATAGTATTCCATTGTATATACAAACCACATCTTCTTGATCCAGTCATCTACTTTTGGGCATTTGGGTTGTTTCCAAGTGTTACCAATTATAAATAGTAGTGCAATAAACATGGGAGTACAGGTATTCTTTTGAATCAGCGTTTTGTGTCCTTTGGGTAGATCCATAGGAGTGGGATTGCTGGGTCATATGGTAGCTCTATTTTTAGTAGACTGAGGAACCTCCATACTGCCTTCCATAGTAGTTGGATTAACTTGCATTCCCACCAGCAGTGTAGTAGAGTTCCTTTTTCTCCATATCCTTGCCAACATTTGTTTTTTTTTTTTTTTTGATATGTGCCATTCTTATTGATGTAAGGTGATATCTCATTGTGTTTTTAATTTGTATTTCCCTGATTATGAGGGATGTTGAGCATTTTCTCATGTGCCTGTTGGCCATTTGTGTGTTTTCTTTGGAGAAGTGTGTTTTAAGTTCTTCTGTTCATTTTTTGATTGGGTTGTTTGCCTTGCTTTTCTTGAATCTTGTGGATTCTTTGTATATCTTTGTGATCAGTTCCTTTTCAGTTCTATGGGGTGCCAAGATTTTTTTCGCAATCAGTGGGGTGTCTCTTAGTTTTGTTTAATGTTTCTTTTGCTGTACAGAAGCTTTTTAACTTGATATAGTCCCATCTGTTTATCTTCTCTCTCATTTTTATTGCTTTGGGGGATGCATCTTCAAAGGCGTTAACTGAGATGTATGTCTTATAGCAATTAATGTATGTTTTCTTCTATATAGCTTATGGTTTCAGGTCTTACATTCATATCTTTTATCCATTTTGAGCTGATTTTTGTACATAGTGTAAGGTAGTGGGCTAGTTTCATTTTCTTGCATATGGCCGACCAGTTTTGTCAGCACCATTTATTGAGATAGCTGTCCTTGTTTCATTGCATAGTCTTTCCTCCTTTGCCCACCACTGTACTTTAAAGCTCTATAATTCTCTCCATTACTTCTGCTTGTCTATTACTGAGATTATTATATTTTTGATTTGGTTATAGTATATTTTAGGTCCATTATTTCTAAATATATGAGTCTTACATTTTCTCATTCTGTATGATGTTTCTGTTTTTGATCAGTTACCATTTTTTCTTAACTTAGTTCTCATGTTATAGCCATTACCTTAAACTCCTCATCAGGCATAATCCACAGTTCTACTGGATTGAGACTTCTTTGGGTTATTATTCCTCCTTAGGTTTTTATGGATTTTTTTTTGGTCTCTTCATTTTTAGTTTTTTTGGGTGATAATAGGATATGCCCTTTTCTTATCCTTTTAAGTTGTCTTTGTCCCCCGTCCTATTACAAGTTAAATATATTCCTAGTTTTTTTTTTCTTTCTTTTTTTTTTTTTTTGTTTTGTTTTGCTTTTTTAAACCAGGATCTTTCATATATTTCTACCTTTGCAGCTGTTAGATGGCCAGGGCACTGGTTCTAGTAAGATTTTATAGGTAGGAAGGAACCAGGGTATTTTGGAAGTACTGAAAAGTTGCCTCCATGTGCAATAAAGAAAGATTCAAGCTTCCTATAATGCTGCAGATAACTGAGTTGCGTGGTGGAAATCCATAACAATATTCTCTGCTAAGCCAAATCTTCAGTCAAAATATTTCATGTAGGTCATGCCAAGCTCAACCTGTAGGTTGTAGTTGAATAATATTAAAAAGGTATGATGCTGGGTGGAGACTCTAGTTGACACAAGCCCAGAAGCTAAGAACTGTTCTCTCTGTTTTTTGAGTACACCCCCAGGTGTTTTCTCCTGTTGCTAAGGTCTAGGTTTCAAACTTTTCTCAGTGAAAGCATTCAGTCATCTCAATTTTGACCATGTGGGGTAAGGTAGATATTACTTACAACATATCTTAACGCTGAAAATAATAGCCTTATCTATGAGGAGACACAGTTGACCCATTCCAGCTCTTCTCATCAGTTTGGACTCAAATTGCTTTAGTTTTGGAGTCACATGTCAATGTAGCAATCACCACTCTCATCCTGACTTCCATAGTTATCAGTGGTGCACACTTAGCCCTGCACTACACATCTCTGCAACCCCTTCTTCTGTGTTGTACACAGTTTTGAAAGTCATTGATGTGAGTTAACAACAGCAGAGGTGCTCTGTACAGCATTCTCTCTCTCTCTTGGGGGGCAGTACTGACCTAGTTTTTCTCTAACGCAGTTTAATTCCAGTTTTCTTGCCTCTCTCCATAGTGCCATTACTCCTGATGTATACAATGGCCATTCATTCAAATTCCAGGTGTTGTTTTCTTTGTGCACATGTGAATGATGTGAGATCAAAGTCTTCACTCTGTCACCCTTTAGCTAGACTCAGAGTGTTTAGGTTGTATATACATTCATGTATGTGAATATGATTTCTCTTGAGGATATAGTGTGAGGAGAAAGAAAACTGAGACTGGATTGAAAAGCACTGCTCTTGGAAAGCGTGACAAGAAAAAAAAAGAAGAATCCACTGATGGAGAATGAGAAGACACAAAGCAAAACTGAAGAGAGAATTCTGACTAGCTAACACAGGAGAAGTTTAGAAAAGAGGCAGATAGCTCTTTATATTGACTATATTATTTTAGAAAGTGTAAGGTATATTGATTAGTCCCCTTAAGATTTTCAAACTAATAGCTCCTTAAACTTGTAAAGGCAGAGAGTAATTATCAAAAGGATTTTAAGTAATGAACCTTATCATTCCTACTTTGTTCTTTCAGAGTCACTTTTTCTGCCATTATTTACACTGGATTTAGAAGAACATTTTCCCACTCTCAAGTAATTTGTCCCTATCCTGAATATGAGATAGTGTGAATGTATCCCAGCTGAGTTTAGAGTTTATGAAACTTTCCAAAGACTGTGGATTAGGAGAAGGTAGATAGAGGTAGCGAACAATAGCAATTTTGCTTTGTGGCTCACAACTTGGTGGCCTCCTTGCCTAACACACTATCTGCTTCTCTGTAGCAGAATAATTATCTCCAAGAGTAGACAGAATATCAATTATAGTCTTGTCCTTCAGCTGTCTCCAACTCCTGCCTGAAGCCCATCTTTTGAGACCAGATTTCAGAAATGAGGATACACTTAGTGACTTGATGAGGCAATTGTTACTTTGGAGTAATTCAGAAATAAGCCTACTCCAACAGCTTGTCTTAACCTACAGTCACAGCATTTAGCCTTAATAGAGTTTCTTGTAATAAAACAACCTCTATAAAAACTCTCTGTGCAGTCATAGAATCAAATTAAAGATGATATGGTTTACTATCTGAAATACCTAAAAACATAACTATATAACTAGTATATATATGGATTTATTCAAAGTGAAAATATAGATTTATTAAAAGGTACCAAAATATAGAAACAATACATGATTGGATAAAGAAGATGTGAGATGTACACACACACACACACACACACATACATGGACATTTATACACACACATATATAGGCACCCACAAGGAAATTCTGCCATTCACAGCAGCATGCTCCTTCAGGATACTATGCCATGTGAGGTGAGTCAGAGAAAAAAAAAATATTGTATTTGTCATGCAAAATCTGAGAAAAAAAACAAAAAACAAACTCACAAAACACTGAGAGAAATGTTGGTTGTTCAGAACTAGGTTTGGGAGAATAGAGAGATGTTTTTAAGTGTACAAACTTTCAACTTATAAACAAAGTCCAAGAGATCTTTTGTATTATATAATGAATGTAGATAGTAATAGTCTATTATAATCATAAAACTTACTAATAGAATATGTCTTAATTGTTCCAACCACAGAGAAGAAATGCTAATAATGTGCCTATTACAACGTGTCAATCATATTACAATATACCAGTGGGTCCAATCAAGATGCTATAACCTTAAATTTGAAGTTAAATGTCAAATGCATTTAATAATTTTTTTTTTTAAAATAAGGAAAACAAACATGTTGTAAGTGTAACTTACAGTACAGTATCATCTATGGTATTATCATTGATAGCATTTTATGACATGATGAATAACTATTGGAAGTTATGAACAAAACCAAAGACAACCTCCCTCAATAAACATAATTACTACATTATTTAGGAATTAAACATATTCTAAGAACATAAATAATTACATGCTTATTTGTAAAAAAAAGAGGTAGTCTAGCTTCATTATTTAGAGGGATTCATCATTCAGATACAAGAATTTGAACTAGGTATATAATTCACAATATGTATTAAAAACCTTGTATTTAAACTTACTTTGTAACAACTGAATCATTTGTAGGATTACTCTGTGCTATTCAAAGCTCTCAAACTCCCTTCCAGTTTCTGCCTATAGACCTCTAATTATTATAATGTCAATAATTTCTTCTAATTTCCACATTGTGCTTTAGAGGTTTGTACAATCATGGAAAACCCATGCCTTATAGTTTCAACCTGTCAGAAAAGACAATAATTTTGATATTATTAGAAAAATGTCCTAAATTCAGAACCTCTTTGTAACAGCTGTGTCATAATCAGTCAAATGAAATATTCGATCAAGAAGTAAACAGTATGGTAAATGACAAAAGGTTTCCTTACATAGACGGTATTAGCAAGAGCACATTCCATAGTATGGGATAGGAAAAGTAAGGTTTCATCAGGCAAAGCCATATTTTAAAAAGTTGAATAATATAAGCCAACATGGGTACACCTAGCTCCTATATGTTGTTTAGTTGCTCAGGAAGGAGAAAATACTTAACATTTCAGATCTACTAGTTGAAGGCAATGTTAATGAATTAAGCAAATTTAAAATAATTATGTAAAAATTCCTAAGAAATGTGTTTTCAACACAAATGTACATTCCATTTAAAATGTTTCATTTTCCTTAAGAAGAATAAATTGCTAACTCACAATTTGCCTGAATTGGGTTTTAATTCTTTTGTACTTTTGTCTGACCAAGATTCCCCCCAAGTTTATTTTGCTTTTTTGTCCTAAAAAGAAATACTATTCACAAATGTATTATTTATTCAAGCTTTAGGAAATAAAATGCTCATTTACAATTTGTCACATTCATTTAAAATTGCATTTCTGACTTTCAGAGTCATTAACAAGCTTGTCTAATTTAGTATCAACTGCAAAACTGATGAGCAGATTTTCAACTGCATTGTTCAGGTTATTAATAAGCACAGAACTCCAAGAATAGATCAAACCTTAGGATTTATTCTTCTGTAACTTGACCTCTATGGATAAATCATTGATAATTCTCCTGGGGTTACTTTCAATTCAGATGTTCATCACCATAAGTTGAAAAAGACAAAAATAAGATTTCTTACTTAAATACTTAAAATGTATTTATGGTGAAATGATAAGAACTGTTTTAAAAGTTCAAAAGATCTCATGATTACTCATTGATAATCTTGTATTAGGGGTAGTGATCCACATTTACCTTGATTATCTCACTTATCAGCTATAATTATCCTAGGATTTGAGTATATCTATCATACCCAAAAGTTTTGAAACCAAAACTCAAAACCAGTATGTTTGAACTCTAAATCTGATTTAATTCAAAGTGCACACTTTCAGATTCTTCAAATCTCTATTTTAAAGCTGTGGTATTAAAGTATAAAACAAAAAAGAAGACAAAATTATAAAATAATGTTATATTTTAAAAACCTTTTCATTTTAAATTATCTCATTCCATTTGTATTCAATGACTATTTCATATCCAATGTGTACTTAAACAGGCTTTTCATAATGTTTTGATGTTTAATGTCTAATGAAATGCTGTCAAAATAGATTTTATAATTTATTGTTAGAAATGTTATGACAGAATAAGTTCAACATAATATGGAAGCACAGACTAGAGGACCTGCCCTGACCTCAGAGTCAGGAAAAATATCCAAGAGGAAACAGTGTTTAGACACCACTTGATAGATGGGCTGCAGTAAGTTCAAGTAACATGTTAGAGGCTAACTAAGCAAACTTTCTCTTTGTTGTCCGGTGCGCACCTCCTGGTACATGTAAATCATTTCCCAGGCCACTTGTAGTTAGATCCCATTTTGGTCAAAGACATATCAGACAAAGTGGACCTCAATCTTTTGAGATGGACAGTTGAATTTAGAAAATCTTCCTTTTTTTCCCTTCCAGTAAATAGACAAACTTCAAACTTCACAATAAATATAGTTTCCAGGTCTCATTCCCAGTAACTAATACATTTCTTTGTCTTCTTCCTTTTGGGAAAGTCCTATGAAAGTGTTGTCATCCACCTTTTTGCCCTGAACATATAAATGATTCTCTAAAGTGATAGAGAGTAATACAATTTGCCCACAAAGGAAATTGGAAATTAAGAGAATGAGAATGACTTTCCTAATCACATTCTCCTTCCAATTAATTGTATATTATACAGTTGATAGGGGTATGATAGAACTACGTGCAAAGGCATCTGTGCCTCTCTCTGCAAAAGTCAAGAACAATAAGAGATGGGTGTCTAATCATTATAAATTTCTCCTATGAAAACAAAAACTCTTGGCAACAGGAAATTATAATTTCAAATGAACACTATTTTAGTATTAAATAAAGTAACTGCTAAGCAACATGCCACAATAACCAGAAGAGAAAATCAGTGACATTAAATCTTGACCCTGACAATCAACCTCCCCCCCACCCCATCCCAGTTCTAGAACTTAATGGCCTTAGAAATGGGCCCCTGTGCTGAAGGACCTACCTTGCTCCCAATTCCATCCTGGCTAATGGACCCAGGAAGCAAGAGAGAGAGAATTGGTTCAAAGCAAAAAGACAGATTGAGCACGTTGGAGGTGAGTGAGAAGCACGTTGGTGAGATGAGCGTGTGCATGTTTGGGGTGGCTGGGGCCTACTGACCCTTCCCTGGGAAGGAGGCTTCCAGAGGATGCCTTGTAGGCAGAAAAGAAAAAGTAGAAGTCTGAGAGAGAGTGTAGAGTCTGGCATTTGTCTTTACTGGAAAGGAGAAGTAAATGTTGTTTTGGGAGAAGAGAGCAGTTAAGGGGGAAACGTATTGATTCAACACCAAGGGTCCAGGCAGAGCAGGTTGGAAAAGCCCCAAGATTAAACCAGAGAAGTGGTGGGCCAGTCTGTAATAAACCATCACTGACTTAGTGGGAAGGGGACGTTGCCAGCAACAAACCAATCTAAGGCCTTGACCCCAAACACTCACCATCTCCCAGGTTTCACCCACTTCCCTTTGTTCAACCCAGAACCAGCCTCTTAGGCTGCCTGACTCAGTGGGTTAGAGCTCACTGATCAGAACAGGCCATGCAGAAGAGATCCCCGATCCCCTAATGGACCCCAGGGTCCAGACCCCATGGCAAGAAGACCCCTGAGAGGACAGCCCTCATGACTGTTGACACCAGGATCTCAGTGAGACCTGCGGGGGCTCAGTGTGCTAAGCCCGCCTCGCCGGCATGAGAAGGTGGCGAGGTGCAACACGCACTCTTCGTGGACAGGCCCCTTCGTGTGCAGGGACCTGCAGCCAAGGCACAGCAGCCCTGCGTTTTAGTCCCAGAAAAGAAGGGTAAACAGAAGTCACCATTCTTGAACAGGTTTAGAACACCACTCTGCAACAGGCTTTATGCCCAGGACACAGGATGGGAAAAGGGTTTAATGAGGTCTGCAGGAAGTGACTTAGAGTGTGGCACATGTGAGTGGGAGGCCCCTGGGCAGTGTGAGTGCATGGACTGCGTGGGGACGCAAACTGCTGGATGTCTTGTGAGGCTCCAGACTGTTGGGGAATTCCTTACGCTGCCCACTCAGCTCCTCCCAGCTCCTGGTAGGCTCTGTGGGGTCAGAAGAGGTTGCTCCCTCCCTTCCATCAGCAGAGCAACTAAGGAAAAGGACATTGAATTTAGAGTGGTCAATTTGAGTGCTAAAAATTTTCCAGAATCAATGGTGGTGCTAAACTATTTTCATGTTTTTAGCATTTTTAATAGTGGGTTTTTCTTTTTAATGTTCTCATCACAAAAATGCAGTGTCCATGGGGAAGGGACCCAGCTCCTTGGTCTGCCTCTTTCCAGGTGTCCCTTATCACTTGGATGGGACTTGTTGGTCTGCAGAAAATGCTGTTTGGAATGCTTCTAGACTGTAAGATTTGGGTTTTGTTTTATATTTTATGTTTACATGCATCTTGTATTTCCTTGAAAACTAAATAAAGTTTTTGGCCTTTTTTAAAAAAAAATAAATAAATTCATTATATAAATGGGAAAAGTAGGAAGTTATCTTATTCTGCTATGGAGATGGGGTAAAGAGTATAAACAAAAGGACATCATTTGCAAGTTGTGTAAAGTGTATCTATTTGTTTATATCCCAACATTATTTTCACATTCTGCATCTGAAGATGTGAATTATTCAAAGAATTTAATAATGCTACTTTGAGTAACATATACATGTTCACATAAATATTTAATCACTGTGTTGATTTTGTACAATAGTTCCCCACATCTTATTTAAGATTAGAGAGTAAGTTGCAATATGATAGCCCTTTATTGTCTATTTTACGAGTACTGAAATTTGCTTAGCACATAAAATAATTTTTGAACTCAAATGTAATATAGTTACATTTTCAAAGCTTATACAACTTTCTAAAGTCAGTATTACAGTAAACATCATACAGCACTTGGGATTAACACAGTTCTAGAATCTATCTAGATGAATGTATTTTACACATGACACATTGAGTCTCTACATAAGGGTGAATAATATATCATAATTGACTCATTTATTTTTTTATTTTGGAAACTGTTTGGTAAGCACAGATATACCTTATACAAAGTAAATACATTTTGATATCTACTAGTAGAAAATGTATCATTTTAAAATCTCGTTTGTCATTTAACATGTCATTGTTATTCATGGATCAATGATTCATTTAGTCAGTCCTAAGAGTTAAATACTGAACTAATAGAATGTATTAAACTATACTTCCAAATGACTTAAGTTAAATGTGAACTTATCTGAAGGAAGCATCTATTAATCTTATTATCCATTTTGTAATCTATACATAGACTAAATCATCAAATTGTACACCTTAAATCTTACATATATTGGGGTTTCCCTGGTGGTGCAGAGGTGAAAGTCTCAGGGGTATCAAGCTATTGCCAGCCACTGTGGCATGAGTTCCATCCCCAGTCATGGAGCTCACTCACAAAAGGCACAGCAGACCTCTTCGGTCTCACCTGTAGCTCCCCTCAACAATGTATTTCAGTCAGTTCTCTTGTTCTGTTCCCTCCTCTGTCTCTGGTGAATCCTGTCACCCCCCCCCAACTCTGGCCTACACCCCAGTTTTTGTATGCATAAGTAAATAAAAATGAATCTTTAAAAAACATAAATTATATGTAAATAATATCTTAATAAAGCAAGAAAAGAAACTATTTTCAAAGTAATCCCAGGGGACTCGCTGGTGGCACAAGGGGTTGAGTGCCACACTGTGGCTTTCCCAGCCACTGCAGCATGAGTTTGATCCCTGGCCAGGGAAGGGACCCACAAGGCACAGCAGACCTCTCCTGCCTTGTCTTCTGCTCCCCTCAGCAGTATACTTCAGTTGATCTGCCTGTTCCACTCCCCACACTGTCTCTGGTGAATGCTCTCACCCCCTGTGCATCTGCTCTGTACCCCAATTCTTGTATGCATAAATAAATAAAATCTTTTTTAAAAAAAGTTAACCAACCTGGAAAATTATTATATTTCCATGGTGGGCCATACCTATGAACAACAAAATTTTAGTAATTTATAACAATACTGCTAAACTCCTAATGCCCTTAATAATTCAATGTTTTATATCATCACTAAATACAATACTTTCAAACATTATTTAATATAGCCAATATATTCCAATTATAAAATCAAGCTACATATTTACTTGGAACTCAAACCAAACATCGCAAATGATTTGGCAAAAATTCATTCCATTTCCTAGAAAATTTCATATCTGGTTACTTATTAGAAAATTGCCAAAAGGAAACAGAAAACAAGATTCAAAATCTTCAACAAAAAATAAATATAAGAAATATTCAAGGATATGGTTTAAAAATAATTAATAGTTTGCATAATTCAAGATTTGCCTATACTTCTTTATAATACCTTATACAAGCACTTAGTAGGAGAATGTTCAAAATTAATATGGGAAAATTTAAGTAAGAAATACCCAGCCACATCCTCATATATTAGAATTATGTTTCTCTGATTATTTACAGTTTTACTATTTCTCACTTGGGGAAGAGAGAAAATATAGTATGTCAGATTATAAATAAGACATCTCTCCATTTTAGTAAAAACATATTTTGTCAAATTTCCTCACAATAGAAAAGTTATTCCAGTAAGAATTAAAAAGTAATTGAACTATCCAAAATTTTTAAATTTATTTATCATTTTTCTTTCCAGAACTTAATTCTTTATCAAGCCTTTATTTATAAGACTGTTTTTCCTACCAAACTTTTATTTTTAGTAATTTACATATATATATAAACATCATTGTTCATGTTCATGAAAGAAAATAAGAATAAAAGGGATTTCCCCAAGAAATAAAATGAATATTGCTAATACTGCTCTGTGAAACTGTAGCAGGTTGTATATCACCGGTATGCAATGTAGAAGGGTGACTTTCTCCTTCACTCAAGACAGAGAAGCACCAGGGGCTAAGAATATGGGAAGCAATTGAAATTATAATAGAATTACTGCCAATAAAAATAAGTGACTCACCTAAAAAAAGTTTATTAAAATATGCTAATATGTGGTATTTATTTGTCTCCTGCTGTAAGAATATTTAAATGTATGATTATTTTATCAGCTAACATGCATATTATATAACGTGTCTAAGGGTCCTGAAGAATTAGTGCTGTGATTTCCTGTGGAAGCTGGCTGATCCACAGAGGACAGGGAAATGTTTCTATTTCTTATCTCTCCAAACATATGTCTTTAAGCTTTTTATACACATACATTCTATTCATTCATCAAAAATTTTCAAAATAGACATGTAGAATATCTGTGTTAAAACACACTGACTTGAGAAATGCTCTTTAGACTATGATGCAACCAACCACACTTTCTGTAAGTACTGACATTTTAGTATAATGTAGCATTATGTACATTAATGTTTATAACCTCAATTCTCAGTACTCAAGTAAAACCATACTTTGACACTGTAAATTTACTTGCAAATACACAAAAAATTTGCATTTTTCATAAAAATTCATTTGAATTCACTAACAGTCCAGAATTACCAGATATGTATGCTGACATAGAAACTGAATTTTCAGATAATAAAATTCTGAACACTAAGAGTAGCCTTAGGTTCTAACAATATAATTAACTATTATTATGTATATTATCACTAATTCTAGATATGTGAATGTCTCCTTCACTAAGTGACATAATTTTACAAAGAGTTTAACATTAGTTATACAGAATCTTTTATTATAGTGAGATTTTTCCTTTTTTCAAAAATCTAATTTCTATCACTTATATCTCTACCTTTTTTGAGGCCATAGTTAATTATCGTAGTACAAGTGGGATAAAACTAGCTAAAAGGTCACATGGCAATGTTTTTACAGGACCTTTGACTGTATTCTGCAAATCTATTTAGGGAAATCTGATGAGATTGTGCAAAGAAGAAGTAGCTCATAAAAAATTAGGACCATGTAACTATTTTCCTGAAAAAGAAAACACTTGCATGAAAGAGATTCATGACAAGATTTAAGATGACAAATGTTTATGAATAACATTTTAAATGGCTGAAGTCAACTGTGCTATAAACCATCTGGCAAATTTAAGTCCTAACTGAAATGCATATGAATTATTGCCATTTAATGGACTATTTAATGGACCTATGAAAAAATTATTTGGCAAAACAACAGGTTTTCAGTAAAAAGAATCCATCTTCCTGAGGACCAAATTTAGAGGATATTTCCTCATCCAAATATGAATAATATACAGGGTCAAAGAAAATATTCTTTGAATTCTAGAAAATAAAATCTATATTTATAATATATAAATAAAAGATATACATGCTGGTATAAAAGATAACATTTAGCAAAGTGACAGAGTAACGCCAAATCCATAATCATATATCACCAAGATAAATAAAGTCTCCAAGAAGAAAAGTAAGATTTTATTTCATTAGATTTGGAAAATAGTAAACCATTTTTGAAGTATGGGTTTTCTACATAAAGGTTAAATTTGTAAGTTTCATTAAATCAATAAACTCACTTTACAATAACATTATAACATAAACGTTATGACTCAATTAACATTTATGTCAGGTATTAACATTGGAATATATTGTAATTCATAACTGATCAAAAATAAATCCAATACTATCCTCCTTGATTTTCAATGATCATAACTGCTGCATTATTTTCACATAAAGAAGCAGAAGATGATAGTTATTAAAATTTTGTTTATCTGTAGTAATTGATAAAGCACTGTTCTTTAATTAGGCTTAATAATATTCTCAATTATTTCATAGTGTTTTGTGACATTATTAGGCTTGATTTTTTTTTAACCTGAAAGTATGTAGAATGAGACAAAGATATCAATACATAATTATTCATATGAAAATTTATATAGGCTGAGCATATGAGTGCTGAAATTTTATAAATGTTCCTACAAAAAGTGGTTATCTTAGAGTCATAGCCTATATATTGCTTTAAATAATCTTGAACTGTAATAACTGGAACAAAATATATGGAAAAACGTAAGTAGGGTAAGATCACATGCAAAAAAAAAAAAAGAGAAGAGAAAAAGTTTATTTAGGTGTCATGTGGAGCTGACTGACTGACTTATAATCAGTGTAAGATTGATAAAAATTTGTATATTCTTTTCTGAGCAAAGAGTCCATTTTCCAATAACAGTTATCTAACCTTTAGTCCAACCTCTATGGAAAGCTATGTAAAGTTTCCTCAGACTGCTAAAAATGGAACTACCATATGACCCAGCATTTTCACTCCTAGAGATCTACACACAGGCATTGATGTGCTAGTTCCACACTCCTCTCCTCCATCAGGCACAAATGATCATCTTGAGGACATACTGAAGATGGCCTTTACTGCTTACACACAGACATTGGAGTGTTAACTCCAAACTCCTCTCCTCAGAGGGTTTGGCTATCCCCCACTCTCAGTTTTCATAGAGAATTTTTTTTATTGGAACACAGTCATACTACAACAAAAGGATTGAGTTGTAATCACTGATTTCCTGATGACCCTTAAATCCCAATTATTTTCTATCTGGCTCTTTGTATGAACAGTCTGCTCACACTGTTATATAGCACACTGACTATTTTGTTGTAGAACACATCTAATTTTATACAAATCTTTGTACTTTAGCAGCTAGATAGGGAAGTCAATTTCAGTGTAAGGAAATAGTGTTATGTAAACATGCTTTTGGTACACTCTTACATTAATGATGATTCATGACCACCCTCCCAAATCCCCACCCACTACCCTGCACACGCACACACACACGCACACATGCACAAGGTCCATCCTACCTCAATTCTGGGTTTGAACAAGAAATTTTCTTTGATAAAAGACATTACCAGAAATGAAATTAACAGGCAATGTAGCATACACTTGCATATTAAGGATTGTCTTCTAGGAATGTTCTTTTTAGTTACCAGTCAATATTCTGCAGTGAAACTCAAGCCACATTACTGAAGGATGAGAGATCATATGATAAGAGAAGGTAGAGATATAAGATAAAAGGGTATTTTTATACCTATTTTGTGTCTAGCTGAGTTCAGAGTTCATAAAACTACCTAAGCTATAACACAGGAAACAGAAGAACTGTCTTGCTAAGCCCATTCAACTCACAGAACCATAACAAATAAATTATTGTTTAAGCCATTACATTCTCTGCAAAGCAAGAAATAGTAAAATGGTTCTCCAAAATTCTTACTAATGAATATGTAATTTCATACACACACACACACACACGCGCACTTTCACATAACTTTTGAAATATAGCTAGAGAACGCATATATCTTACATTACCACCCTACTGAAATGCTGCCAGCTATATAAATTGAAAGATATTCTAAAATATGTCTTCTCTTTAAGATTAAAATTAATATTATCAGCAATACAAAGAAGACCAAGGAAGAAGGATTCTTGGATTTCTTATATGTTCCCCAGCAATTTCTCTATCATCTGCCCTAGAAAACAATTATTTTCTCAACATGTCTCTCTCTTCTCTGTTTATATAATATTCTTGTATTTCTTTTTTTTTTTTTTTTTTTTTAAAGATTTATTTATTTATGCATACAAGCACTGGGGTACAGGCCAGAGGTGTAGGGGGGTGAGAGGATTCACCACAGAG
>JAGFMF010011521.1:329928-369905 GCA_019455555.1 Galemys pyrenaicus
CCTCCCTGGCCGGCAGCAGGGATCGAACTCGTGCTGCAGTGGCTGCGGTTTGCTTCGTAGTGCGTTGCTTAACCCACTGCGCCACCAGGGGAGGCCCATATTCTTGTATTTCTTACCATGCTGGATAGTTTTCATTTGTCCTTCCATTTTAGTTTAGTTGCAAATTTCCATGTGTCTTTACCCTGCTTAGTTCTAGAAAACTAGTGTACACAGAAGAACCAAGAGTCTTCTCTGTTTTCTGACAGAAAGGAGAGCAAAATTGGAAATTGGGGTAATGGAGTAGAATGATACTAGTGGGTTATATGCATATAAATATATTTCCTCCTTCAAGATTATGACTGGTATAAATAATCAGGTTGACCCTTTTCTATTAAGTGTTCCAGCCTCTTGATCCTTTCATCAGTGGTGCTAATGGTATCTTACCTTTCCTAGTCTCAAATTATTCACAATACCCTAGGTTTCACTAAAGTCTGCCCACGTCTTAGTAAATAACTCTTAGCAAATGCCTTTCAACTTTCCTCAAATTCAATATGCCATTGATTAACTTCCAGGACACCTGCTTACTTCTCTTGCATATTTTTCTAAAAAATATTCAAATGCCTCAATCCACTTACAATCTAGTCATTTCTAAATGTACATGGCAATTGAGGTTCCAAGTAATACTCAGCCACAATACCATAATTAGGCTCTTCCTTAAGTAGATATAACACCACGCAAAGAGTAATATACTAGTAATGACTTTTTATATGCTGTATAGACCACAAATTCATGTTCACTCAATAAATGAAAATAATAGGAATGCCACTGAAGTGATTAAAAGTAAACCAAAAGAAACTTTTAAAATAAAAGTGTCTTTCATTTCTTTTCTCATCTTCATTTTTTCTTGTATTTTCTTTTTCTATTTAGAAGCACAGGAGAGTTGACTCACATGTCTCAGAAATCATTTTTATGTCTTTGAAAGATTTTTTTAGACTGCTTTCTGAATTTGCCAGAATGGCTTAAATGAGCAATGCTTTATGAAATCATATCTACTGCTTATTTGACAAGTCTCTTCCCTTTGACTGTCTTTGAAAGAATTTATCAGATGAAGTTTATATTCTCCCTCATTTAAAAAAAAATTGTGGTTTGTGCATTGAGAATTTTATAGTGACTATCTAACCTATGTGTATTTTAGCAAAAGTGTGTGATTAGGAGGCCAAACTCACAGCTTCAGAGAATTGTATTGTTTAGAGTGAATACATAGTGGTTCTAGAGTGGTTGTTATGAAGTCCCTCAAATCTCTTATATGCCCATCATTCCAAAACTAAGTTAGTGGATAAAAAACATCTAAGAACAGATCATTAAACCTAAAATGTAGCTTGCTATTTCTTCTCTACTGCTATAGTTATTCAGATATTATCTAGTGATAAGTATTTGAAAAATACTTTAGTATTTTAGTACTATTAGTAATATTTAATAAAGTTCCCTGTCACTTTAGGAAGTCATGATCAACTAGGTTCCTATAAAAGTAATAAAAACAAAAGTAAATTTATAATTTCCCTAAGATTTTAATCTCCACATATGTGTATATATATATATATATCTCAAAAGTTCAAAATGTGAGCTCACAAGATTAGCATATTGAAAGCTTATTTCACGTGAGTTTAACTCAAAAGTGGCAAATTAAAAAAAAAAAAACCTTCAAACTTAACCTTCTATTTCCTATAGCTACACACACACACATGTACAAACACATACATATTAATATCTTAATGTCTGTTTTTATTCCCTAAATCTTCATTTACTAAAATCATTGAATAATGATCTTGTCTGTGCTTCTTCCATTACAGAGGCCAAAGTTAATCAAAAGGAAAGAACATCCTCTTCTTGTTTGTTTATATAGTCCATTAATATTGGATGAAATCTGAAAAATACTAATGGCATTGTATTATATGGTAAATGCTCTTGATGTTGACGTTTATTCAACCATTAATTTTTATAAGAAAAAAATGTAACCTATATCAGAGATCCAACCGCCCACTGTCCTCCTTGGTAACAATGGAAAAACTGTAGAATTCTAATTCCCCAGAGCTTTTGACAAATCAGAATTAAGAGGAAGCTTTGGACAAATGCTCCCTGGGAGCTACTAAGATGCAGCAATACGGCTATTTATTTTTAACACTTTTTGTTTAACTTCCGAAACTTTCATTAAGTAATAGATATTTGACCCTGAAACAAGATTTGATCTTAACCTGAGTTTTAAGAAGCTTTCTGCCTTTATGCTGACCAAAAAACAAAACACCAAACAAACAAAGAAAAACAAAACCAAACCAAAACATGTATGCATGGGATGGGCATTTAATATGGAATCATTTCAAAACATTGTTTTGGTGTGTGTATCTTTCTTGAGAATTTTCCCAAACTAATAAATTGAGCATCTAAGTTTCAGAAAGTCAGCAAATGTACCCCAGGAATAAAAATACATGAACCATCAAGAATCATTCAGAAAGGAAAAATGAACCTTCCAGGAAATACTTCAGGTAAGGAAAGTGCAAAAATATACAAGTGAGGGAACATTGTTCTTTATCAGGGAAGTAACACATGCACATGATGTGTATCCTCTGATTGTTCACTGGTCTTTCCTAGTGTCTGCTGGAAAAGGAAGAAAATAGTAAAATATAGAGCTGAATTTCACTAATTTCTCTTTAAGAAACTGAAATCAGAAGGCAAGCCTTAGGTATAACCTAAAAATGCAGAGCAATCTGTGACTATTATGTTAGTCTGAGTGTAATCAGGAGAGAGAAATCACACAGTTGTTAGAACAGGTAAAGTTTACTATTAAACTCACAACAGGAACCAAGTACCAACTTTATTCTATAAACTATGAAGACAAGTTAGTACAGGTTGTATAGCAAGAACCCCTCCATTTTGCAACAAAATAGATCCTTTAGACTAAAAGGTAAAATATATGGGATGATTAAATTATAACCACCTTTTGTTGTCTCTTCATTCTACCCCCTTCTCATGATGGACCCATTAACTAGTTCCGCTTTCATTCCTGGGAACTTGAAAAATTGATTGATACAAACATCTCCTGATTGCTGAAAATACACCCTGCTGGGAAAATAAAATACTTTGACTCATGTTGCCAAGGCTGCCCAGTGCCTCTCTGACCTGGAAATGTAAAGCCCTACACTTCCTTCACATTCCTTTGCCCCTTATATAATCCCAGAATTCCTGTCATTCAGAATTTTGGGGGTGCAGGGTATTTTAGGGTGTTTATCCCACTGACTCCTTTCCTGGCCATCTCAATAAACTCTTTTGAGCTCTTTCTCTACATAGTGTGGCTTTCTGGATGCAAATGAAAAGATCCAGTTGGTTGTTTACAGGTGTCCCCTGTCTCATACCACAATGTTGGATAATAGTAATCAGTATTTGTACGTTCCATTCATATCTGTTTCTAGGTACCCATGGATATTAGCAGAGAATTGCATTTGAGTCTCAGAAACTCCTTCATTCTCACATGGCACAGCGTCTATTTACTTTTCAAAACAAAAGGTCAGTTGGGACATTACTCTGATCAAAATCATCCCACATTTGGCATTGTATCTCCTTATCTCCTTCAATCATAGCTGTGTTTTTCAGTTACAGTATTTTTTTTTTTTTTTTTTTTTGGTTGGGTGGTAGGCAGTAGAGGGTAGGGGTAAATGCTCAGAGTATACTCNCTTTGTTTTTCAGTTACAGTATTTTTTTTTTTTTTTTTTTTTGGTTGGGTGGTAGGCAGTAGAGGGTAGGGGTAAATGCTCAGAGTATACTCAAGTTAGGGATTTGGGGCTTTAGTACTTGCTGAGTTTTCTACCTATGACATTATTTCCAAATATTTTCACTCCCTCCTCATTTCCATTACAACAAAGAAGACTTCCGTTAAAACCTTACAAAAAACAGCAACTGCCTCTTTTGTTATCTTATACAACCCTACATTATAATTGTTGCCCATATCCCTCAAGTACAAAACGTTTGGGTTGTTTATTCCTGTATCTTCTTATGTTTTAGAAAAATGAAGACCATTCTCTGAGCTACTCTTATCACTACAAGGTGGGTTGTTTTACATCTGGGTCTAGCAAGCTTTTATCTCCTCTTACACACAACAACTAGTCTATAATATGCTTTCAACACTTAAAATCACATAAATGGCTGACTATATGAATGAAAAGTTAAAGCAACATATATTACTCTGTTGCTATGAATAAAGACTTTTTCTGTTGCTGATCTAGAAAATAATTTTGGCTGAACTTTATGTGTGTGGACATTACTTATTTAGACCAACCATAATGAAGACAGTATAAAACACATGAGGTCAAAGACAATATAACCTAGAAGATGAGACATAGACTGGAGTAGTTTTTTTTTTTTTTTTTAGATGGTCCTTTACTATGATGCTAATTTTAAAATAATGTAGATAAGAAATGATACTGTAATTGGCCTTTCAAGTATTTTGTAGCTCAATCCATATTCTCTTAGAGAGTCTATTTCTAGTAAATGAGTTCTGTTTACAATA
The DNA here is from genome assembly GCA_019455555.1 of Galemys pyrenaicus. Classification (NCBI taxonomy): domain Eukaryota; kingdom Metazoa; phylum Chordata; class Mammalia; order Eulipotyphla; family Talpidae; genus Galemys; species Galemys pyrenaicus. The sequence continues at coordinate 334,466 of JAGFMF010011521.1, forward strand.
ACTGTTTAAAGAAAATCATGAATTGGCTAAAGAATTATAGACTGTGTCATGAATTAAGTATAAAAAAGTAACAAATACCAAGTTTCTGATGAGTTGCATACACAAAAATAAAATGTCTATATTGGCTAGTTGTCTAAAAAATAAAAAAAACACATAAATAATGTTTGTACCAAACTAATTCTTTCATGACAGATATATGGCTAAATTTAACCATGGAAAATAGTATGTTCATTTATTTATTATTAAAAAAATATTTTTAGCATCATTTTGAACATGAACATTCTTTATGAATGTCAAGGCTAGGACAAGGGTGAAGCTAGTGATATAAAGGATGCCTCAACTTAACTTAAGGTTAGTGAATACCAAGTGTTTTCTAGATCCAAAAAAAAGAAAAAAGAACACTAAAAACACTTATGGAATACCAGGATATATTGAGGATAAAGTATATCTAATTAAATATATTTAGTTAAGTATAAATAAATTTAAAATTTAAATTTAATTAATTTAAGCTAACATATTTAATATTAATATTAAATATTAATGTTTAATATAAATGAAAAATAAAATATTTAATGAATAAATTGTTTTCTTAATGTATTAATAATTTAATAAATATGGTTTAAAATGATTAAACTATATTTTACTTAAATATTTTAAAACATATAAGTGGAGAAAAGCATGCTGAATAAATTAAAGTTTCTAGTTTATTAGGAATTGAATGTAGGATTGTGTATGTGAATAGAAAATATCATTCTGGTTTGATATAAGGTAAACAAAAGCTAGTCAGTGCTACTTATTTTCCCTTTTTTTCTCTCTACCTTGCTCCAATCAAAAGAATGAAACAAAGAGTTGTGAAAAGGATTTCAAAGAACTGTTATTTTTCCCACTATAAATTTTAATACTTAATTTACACAATGTATCTGCTTTTTATTAAACTATTGTAGGGTGGAAATGGGGATTGCAACAGAGACAACTGCTCAACAGATGACCTAGTTTCAAATGCATTCTTGGGATTTTTCCAAGAGAATAAGAGATATCATGTAACTGTGTTCTAGGTTCCCAGGTTATAATGAGAGGGACTGATCAAAACTGTTAACAACCCAAATGCCCAAAGCAGATGACTGGATCAAGAAGATGTGGTACATATACACAATGGAATATTATTCAGCAATCAAAAATGAGAAACTAGGGACATTTCTAGACTCATGGATGGAAATAGAAGGAATTATAATCTTTAAATATGTGTGTACGTATATATTATTTGCATGTGTAATTTGACATTTATGTGGTTTTGATTGCAACAGAGATTTAGGGCAACAGTGACAGACATGGCACAAAGTTGTGAGAAAAATGAAATAAATCAATATCTCTGTCTTTTTTGGCTTAGCCAAGTTACTTATAAATTAACTTCTCAAAAGAAAGAGAACCTTTCTAGAGACCATTAACTTTTAGAAAGATAACAGAGGACTTTAGGATCATTGATTTATTTTCACTCTTTTTTTTTATTGATTTATTTATTTATGTATACAAGAGCTGGGGTACAGGCCAGAGTCCAGGGCAGTGGGAGGATTCACCAGAGTGGGGAGCAGAACAGGCAGACTGACTGAAACACACTGCTGAGGGGAGAAGCGGGCAAGGCAGGAGAGGTCTGCTGTTCCATGTGGGTCCCCTCCCTGGCCGGATGCAGGGATCAAACTCATGCTGCAGTGGCTGCAGTTTGCTTCACAGTGCATTGCTTAACCAGCTGCACCACTAGGGAGGCCCTATTTTCACTCTTTTACAAGAGACTCTGGTATTTGGACAGAAAGGATTGACCAGAATTATTAAATAAAAATACAGGGTAGAAAATTAAATTTGAACTGAAGATAAAAAAAAATCAAGTTTTAGTGTGTCTGTGGCCCCAAATTCACTGTTTATTTGAAATTCAAACTTAATTCAGCATCCTGTATTTTAGCTGGCATCTGTCTGCTCTCATTGCAAGAGATTTTAATGTGGGCCTTTCACTTTTTACATCCCGGTCTAGCCAATCATTAACTCTAAGTAAATAATGTTCTACACTTGCCAGTTCTTCTTATTGCAAAACTGAATTCTTGCTCTCCTTACAGTTCTGACAACTGTTTCTATTACTATAGATTGACAACCATCACTTGGAACCAGGGGCGCTTTCATGTTTTAACCCAGACCTAATCAACCTTATTGTTTATTATCACCCACTCAGAAGCCTGTTGAAATATTTTTTACTAATCACACTTACAACTTCACGTGATCAATTTTGGAGTTTTACCATGCATCTCTCTACTGTTGCCCTTTAGAAAGTCACAAACCGTTATAATATTGAAGGAATTTTTTTCCACTAAAACTAGTTATGACTTCCCTGAAGCACTGCTTCCCCATGGACAATACATACATTAACCCCAAAGACAGGTTCTACACTCTGCTATTGAATGTGCTGGTCTCAATATTAAATACTCAAAATTTTTTTGGAGAAAAAAAATGGAATCACCTCATATCTCACTCTCTGGCATAAGAAAAAACAACACTTAAGGGGAACATAAACTGACAATCATAATGGAAAATTATATAAGAACTCTCAAAATTAGAACTAAAGCTACAAAATAATCCACAATTCCATTTCAGGGTATCTATCCCAAGAATATAAAAATATTAATTCAAAATTATGGAGGCCTCCCTGGTGGTGCAAGAGCTTAAGTTGCAGCACTATGAAGCTTTCTGCAGCCAGTGCAACATGAGTTCAATCCCCAACCAGGGAGCTAAACCACATGACGCAGCAGACCTCTTCTGTTTCACCTGAAGCTCCGCTTGGCAGTATATTTGGGTAGATCCACATGTTCTGTTCCTCACTTTCTCTCTGGTGAATCCTCTCACCCCCCACACCTCTGGCCCAGTTCTTTTATGCATAAATAATCTTAAAAAAACTGTATAAGTATCCTTATGTCCATTGAAACATTTATTACAACAGCCAAGATATGGGAGTAAGTGCTCTCAATAGATGATTGCATAATAAACACACTTTATATTTATTTACACACACACAGAAAAGAATATCACTCAAGTAGCATCTAAAAAGATAAGTCTTGACATTTGTAACAACAGGTGTGAAACTGGAGGGGATTATACTAAGTGAAATAAACCAAAGGAAAAAGACAGGATTTCACTCATATGTGAAAGATAAGGAAAACAAATATTAAACAGAAAAAAAATAGAAGTTACTATAGAGAAAGGCAAATAGGGAGTAGATAAAACATGACTGGAGGTTTTTTGGTGGAGATCGCAACATAGTCCATACAGATGTCAGAGTATAAAGCCATACAATTAAGCTCAGACAGTGTTATGAACCAAAGTTACCTCAAATAAATAAATAAAAGATACAAGAATTTTTCATACTTTTTGATATAGTGCAATCAAACAGCTTGTTAAAGGATGGGGGAGCAACACCACACTTTTAATTACTTGGGCAAATTTCCATGTCTTGATTACCTGAAGAAGTCATTCCAGAAAGATGAAAAGAGCCTTAAAAAAAATAGGACTTCTTGTTGTTGTGATTCAGAATATTCTTTCCTTAACATCCTAATCTTTTAAATTAGGAGCTTCTTTAGTAGTCTTTGAAAACCCAAGGCTTTTAAACACAAAACTGAAAAGAAAAAAATAGTCTCTAAGAAACAGTTTCTACTGGTCACATTTTTGTATAGTTTATTATCACTAGTGACACATTATTAATCAGCTTACCAGATGTTGGCACAACTGTGATGGGTTTGTCCATATCTGTACAGTTTTCATCCTCCACTCATTCAGTTTCCAATGTGGGAGCAGAGTGCATTTGTACTCTGTGTCAGCACATACTACAGAGTCAGCACATATTCCTCCAAACTTCTTGGCAAGAATGGTATATAGCTATTTATTTACTTATGAGTTTCTTTCAAATAATTTAACCTTTTTTCACATTGTGGCAGGTGTATATGACTTTTTAAACACTAAAAATATATATATTAAAGAATATAACTAAATGGGAGAAAAATCAAATAACAGGAAGTATCTCAGGCTGAATATCAAGTTCCACATTTTCTTCTTATCCCCAGCTATACTTCCTACCTATTTTTGCCAATTTAATTCTGATGATTTAAAATTTTTAGAAGACATATTGCCAATCCCTGATTTATCAACTTAATGTGTTAAATTATTAATTTGGAGATTGATTTTTAAAATAATATAGTAAATGATCTTTTTTAAAATAGACATGGCAAATATTCTCTTTAACTTTTTTTTTTCCTACATTTTGGGTTCAGATTTAATGCCATCACATTTTTTCCTCGTATGGTCATATGATAGTTATTTATTCCCTGCTTAGCTCTTGTGGCTTCTAATTACTACTTGATTTTATTTGAACTTGAGCATCTATCCTACATATTTTTAATATACAAAAACATTCATATAGCCAGTGCATGAAATCTAGCAACATTCCTGAAATGGGTTTCCTCACACAATAAGTCTACCTGGGTTGCTAAACTAATTTTTCAATCAAAAAAGAAAAATACATTAAATTATTGGGAGAAAACTTGCACTCTCCTTTTGATGTATCCACTGTGACACTGTGATTTTCTTGTGTCAATACTAGAAAGAAATAGAAAGAATCATTAGTTTTCATTTTTTTCTTCTGATGAATGGTCAACAATCTAAGATGTGTCTGATGAGAACAAAAGAACAGATTTCTCAAGAAACATAAAAAGTTATGAGGAAATGGAGACCAGAAGGCAAGTATGTAGTTTTCTGAGCTCAGAGAAGTTCAGTCTCACAGAGAAATGACTTCCAGTCTCCTATAGATAATTATAATGCAGTTAAGTCTATTAACATATCTTAGACCTTAGTGTTTCATTAGGGATTTTCTCAGTGTTATTTAGTTGCTCGAGTCTTGAGAGACAGACTGGAACCCAGAACCTCTAGCATTAAGCAAAATATTTATTCAGTGACTTATTTATTCATCAAATTTTTTGAATGGTTATTATAAGTCAGGAACTTGGTGAGTTTCCTGATGAGTTTATTATGTACAGAATAAACAGTGACCTTGACTGCATGAAACTTAAAAGAAAGAGTCCTGGGTAACGTGAATAATTACAAGGATCTCATTTTTAGACAGACTGTAGCAACTGATAAAAAATCAGTCTAGTATTTAAATCATAGCATAATGTTACAGGAAGCAAACCTTTGCTAAAACACTTAAGTGTCCCTTGGAATTTACAATGCAGCTTACTTTCTAACAGTCTTGACTCTTTATCCTCCTCTGGAGAGTATCAATTATTTCCCTCTCCTCACCACCATGTAGGAAGGAGAAATTGGCTTAAATGCTGACAGGTGTGTATTATTAAACGAAATAATAAAAAAAAAATTGTAGCCCTTGCCAATTTTGTTGTAATTACTCCCACTAGCCTATTTTTAGCCTCCAATACTGCTGGCAGAAGTCCTGAAATAATAGGAGTCAGTGCTCAGAAAACTATAGAAGCACGTTCCAGCACATTACTGAGTGTTGACCTTTTAATGCCTGCCTAATCTTTCAGCTATTAAAATAACTTGCCAAATCTTTGGAATTAATCCATGAAAAATGCTTGTATTAAATATAAGTCTATGGGTATTTCTTACTCTTGGCGGCTGTCTTGCAACCATCCCAGAGCAGGTAGGAGATTCATCACCGGTTCAAGCAGTTTCTTTATCTTCGCTGCCGTCACGCTATCCCTCGCACTCCACTGCACCACACCATCATGCCAGCGTCCAAGAGACACTAGCTTTATATACCTCCTGCATCAGCCCAGGTGCATCTACTTGCTCATGCCCACCCAGGCATGCACACAGGTTTCCATCATTACACCAAGGGTGGAAAAACCTGATCAACCTTTACCCTACAGTGGCTATCAAGTTCTGGAAGATAGAAAATGGAAACATCTTTATCTTAGTTCTGCTAAACCGGCTAGCTTTAATTCAGGGTTTATCCTAGAGTTGGAGTGAGGGTTTGTAGTCCAGGTGGTCAACTGGTTCGATCAATGGAAGTAGAAGTATTTGGGGGCCAAAGACACAAACATCCAAATTAATTGTCTCATATTAGAAAGGGTAAATCTTTACATACGTAATACCTGTATCTTGGATAATTGTCATGGTAACTCTGGCTATCTAATAAGTCCACAGTAGTATCTGATTACAAATGTACAGTGGTAACTGGAATACATTCATTTAAAACTTCAAGTTTCTTGTCTTTACTAGGTCATAAAAAATTGAGAGACAACTTTAAAAGTTCAGGTACTATTTAGCAAATACAAGATGAAGGCTAACTTATGCCTGTCATGGACTCTAGTTTATTGTTTCTTATTTGTTCAGGATAGAGGCAAAATGATGTGAAGGACAGCTAAAGGTTACATGTGGAAGAAAATCAAAATTATTTTTTTTAAATGTGAAAAAAATCTGTGGATCTTGTTTATTTCTACTATTCATGTCCCCATTACAATGGATAATCAAGAGCTGACTACATTGTAATTAGACCTGAGGTTGAAGAACACATCAAACAATTCACAATTTATAGTATAATATAGCTCATCAACCCACTAAATATAGATTAATAGGGCATTCAAAACCATGCATTTGGAATATCAAAAGAAGTTTCTCACATCTGGAGTGATTTGGGATAAATTGTTTAGGACTCAATCTTTCAATTATTTTTGGTGAGTTCTACTTTGCATAATATTGCAATCAGCCCTTGAGCAGAAAATGTTAATGTGGTGGGAGGGGGAAATCTTCATTTCTAGACAATCCTATAGAATAATACAATCAAGGAAAGAATAAAGAAATGAAATTTTGAGGTAATTAGTCAGAAGGATAAATGAATGTTGATAAATTATGAGATTATTCAAAAATTAAAGGTTTAAACTAACATTTGATTTTGAAATTTTCACTTTTTGAAAGTAAAATTTTGCTAAACTATCTTCATGAAATTTTATTTACTCAGAAAATATTTATCCCAGACTACAATTATGACAAGTATAGGTAAAATCTTAAAGTGTTTCAATGCATTTGTTCTTTAAGACTGAATTTGATTCCATTCATGTCTGCTTAGGAGTGACATTAACCTTAGTCCTTATGAGAAGAAAGTCTTACAAAAGCCTGTGGTAACGCACCGTGGTTATAATGTCACAGAATCACAAATGGCACAGACACTGGCAACTATCCCCTTGATGCTGAACTCCAACACCGAGAACACATTAGAACATTTGAGGGCACACTGGGAAAAGAAAATCATAGTTAAAAGGTATTGTTAAGATTAACTAAAGTTAAATAATGATTATCTTAACTCATATTAGTTTTGATATGGTGCTTAAAAATTTAGAATAATACTTTTTACTTTATACTTAAATACAGATGATAGAATAAGGAATTCAATTTTAGAAATATTATTTTTTATTTAAGCAACCATTTTAAAAATAGTTTTATAAATATTACTGAGACAGATGTGAACTCAATGACGACAGAAACTAGCATTATTAAGCTCATATTTTTAGCCATAGCTATTATTGAGTTATAGTAATATAATTTAATCCAAATAACATCCTTATAATACAAATTATTGTCAGTTCATCTCATTTTCAAGGTAGGAAACTGAGGTTGAGAGCTGGGAATGCTGTGTCCAATGCAGGAGCCCAGGGGGTTTCAAGACAGAGGCTATGCTGTCTCTGGAATCCTGTACTGAGAAAAGTGACACATATTTTTGGAAACCAATTGTAAACTGTGGAGAAAATATAAGATGTCCTTATAAAATAGTGAACTGCTTATTCTTTCACTTGGTCAAAAGGCTGTTTCGGCTACCAGAAACAGTGGGGAAAATTCTGTGACCTGGGAGAAACACGCATTTATTTCTCCCTGGAAAAAAAAAAATTATAAATGCTGGACCCTCGGTGGCGCAATGGGATAAGCAACGCACTATGAAGCAAACCGCAGCTACTGAAGCACGAGTTCAATCCCTGCCTCCGGCCTAGGAGGTGACACACATGATGCAACAAACATCTCCTGCCTCTCCAGCTGCTCCCCTCAGCAGTGTTTTTCAGTAGATCTGCCTGTTCTGTTCCCCACTCTGTCTCTGGTAGATCTTCTCAACACCAGCAACTCTGGCCTGTACCCCAATGCTTGTATGCATAAATAAATAAGAAGTCTTTAAAAAAATTATGATGCTGAAATAATGACTTAATTTTTATTTTTATCCCAGTAGCAAGTGACATTCATTGAATTTAAATGTGAAGACAAGTATACACATAAAGTAGAGAAGTCCTAGCTTACTGCTGATTAACTGATTTGTGAAATTATAAGCAGAATATAACAGCAATTTTTTTTCTTTCCTGCTACCTCTTTTAGTCTTAAAAACAGCAGTACTTATACAACTGAGAACATTGGCTTTGAGTCATTTAATTTATCACTGTATCAATACATATGTATATGTCATGATTTATCTCTTGTTTCATTACAAAATATTGATAGTTGGGTGAATTAAATAACCCTGCAGACAAAAAGGATATAAAGAATATAAATTACAATGAAATATCACAAAAGTTATTCTAAATTATTCTGCTTTCATTTAGTATAATTTGTAATTCGAAGATGGGTTTGTAAATCTTTTGTCACTTAAACAACATGTCCCTATAAATTTGCTGTCATCTGATAAACTGGAACTGTTCTATTTCTTAATATCACCAGAGAATTCTGATATTGATGTGATTTTATCTATCGCTATATGCTCATCTGGCACTTTATCTAACTGTTTCCCAAAGGCAGTATTTCATAATAACTATTTCTCCTGTTTCACTCCTAAATGCATTTATAGATTTTTTTATTCTATTCACCACAGAATAATTTTGAGACGTACTGACATTATTTGTCTCGTAAGAGGACAATATCTGATTCTTTTTTTTTTTTAATAAGGCTAGTTTTCTAGCATGTTGTACTAACAGTACACATGCTAGGAAGTGTTGTTGTGGGCATCCATGCTATAAACAAAATAGACACCAACAATGGTAAACCACGTAAGTCATAATCATGTGAAATTGTTGGAAACAATAGAGTGTACTAAACCCAACAAAGCACGTCCTTATAACTGATAATTAAGTATATCTAATATTCAGCACAAATAGTCAAACATACAAATATGGTCATTTGCTAACATTTTCACTTGATCTTTTATGTCAGTAGATCCATATCTTTATTTTCATAAGCATACCAATATTTATGTTTGCTCCTATATTTCTTACATTTCCCCTTCCATTAATGTCTTTACTTTTCAAATCCATAAAAAAAACCTTACCATACTTCCCTTTCAGGAATTTAGAAGTCTGATAATTTACTAAAGCTAACTGTATCACACTCATTCTTGATGTTGGCAAAGATGACAGGGCCACAAGTGTTTAATTCATGTGTCTAGGGTTGGGGCACCAAAACCTGTAATTACAATAAGCACACAGTAATTTTCCTAGATTCTAAAATTTTAGATTCAATGTTTTATTTATTTTTTTAAAGATTTATTTATTTATTTATGCATACAAGCACTGGGGCACAGGCCAGAGGTGCAGGGGGTGAGATGATTCACCACAGAGAGCAGGGAGCAGAACAGGCAGATCAACGGAAGTACACTGCTGAGGGGAGCAGCGGGCACAATAGGAGAGGTCTGCTGCGCCATGTGGGTCCCTCCCCTGGCCAGCAGCAGGGATCAAACTCGTGCTGCAGTGGCTGCGGTCCGCTTCATAGTGCGTTGCCTAACCCACTGCACCACCAGGGAGGCCCCAGATTCAATGTTTTAAAAAACTCATTCCAGTGTTGTGTATTTGCATTCTATGAAACTGGAATTTTAGTTGATTTTTTAATTGATTACATTTTACTTTTCACAAAGTCTTTATTCAAACACACATCTTCTACTTTGGAGACGTGTAACTTTAAATGTCTACAATGGTATTTTCTTACTCTATATTTTCTCTTGAAAATTACTGTGGTAGTATCACTTTAAAAATAGTGTCTTAAATGCCTCTTTGGGTGGAAGCAGAATTAAAATATCCTTAAGAGGACTTGATTTTTTTAACTTTAGAAAATAGGAAAGTATCTCTTGTTTATTAACACTATTTACTAGTACCCATCACTTATATATGTAGGACAAACTAGAAAATAACTGAATATAACTTCAGGATAATTATAAAAAGAAATTCACAAACAATCCTAACAATGTAGAATAATTGTATTTTGTGTGATTTCTCAGTAATGTGTCTGAAGTTCTTCCTTTTCATCCAACATTAGAAATACACACTACAGATAATCTGATTAGATAATTGGCAAAGCAAAGTTAAACAACAATAATAAATAAGTGCTCTCTCTACCACATAAGCCAGATATGACATACTCATTCAAAATAATGATGTGATATTTTCTATAACCAATGTATATTGCCTTTACATGAAAGATAGAGAGAAACACAGACAGAGACAATGAAACACATATAGACATGTTCATTGTAATTATTTAATGTGGTTAGAAGCTCAGGAAGATCATTATTTTAGTAACAGATTTTACAGATCTCCAAAACAAATGCAGAGAAATCTGTTTCAAATCCTAATACACAAGTCAGTGTTTTTAATACTCCACTTTTATTTTCATGAATTGTTGTATCATTTCTAGGTAAAGCAATTCAACTCAGTTACTTGCCAAAATTTTATCTTTATCAGAAGAAAAGTCTGGATAGTATTTCAATTGAGAATGGTGCATCCTGATTAGGAAGAATGGGGTATAAAATGTGCACACAGAAATTATAAAAAACATATTGACCTTTTCATTTGGATCCTTCTGGAGTATACAGAAACTTTTTTTTTTCCTATTCAGCTCATGTTTCTTCATACTCTCTTGAAAGCTTCCACACTGTATGCATCATTTTATGTTTAATTTGTATAGTAAATAATTTGACAGATTCTTGAGAAACAAAAAAAAACAAACTTGGAATTTTCCAAGTAATAAGAATGTCCTCGTTATTAATTAATCCTTTGTTATTTATTAGTACTTTATGCTAATCACAGGCACCTGGTGATGAGACCTGGGCAACTGGAGGAACAAGTATGTGACCAGAGTGGTGGGACTTTGAGGTTGGATCTCTGGGAAAAGGAGGAATTTGGGTATTGAACTCAACTGCAGAGCCAATGAATCATTCCCTGCCAATGTTATGAAACTCAGTTGAAAACTCTGGACACCAAAGCTTATCAGAACCTACTAGTTGGTGAACTTGACCAATGTATCCTAAGGTTGTGTGCCCTGACTCCAAAGGGAGAAGGTACTTGAAGTCTACCCAGACCTAATGCTGTATGTCTCTTCATAGCTTCTAATCTGTACCTTTTATAATAAAACTATAATCATAACTGTACTTCCAAATTTTGTTCTGGAAGAAGCTATGAAAATAGTTGAATTTATATTCAGCTGATCAGATAGGAAAGTAATTTAAACATCCCCAGGGTACAGCTGCTGCAACTGAATTGACATCAGTTTTTCCAGGAACTGTCCATTTTAACTTGTGAGGTCTGCACTAATTTCTGGTGGCTAATGTAGAATTTGGTGCAGTATGCCAACTGGTGTTTCTGTTTCTGGTGATGCTTCATGTTTTAAAGGAAAAGCAACAACATCGTAGACAGACAAGCTATCAGTCTTCAGGTCGCTCATTTAACTCTACAGATGTTTCCAATGATTATTTACTGAAAATAGGCAACAGAATGTGAAATTCAGAAGTGAAAATCTTGGTCAGGTCAAAAATTAAAAACTTTGAGCAGAGAAAAACAATCTAAACTTTGAAAAGCACAGATATGTTGTCTAGAACAGGACTAAACAAGAGACAAAAACAAATGAAATGCAGTCAAAATCCCTGTCACTCCTCTCTCCTCTGCAACATCACAGCAGGGAACTTGCCAATGAAAAGAGGGCATGCTTGATTTGTGTAAGAATGAGTAACAATGTGTCCCTTCAGCCATTTTTTCAGAGAAAAATTAAAAGCAAATAGAGGAAGGAAAATACTCAGGTCATTATCAAATGCATCAGTTTATACACAATTTTATTCAAAACCACACAATTTTATAAATGACTTGAGTTTATGTATTAAAACTCCGATAATCTTGTCTTTCTTCCTTCATGACTGTCAGTTGATGTCTATTATCAACAAAAGAATTAAAATTCTTTGACGTTTAATATTTAATATTTCTAGTGCTGGGATTACTGTATAATAATGAGATATAGACTACTTTTTATACTGCATACTTCCTAGGATCCATGTTTACTAATATAGACACAGCCTCTATATGTATACTGGTAGTTATTTCAAAGTTAACATGAAAATTGTTAATTTACAGCAAGGAATTTTGAACCTAATCAATCAATATAGAGGAGATAAAGACTATATATATTCTCTATAATTATGAGTGTATGCATATCTGGGTACATATTTTTTGTTTCTGTTTTTCTATTAATAGCACATCCATCTAACAACAATGCTGTATTGTCTCTTTAAAAATCACACTTTTATATGTGCTTTGAATAGCTCAGACTGGGAAATATTTTGCTGCCAGCTATACTCTGCTGCTTTCATATAGTTTTATGCTTCCATATCCACTTCACCAACCCACTAGTGTATTTTCAGTGTTTAATATTAGTGTATTCACCATCTTAAGACTTGACTATTTCATACCTCAAAGAATAATAACTATATGTGTAATGTGTAGTGTAGAACTAGTTGGGAGCAGCAAGCTACTCTGTTCTTTTGGTGAGGTGAAATATTTATCAAAATCTTGTTATATTGTCCATATTAGGTGAAAGTATTATTAACACTATGAACAGTAATGTTCTAAAAAGGCAGTCAAAATATTATTTTTTTTGTTTTAAAAATATGCCAGTCATCAAAATGAACATAGTATGATGTTAGGACTAACTGCAAAATCATGACCAAATGATGGCAAGAGAATAGTGCCTTTTTTTCATTTATCTAAAGTCTTGATTCCTGCTTGGTAACTGTTACTTATGTTACTTATCATTATATATATGTTCCCCTCAACATTATTAGACTGTAAGCTGCTTCAGAGCAGAGATGTAATTTGCATTACTTTCTTTTCATCCTTGTATGTTATACTTTTTATTCAAAATACTTTAAAACTTCCCATTTATTAATTAAGGGAAAAACTTTCCCATGATCCTGTACACTCTGTCACATCTTTGCTCTCTCTGGATGTTAAATATCAAGAGAGCCAAGACACATTCAAGGGTCTCTGTTATTCTGTTTATCATCTTCCTCTAGCCTACTGCCTGTAAGTAACAACTGTATTCATGTGAATTCCACTTAGATCTCAGACCTCTTCAGTCAAGTTAAATCTTATGAAACCAATTATTCATGAATTTCTATCCAACTAAACATCATTTCTTCTGTAGAGAGAAAAATATAAAATTCCTTAATTTTATAACATTAATTTAAGTAGTTGTTTACTAGTAAGCATGCATATTTCTTTCAATTAATGGTAAATACAAGTTCATAGGATAATAGGATTCATACTCTGTCTAGAGTCAAATCCATGGTTCATGCAAGTTAGGTTTTGATTATTTTTCTTGGAAAACAGACCAATATATATTGATAGGAATGACAAACAATGTGATATATTTTACATAGATTAAGAGTAGAGATAAGAATTTTGACCAAAATAAATCAAGTATAATACGTTCCAGGATTTTATAAATCTTCTACTTTGGTTTCATTTTTCAAATTCATTCTCAAATTAGGAAGACTGTAAAATGCATTAATTATTTTAAAAACATAAAATATGCCTATACTAAATACCAGAGTTTGGGCATTTAACTTATATTAAACTCTAATGCTAAATTCACTCATTCTGTCTACATAATAAACAACAGATATGGTATATTATCCATCTAATAACCAATATTTAATACCAAAATTAAAACTTTTCTTTAATATTGTCCAAGGTCAAATCTCAATTCTGATACCCACTTCTTATAAAATGCTAGACAAGTAACTTATTCTCCTTAATTTTCTTTTTTATAATGGTAATGATCAGGATATTAACTTCCCAAGCATTGCATAAAACTAAGATAATTAAATTACAAATGTCTTATGAGTGCCTTGCACAAAATGCAAATGTAGAAAAAGGAAAACCAAGTTAGGAGGCTATTAGGATAACCAAGTCAAGAATGGTTACTTAGATGAAAGCAGGTTCAGTGGTGTTGTTGCAGAATATTCAGATCTTGAATATATGATATTTGAATTTCTTATAATATACATTCAGTCAAATTAATGAGAAGTGTGAGATAAAGTCAAAGATATTTAGTCTGACACACTAGAAGAATTTATTTGCTATTAAATGAGATGAGAAGTATTTTTGCAGTTATATTTTGAACTTTTAAATTTGCTAAATTTAATGATAACTCTAAAATACTAATTTAGACAACTAAGTAGAGTACAAGGGACAACAGGATGACATTAACATTTGGGATCATCAACATAGAAAATGTCATTTAAAGTCATGGAACCGTATGAGATCACAAGGAGACAGTACTACACTGAACAAATTCAGAGTGACCTTCAGCATGCTAACTTTAGCATACTAACAGGTGAAGAAATTACATTGAGAGAGTAAATCGTAAAGTAAGTAAAAAGTTATGTTCTACAATCCAAGTTAACAATGAGGACTGATCATTAACACATTCATCAATATTTTCTATCTAACAAATAATGTCTTTTTATCCAAATATGATAAAATTTAGCAATGCATATGTTTATTCTTTGTATTTCATAGTTTTGTCCTCTTCTAACTACATAGTCTTAATGGAGAAGAGGAAAAAGCAACATTAGTGTCCTGAGTTTGTACTGATGATGCATCACAATGCAGACTGCAATTTGCACTGCAAAATATAAATAGGACTTTAATTTCTTAAGAATGTAATTATTTGTTTTTGAAAAAATAACTATTTTATTATAATTATATTAGTATTTTATTATTTATAATTGCATATCAGAACATCTTGCCAAAAGAAAAACTTATCATATTACTCTGTGCTATTGACGGTAGCCTAGTGTTTACAGAGCTTTATAATTACATGTGGCTTTAAGTCTAAAGCCACTCAAACCAATGATATGATTTCTCATTTTTATCTGTAACTTCCAAATGATTTCAGTGCATTTTATGCATGTAAACTGCAGAACATGTCCCTGTAGATTGTGAGAACACATTTTTGAATTACATGGTGAATTTTTAATCCTGAAATATTGACTTTTCTATTCAAGAAAAAATACTGAATACCCTGTGGATGTGGTATGTAGAATGAATAGTAAAGTAGAGCTGGGGATTGCTGTATTGGAGCCAGCTGCTTTATTTACTAGGAGGCAATTATAAGTGTGAGTGCCACCCTTTACTTTCGGTATAACACTCACTTGGTACTATTGTAAAATAAAATAAGGAGTTTAAACTGCTATTTAATTCAATAAACCTTTGGTCAATCACTGAATCAATGGGAAAAAAGGTTATATATGAAGTATGTGCTGGTTACATTGAGTTATATGCCTGTAGGGTAAAGTTTGATCAGGTATTTCCACCCTCCCATCACTGATGATGGACACCTGAGGTGCTGCCAGCAATCCAGGGTGGGCATGTGCAAGTGGGAGCACCTGAGTTGGACATGGGCATAAATGGGCGGCGTCATGAGGACACCAGAACTGCGAGGACCAACCGACAGGACCGACAGTACTGAGCAGCAGCAGAGAGAGAAGAAGCAGCCGAGAGGGTGATATACGCTGGGGCCTGGGAGGCTAGCAGGCCTCCCAGCCCCCCGGCACCCATGCCTGCCATGAACCTGGCCACCTCTACTAAATAAAGTATGAGAAGCCACTGAGGGCTCCAAGACTCTCCTTCTTTGATCCATCTGCCCAGAACCATCCCGAACCTTGCTCCTGTGCCACCCCTTCCTGCTGCTACAATGCCATAGAGGATAGAAAAGGAAATTTTCTTTTACTAACTGTTCTCAATAAACCTAATTGCAGAAACATGTCTAAGGCACAAAAAAAGAAACAACAACAACAACAAAAAAAAAAACAAAGGATATATACTGGAGCTCTATATTCTCTGGCATATCCTTGCAAATTCTAAGATTCCAGCAAAGAAATAGATCACTGTGGTTTAGAATAGATCAGAGTGGTTTAGAAAATATTCAGATAAGAATGTATGTAAGTTTCTTCATGGTAATTGAAAATTATTTTGAGAAAACAGATAATAAATATATTTTCACTCCACACTTACCAGTGTTTAAGTTTTAGCTTTCAATGTCAGTGAATATTAGTTGAAAAATAATTGTATGACTGACTGAGTTGGATGGTGAGAGAGAAGGGAAGTGATCTGGTGATTTAAGAGTGTAGAATATTTACCAAAAGAAGAGTGTATGGTAAAGGTTGATCAGGTATTTCCACCCTCCCACCACTGATGATGGACACCTGAGGTGCTGCGAGCATTCCAGGGTGGGCATGCGCTAGTGGGCGCACCTGTGTTGGACATGGGCATAAATGGGCAGTGTCATGAGGATGCCAGAACAGACAGAACTGTGAGGACGGACCGAGAGAACCGACAGCAGCAGCAGCAGCAGAGAGAGAAGAAGCAGCCGAGAGGGTGAGATGTGCTGGGGGCACCCCTGCCTGCCATGTACCTGGCCACCTCTACTAAATAAAGTATGAAAAGACACCAAGGGCTCCAAGACTCTCCTTCCCTGACCCGTCTGCCCAGAACCATCCCGAACCCTGCTCCAGTGAGCCCCTATCCTGCCGCTACAAAGAGTGATGTAAATTTGTTTGATAGTATATTCAGGGGAAAGACGGTTCTGATCTTGCTTAGCACAGAGGCTCTGTGATGAATAAATTCAAAGTATAAGGCCCACTTGCAGACATCATTTGATAACTGTAGGGTCAGAGAACAATCAGGTCTTTCCACCCTCCCACCACTGTGATGATGGACACCTGCAGTGCTGCAAACATTCCAGGGTGGGCATGCACAAGTAGGTGCACCTGAGTTGGACACGGGCATAAATGGGCAGCATCATGAGGATGCCAGAACTAACAGGACTGACAGTACTGACAAGCAGCAGCAGTAGAAAGCAGCCGAGAGGGTGAGATGCGCTGAGGGCTGGGAGGCCTGCCAGCCTCCTGGGCCCCTCAGCACCCATGCCTGCCATGTACCTGGCCTAATGAACCTTGCTCCTGGGCTGCCTTCCTGCTTCTACAATTGATGTGGCTGGCAGGATGGTTCGACACAGATGGGTGTAGAGCTCTAAGAAGACCACAGGAGGGACTAAGAGTTGGCAGGCCATGAACATGTAATGTTGGCGGAGCAGTGGCAGAACAGGAGGTGACTGAAGACCAGGACGCTGTGGGAAAATGCTGCAGGAGTGCAGGAGGTGGCCAAGGTCCAGGAGCTGCGGGACAAGTCCACAAATGTAGGAGGTGATGCCTGCGAGGACCAGCCCACGACTGAGGCAGCAGACTGAAAGAGGACCATGATTTAGAGCTTGCTCACTGCTGACGCAAGGAAAGGACTAATGAACTTGGACTGTTAATCCCGCCAGAAGGCTGAGAAAGTTTGTCAGGTTATGTTTATGGGACTCTGGGGGTGGATGATTGTTTGTACACCCCAGGAGATGACAGTAGAGGCATGGCCAGTGAGCCTTGAAGGCTGAAAGCAGCTTGAAAAAGCCTAGAGAAGGCAAAAGCTGGCACTAAGTTGGGTAAACCCAAAGTGGCTGGTAAGCAGCCTGTTAAAGAAGGCTGGTGAGTGTCTTAAAATCACCTGTAGGTGATGCCCTGCTTGTTAAGTGAGGGTGAGGAGCTGAGGAACCATCCTTGGGGGACGGGAAGGGAATGTGACTTGTGGTGGAGCCCACAGCTGAAGAAGGGGACCCAAGAGAGGCCGCATGTGGAGCTTGTACCCGCGGATCCCCGACCCGTGTGCGTGTGCACAGGGTTGGCCTGAGTGCAGAGTCTGTGTGTCACATGTGACTATGAAAGCCAAGTGTTGGAGTGACAGCTGAGAGTACCCTGGTGTAGGGTCAAAGAATAATCAGGATTTTCCACCCTCCCACCACTGATGATGGACACCTGTGGTGCTGCGAGCATTCCAGGGTGGGCATGCGCAAGTGGGAGCACCTGTGTTGGACACAGGCATAAATGGGCATAAAGCCACCGAGGGCTCCAAAGACTCTCCTCCTCTGACCCGTCTGTCCAGAACCATCCCGAACATGTCCAGTGCCAGCCCTTTCCTGACGCTACAATTGGTGTTAGTAGGCAGGATGGTTCGATGCAGATGGGTGTGGAGCCCCAAGAAGACTGCAGGAGGGACTGAGAGGTGGCAGGCCACGAACATGTAACTTGGCAGAGCAATGGCAGCACAGGAGGTGGCTGAAGACCAGGATGCTGCGGAAAGATGCTGCAGGAGCTCAGGAGGTGGACAGGTCCGGGAGCTGCGGGACAAGACCCCAAGTGGAGGAGGAGATGCCCGTGAGGACCAGCCCATGACCCGAGGCAGCAAACCGAAAGTGGACCATGATTTAGAGCTCACCCACTGCTGACACAAGGAAAAGACTAATGGACTGACAATCCCGCCAGAAGGCTGGGAAAATTTGGAAGGTTAATGTTTTGTTTGTGGAACCCTGGGTTGTAGGGTAAAGGTTGATCAGGTATTTCCACCCTCCCACCATTGATGATGGACACCTGCGGTGCTGCGAGCATTCCAGGGTGGGCATGCGCAAGTGGGCGCACCTGTGTTGGACAAGGGCTTAAATGGGCGGCGTCATGAGGACGCCAAAACTGTGAGAACTGCAAGGACCAGCCGACCGACCAATGAAGGAGCAGCAGCAGTAGCAGAGAGAGAAGAAGCAGCTGAGAGGGTGAGATGCGCTGGGGGCTGGGTGGCCTGCCAGCCTGCCAGCCCCCCGGCACCCCTGCCTGCCATGTACCTGGCCACCTCTACTAAATAAAGTATGAAAAGCCACCGAGGGCTCCGAGACTCTCCTCCCTGACCCATCTGCCCAGAACAATCCTGAAACTTGCTCCTGTGCCACCCCGATCCTGCCACTACACTGGGGTGGATGATTGTTTGTACACTCCAGGAGATGACAGTAGAGGCATGGCTAGCAAGCCTTGGTGGCCAAAAGCGGCCTGGGCATAGAAAAGCCCAAGAGTGGCAGAGGCAGGAAGCCCTCTACAGTCAGGCAGAGGAGAGGTTGGCAAAAGCTGGCACTAAGTTGGGTGAAACCAACTTAGTGGTAAGCAGCCTGCTTGTTAAAGAAGGCCGAGTTTCTTAAAATCACCTGTAGGTGATGCCCCACTTGTTAAGTGAGGGTGAGGAGCTGAGGAACCATCCTAGCGGGACGGGAAGGGAACGTAGCTTGTGGTGGAGCCCACAACCAAAGAAGGGGACTGTAGGGTAAAGGTTGATCAGGTATTTCCACCCTCCCACCACTGATGATGGACACCTGAGGTGCTACATGCATTCCAGGGTGGGCATGCACAAGTGGGCGCAGCTATGTTGGACACGGGCATAAATGGGCGGCGTCATGAGGACGCCAGAACTGTGAGGACGAACTGCGAGCATCAACAGACAGAACTGTGAGGACAGATCGACAGAACTGAGAGAACCGACAGCAGCAGCAGCAGCGGCAGAGAGAAGAAGCAGCCAAGAGGGTGAGATGCGCCGGGGGCTGGGAGGCCTGCCAGCTTCCCAGCCCCCCGGCACCCATGCCTGCCATGTACCTGGCCACTTCTACTAAATAAAGCATAAAAGCCACCAAGGGCTCCAAGACTGTCCTTCCTTGACCCATCTGCCCAGAACCATCCTGAACCTGCCTCCAGTGCCACCTCCATCCTGCTGCTACAGGGACCCAAGAGAGGCCACATGTGGAGCTTGTATCCACAGATCCCCAACCCGTGTGCGTGTGCACAGGGTTGGCCTGAGTGCAGGGTCTGTGTGTCACATGTGGCTATGAAAAGCCGAGTGTTGGAGTGACAGCAGAGAGTACCCTGGGGATTGGGTGATTACCCCCAAAATAGAATCGCCAATCCCGAGAGTGAGAGCATCCTGGGGGTGGGTGCGGTATGTGGCTTGTGGCTGAGAC
Organism: Galemys pyrenaicus; assembly: GCA_019455555.1. Taxonomy (NCBI): domain Eukaryota; kingdom Metazoa; phylum Chordata; class Mammalia; order Eulipotyphla; family Talpidae; genus Galemys; species Galemys pyrenaicus. Next base: position 354,677 of record JAGFMF010011521.1, read on the forward strand.
CATAGCCAGAGAACACCAGGAAGCCTGACGGCTCCTGGCGTGAGACAGCAGATGCCGTGAGTGGTTCCCGCCTTAAATGTAATTGGTGCCTTCGGCAGCAGATATGGTGGATCATTTGCTTGTGCCAGTAATCTTGTCCTTTGCCCCTAGGCTGGTGCCCTGCCTAGGTGTATTTGTGTCTATTTGTATTATGTTGTGTTTGCTGCATTGCCTTATTGATGTATAATTTGTATGGTGGAAAAACCTGACAGGGTGGACTGTAGGGTCAAAGAATGATCAGGTTTTTCCACCCTCCCACCACTGATAATGGACACCTGTGGTGCTGCGAGCATTCCAGGGTGGGCATGCCCAAGTGGGCGCACCTGTGTTGGACACGGGCATAAATGGGCAGTGTCATGAGGACACCAGAACTGTGAGGACCAATCGAGAGAACCGACAGCAGTAGCAGCAGTAGCAGAGAGAGAAGAAGCAGCTAAGAGGGTGAGATGCGCTGGGGGCTGGGAGGCCTGCCAGCCTCTCGGCCCCCTGGCACTCCTGCCTGCCATGTACCTGGCCACCTCTACTAAATAAAGTATGGAAAGCCACCGAGGGCTCCAAAGACTCTCCTTCCCTGACCCGTCTGTCCAGAACCATCCCGAACCTTTGTTCTGTGCTCCTGTGCCACCTTCCTGGCCACGACACCTGGGGATTGGGTGATTACCCCCAAAGAGTACAGAATCACCAATACCTAGAGAGAGTAAGAGCATCCTGGGGGTGGGTGCGGTGTGTGGTTTGTGGCTGAGACCACAGCCAGAGAAGGCCAGGACGACTGACAACTCCTGGCATATGACGGCAGATGTCATGTGTGGTTCCCATCTCATATGACCAGTGCCTTCGGCAGCAGACATGGTGAATCATCTGCTAGTGCCAGTAATCTTGTTTTTGCCCCTAGCTTGGTGCCCTGCCTAGGCGTATGTGTTCATTTGTATTATATTGTATTTTGCTGCATTGCCTTATTGATGTATAATTTGTATGGTGGAAAAACCTGACAGGGTGGACTATAGGGTCAGAGAACAATCATGTCTTTCCACCCTCCCACCACTGATAATGGACACCTGCGGTGCTGCAAGCATTCCAGGGTGGGCATGCGCAAGTGGGCGCACCTGAGTTGGACATGGGCATAAATGAGCAGCATCATGAGGATGCCAGAACCAATAGGACTGACAGTACTGACGAGCAGCAGCAGTAGAAAGCAGCCGAGAGGGTGAGATGCGCTGGGCATCTCAGTCCCCCGGCACCCCTGCCTGCCATGAACCTGGCCACCTCTACTAATAAAAGCATAAAAAGCCACCGAGGGCTCCAAGACTCTTCTTCCTTGACCCATCTGCCCTGAACCATCCTGAACCTTGCTCCTGTGCTGTCTTCCTGCTGCTACAATAACATATCAAACAGTCACTACTGCTAGGAGATGTACATTAATAGTTTATAATGTTATTTCCCTCAAAAGTCTTTTTAGTTTCCCACAATTCTCATGGATCATAGCCAGGCTATCACAATTCAGAGAAAAATAGTATGGGAAAAATATGACAGAACTGTTAAAAGCACTTTGCTAATCAAGGCATAAACATTACCTAAATAATATTTTGCTAGGAAGTGAAGTTGTTTCCACTTGTCTGATTATGAAAGAAATTGTTGCTTTTATTATTTTTTAACTTTCTAAGCCCTATGACTGCTTTCTTGCCTTGTTTTGTCCTGACTATAGTTGGCCATCTCAGATTAGGCTTTGGGAGAATTTGTGTTGGGTTGAGACTACCATAAAGCTTTTAAGAGGGCACAGTAGGAATTGGGGAAGGTCAGTTAAGTGTATAGGCTGGTCAGTAAATCAAGAGTACAGGTTGGGAACAATTCTCTCATCTAATGATGGCTTCATTAAAGGAGGTTGAAGATGCCCAGATAATGGAGAATTCTGCATTAGTACCAACAGTTCTGGTAGAGCTCTGATTTATGGTAAAGTTCCAATCAATGACTACATACCAATTTTTTTTAAGATTTATTTATTTATACATACAAGAGCTGGGGTACTGGTCAGAGAGAGGATTCACCAGAGACAGAGTGGGGAGCAGAATAGGCAGATATACTGAAAGACACTGCTGAGGGTAGCAGCAGGCACAGCAGTAGAAGTCTGCTTGGTCACGTGGGTCCCCTCCCTGGCCGGAGGCAGGGATCGAACTCGTGCTGCAGTGGCTGCGGTTTGCTTCAGAGTGCATTGCTTAACCCACTGCGCTACCAGGGAGGCCCGCAATGACTACATACCTAATGATAGAGTTGAGGAAGGAAACTAGTATAAGTTGGTGAAAGTATGAAAATTCTAAGCTAAAAGGCAGAAATTTGGGAGTCTTATATAAAAATCAAGAAGAAAATAAAGGATATGATTAGAGAGGGTTGTAAATGAAGCACCTCAAATATTGATTATATTTACTTTAATGAACACATGAGGTTTATTTTAAATTAGAGTCCGCACTTTTGTGTAGCAATGACTGACATAATTCTGGGAGAAATTATATTATAGCTATACAGACACCTTGTGAAAAGAGGGTAACTGTGTCTATGTTAGTATAATTTGTGTTTGCAGGAAAAAAGTAGAATGCATGCACACAAATCGTTAAAAGACTTTGAATTCATCACTGGCAGAGATCCTTATCTTTCATGCTAGGATAGTTAACAAAATCCAAGAGATGATCAGGCGTTTTAAGTCAAACAGTAAATTTTTCAGACTCAGAAAAATATAAGAACATACAGATAATGAATAGTCATTTGTTTCTATAGTTGGTTTTAGTGACTGAGACCATATGTATCAACGGTCCTTAAAGGTTTACCTAAGAAAGATAAGAGTGTAAACCAAATGAATTACTTCATTACCTTCTTCAAGAAATCCCTAAAGATCAATTTATTGAAGAAAATAATCTCACCTGAGTAAACATCACTTTAACAATTTACCTGCCTCAATACCATTCCCTCATTGTATCCACTAATCCTGAACTACTATATCATGAACTTTGTTTAATACTAATCCTTGGTCCACCTTAAAAAAGATGTGAGATCAGTGTCCAACAGCCTCTCCTGAACCCACCCCTTCTTTCCAAACACTCAGGGCATGCCCATTTTGCAGTGAGTTCAATTAGTGTTTGTAAAAGTTTCTCTAGGAATAGTTGGGCAAATTCAATGCAGGACACCTTTCCACACGTATTGGCAATATTAAACACTCCTAGTTATTTTTCCTCGCAATCCAGTTATTAATGTCATTTCTCAAATTGGAAAAGTATATACTGGTGTTAGCACTGATTACCTTAATCTCAGGAATGAATATCAATATGTGCTGCCCACATACATAAACTCATCCAGTAAGCCTCTCAACAAGAAAGATTCTTCACTATTACAAAAGTCTAAAAGGTAAATGTGGATTCTAATGTGGGGAAGAACAAATTCTAAATGATGTACTACATGCATAATAAATAAAAAGAAACCAAGCAACTAAACTATTATTAGTTATCATGAATAATTCACCAGCTAAAGTATCATCAATACTAGCAACTACTAAATTTGTGATTTTAATTAATGTTTAACAAACCAGAACTATTCTGCCTTGTAGAACATGATAAATGGCAAGGGTAAAAAGCACAATGTTTTTATCCTTTAACATTATTGTTAAAAATCAGGTTCTTAAAATGCTTTTCTGGAGCTTCTTATTCAAATCATTATGTACAAAATTCAGAGAAGAAAACTAAATTCCAATATTTCCTTAATTTCTACTACTCAAGGACTGATTATAGGACTTCACATACTTCATCATCCATCTTAAACTCAATAAGGTATGAAAAGCGATGTGGTAGTTTATAGTATTGAATAAATTATAGCATTATATAAAAGCTTGTTACATAATTTTTAAAATGAGAGACATGTTATAGGACTTAATGCCCTTCCCCACATGATATTCTAAGGCTGGCAATTAGTAGAATCTAAGTTAACACTGACCTGTGAGACATGAAGCTAGTTGCAGGCATAAACTTTCACTAAGAGTAATATGACTAAACTTTTTCAAGAAACTGTTACCTAAGAAGTGATTTTGAAGATAACTTTAGAGTTTGCTTCAGAAATGGTGTTATTTTTAGAGTTTTTAACTTGCTGAAAACAAATTTATTAAAAATTAAACCATTCAGCTTGCTTTCATCAGGGTTAGAGTCCCTTCCCTAGTAAGACTCACTTAACTACAACCCATTATACAGTTGTCTACTTCTCAATCACTTGCTTTATAATCCTTGCCTAGATGTGTCCGTTGATTTCCACAAATTTTATGCAAGCCCAATTATCACTTTCCCATGGAATCATCTTCACTGGATGCTGGCAACCACATAGACACAATTATAGATGGCAGTTGGTCTTTCTTTGGCTTTTCATGTTCGATGTATGTATGGCAGTTCTTTCGGGAGTCAACAGTTGATGACTAACATGATAAAATTCAGAATCTGTTGAGATGGCATGTCAGAAAATTAGCTCTACATTATACATATTAGTAGAAGCATTATATGCATATGCACTATTAAATAGATTGGTACTATACATATTAATTTCAAATTATTTGATGTACTTTATGTTACATCCCTCTCCAAACAGCAGAAGTTTTGAAACAAATTTTGTCTAAAATCCAAAAAAGATATTTTGGAATATTTATATAAATTATAGGGAAGTTTTAACTTGCATTCAGTTTTGATTTTCTAATCTTGATCATTCCTCAAAAGTACAATTGAGGATTTACAAGATTTGATTGTGATGAGATGGCTGCTGCCTTTTAAATTAAGTTGTACATGTATGACAATTAGGGATTATAATACTTTCTTTTGAGGAGTATTTTCAACACAGACTTCTGTGAAGTACAGGTTCTGGGAGTTGTTAAAACATGCATGTGGATTTTTATCCATCGTCAAATATGGTTAGGAAAGTCTACATATCATAACCCATTTTGAGGGTCACAATGCTTATTAGCATCCCCAAGGTTTAAGAATATATTCATTTATTCCCCAGGATCTTCCCAAATTATTTGACTAACAAATCCTTTATCACAAAGAAAGTTGTTATCTTCCTTCAAATGCAATCCTAAGTAGTAATCAGATGCTGTTTCAGACACTCTGCCCCAGTGCTCACATGTCTTTTTAAAGTATGAATCATGTAATTTTAGTATCAAATATGCTGTACAATTCTCTAAACAGCTGCTGTGTGCCCACATTGCAGACACATAGTCACCATTCAACCTCTACTTGAGAACTCCATTGACTGAACAAATGATCATTTCAGGACATCTTCCCTGGTCCAGACAATACAGAATAGCACAGATATCTGCATGCATGACCCAAATGTGCATCCATAAAAATTCTTATTATGGGTATTCCTTTTTATTCATGCTAGGGTCACAAAAATCAACTCAAATCTATATAATAGTTTACCAGTTATCTGATAGAGATTGTGTGTACATAATTCTTTTCTGGACTGAAACGACTCCTCTCAGTTATGTATTTATTAGACATAGCTTGGAATTTCATTTCTTCTACACATGATGTCTAACTTTTAATTTTCCCTTTTGAATGTATTTTAAAAGCTTAAGTACAGTTTTCTAGCCACTGTCTTATATAGAATGAGTAGTTTGGAGCCATCAGTTCCTGGTACTAGATATTATATTTCTATCAGGGATATGAAAAAAATATTATTTGATGGACTTTTATACAAAATTAAAAATCAAAATCACAAATATTTCCTAACTTACTGCTGTTTGATAATGACATCCATATTAATTGGATTATTTTTCCATATTTTCCTATTGCCTGTGAGAGTCCTACTTGCTTCCAAACATTGATTCTTCTCTGGATCTTAGTTTATTAACTCTAATTCCTAGCTAAGCACATTGCACAAAGCTAAAAGTTTGAATTTTTCAATCTGCCCATTAGCTATATAACAATGACTAAGTAAATGAAAATAGTATTGAGAGAAATTCCATGAAAAAACACCTAAAAAATTTCTTTCAAAGGTAAGAACAGGACTTCTTTCCTCCTCAACCCCTGCAGGAATGCAGCATAGCCATTTTGGAAGTAGAGCCACAAAGGCATTTCTAGCCCAAAAAGTGAACTATAATAGTGACAAGCTCATGAAAAGACACTCACTCATTTCTTTGTCCTCCCTGAATCCCTCTCTCTGCCATGAAATAGTCGAGGGAAGCTCTAAGTTAGGAATGAAGGAAAGAAGAGGTACTGACACAAAAGGAGGCCTTCACTTCTCCTCTCTATCCAAGTGGAGGGAAGCAGAGTGAAAGCAAAATGCCCTCAAGTGTTTAGCCCATATGCTAAAAAGAAAGGACAAAACACTAAACTGACTATGAACTGAATGCTTTGAATTGGACAGATTTTTTTTTTTTTTTTTTTTGTAAATGATAGTGACAGAAATTCTAAGAATTCTACACTAAATCAACTTATATTAGCAGTTAGGAAATCTACATTTTTTGGAAATGGAGATTCATCATAGTGGGGGAAATATGTTATAGAAAAATAAACTATATAATGTTCACTTCTTGTTGAGACTCTTCAAATACCAACATGCATTCCTGTGCCATTTCAGAATTGAAATTTGAAGATATATTGGAAGTCAATAAATATCTAAATGAATCACATTGATTAAATTAGTAACAAATTGAAAAGTCAAGTAACATCACAGTTAAAAGTTATCACATGAATTGATCATCAATCTGTAACATAAGGCTATATTATGAGGTGATGAACACTGAATTGCTCCTTGTTTTATTAGCCTAATTAAATTCCAGTATCCTAACTTAGGATATATCTTGAAAATTATTATTTTCTAATTGATACATGATCATAGAGTATGCACATACAGATTTCTCATACCATATTCAAAATTTGGGACAACAGTTTTTTGAGATGTTAAGAAAGTAAGATATGCAGATATCAAGTATTATGTAATCCTCCCAGTAGGCTCTCTGTATCATCTTAATGAGCATGTTAATACTTCTGCTACATGGGGTGAATAAAAGCTATAAAATAGCTTCTTGACATTTTATGTAGATCTTACTGTCAAATATTTTTGTTATAAATTATGGTGGTTCTTCAATGTATTTTGGATGTAGAACTAGTAAATGATTGTGACCTAGGTTCACAGGTGGGCTTTATTTCTTCACCACTTTTACCCCAAATACTGGGGATTTTGTTTGTTTGTCAAAGGGCTTTACTTAAAAGTTACATTAATATAAACATAAGGCAAAGACTGAAGAAACTCAATCTTTTGTTGTTTGAATAGGGAAACTAGCCATGGATGCTCCAGATATTATTTCAATCTCATTGATATATTTTTCTTCCTTTCTAGAGGTTCTATAGCCTTTGTCATGAATGCAAATTAAATGCCAAAACCTGTTATCTTAATTTAGAAATAAAAGCCAGCAACCACCGAAACTGGGTCAAAGCCCCAAGAGTTGGGGCTCAGATTAGGGACTCTGTCAGAACAATAATAACACAGTACCCCACTATAGTCATGTTTCTAGAAATTTTAGTCACAATAATCAAAACTTGAAAGAACACAAAAGCTTATCAATACAAGAACATATGAACAAATTATGATATATTTATAAAGGTGGAAAATATATGGGCAAAACCAATTTAAATTACTTAGGAAGTCAATAGCAACAGCAATTAAAAAAAAGTACAATTAATTTAATTGGTAGTTAATGTTAGGACTCAATTATCAAAATTATCAAAAATTTACCTAATAGACTAGAGCACAGCATTATTTTTCTGTTCCTGTATGTCCCTGTGTATGATAAATAATGATAACTTTTTATAGCATAATCATCAATGATTTAAAATACAAAATTAAAATATCCCCAAAACACCACATTATGTTTATAATAAACAGAACATGTGTATTGATTAGTATGTGATATTAACTTTGTACAATTATTGTCTTATGCTAATGTGTATCCCAAGTAATGTATTTTGTCTAAAGCTAATTTTTAAAATTTTATTTTGAACATTATTTGATGCTACCTTTCCTTGACTTTGCAAAACTTCCATATTAACAAAATATGTATCTGAAGTGCAAGAAGATATTAAAGAAAGTGTATCCCAGTGATTCTTAATGATATACTAATTTAATCAGTTTATAAGAAGTTAACTTTCCAGAAAGAACTCTCAATTGTTCTGAGACCAAATCTATTCTGTCTTTTGAAGAGAACTGATTGGAAAGTTACAAAATATGCATAGTAGAGTTTAGACAATGAATACAGAGTAGGCAGTTTCACTTTGATTTCTTCTAGTCAATTTCACTTTTTAGTTCTCATGCAAAAGTATCTGAGGTGCTAACAGAATATTTAAATACTAAAGAGAACTAGTTTCACTTGTTTAAAATCCTAATATGATTTCCATTAATTTTATATTTTTTAAAATCTAATATATATTTAAGAATTATATTTTCTACAATGCTTTTTTAAACTTCTAAAAAATGCCTTCATTGATCATAAGAAACATTATTTGCTAGGAATAGAAGAAAGCAGAATAGTTGAACAGATTGCACTATATTTAGGTTTGACATATTTGCCAGTAAGTAAAAGATACTAAATTTTAAATCACCAGCATATTATTACTAGGGCTGAACAAATTAACTCAACCAATTGACCCTTCCGAAAATGAATTCCTTATTGAGATATATAAATGTTCAATTAATTTTTCTTTCATTACCTTTCCTTTCATTCTCATACACCTTTGAACTTACATGTTCAGAACAATTCTCAAAAAAATAACAAGAAATAAAAACCCCACAAAATGAGTTTACTTTGTAGTTTATGAAAGTCCATTGTTTTTTTCCCAAATTGTTTTTTCTCCTGATATGGATTCCATTGATCAATGTTTAATGTTGGTGTCTTGAAAATTTCACCTTCCTATATTTATGTATTTCCCAAATTCCCCATAAAATAGTTTCTTAAAATAAATCTTTGTGGAAACACTGATTGTTTTTCTGAGAAGTGGGGGAGGGAGAGTAAGAGGAAGGGAGGAGGAAGGAGAATGACAGACAACACAGAAACAATACAAATCCATTTTCTAGGGCCTCCCTGGTGGCATAGTGGGTTAAGCAACGCACTATGAAGCAAACCACAGCCCTGCTACTGGTGAGTGAGAGGATCCACATGGTGAGGCAGACCTCTCCTTCTGTGTCCGCTGCTCTCAGCAGTGTACTTCTATTTATCTGCCTGTTCTGGTCCCTGCTCTCTGTGATGAATCCCCTCACCCCCCCCCCACACACACACCTCTTGCCTATATCCCAGTGCTTGTATGCATAAATAAATAAATCTTAAAAAAAATCCATTTTCTACATATTATCTAGAAATACTCATCTCCAAAGTAACTGAATATTATAATTCAATAAACATTGTGAAGCTCTAAAAAGGGAATGAATTACCAATTATTTTTGTTATTTTCTCATTCTACCCTGACATATAAGCAAGGCAGTAATAAACAAAACTAGGTCATCCTCTAACTCTTTAATCACAAATCCAGAAATTTTATAACCCATGAAATTAGGAAGAATGCTGTTCACACATGTATCTACTGGACTCTGTTACAGAGCCTGTAACAGAGTAAACAGTAATTTGCTGAAGACATGGAAGACATTCAAGGAACTACTCAAGGCATTCTACATGGTAGACCCCTACCATGTGGTCCTCTAGTGGTCCCCTAGAGGAGCAAGGAGACGTCACCATCCCATGTGACTTCACTTTATTTTTACAGTAGTTGATGCTAGAAATTAAGAAGTAATATTTAATAAAGACCAGGGATATAATTAGGACATTACATCCATGTGATTGCAGATTAGAATTATATTTTTCATAAAAAATAAAATGACAATTTTGTATAGTTAAAATGAATGGAGGGTATAGGTGGAAATACCTATTGTGTTATATTAGAAAACAGTAACAAAATCTATTTTTTTCTTGTTGGGAATTAAATGTTTTTAGGAAAGATGTGGAGATATTATCTCTAGTTTAGGAAATAATGTTTCCATCATATCTGATAATCTCCAAAATTGTTAAAGAAGAAATCGAATATCAGATGTTAGCTTTCCTATGATAGAAACACACATGGTGGAGATTACAACTATATGGATTTAATATACATAAATTTGTTTTAATTATGTGCATATTGTGAGGGTCACATATAGGAATGGAAGTTCATTTTCTGCCACAATAATTGAGGTCTTTGTGTTAATGCAATCCAGAAAACCATCAGTAGAAATTGGAAAGTGGCACTGCTATTTAAATATTTTATGACCCAAATAACTTGAATGTGAGTGGACAACTATTTTAAAGCTATATGGAAATGATTATTCAACCACATTTGATCTGTAGTGAATGTCATAGAATCATTAAGAAAGTAGAGTGTTTTAGTATTCTGGACTCCATGACTATAGAATTCTAGAAATGTTAATTTTTCCTACATATTGTATTATGAATGGGACAGTCTGATTCAGGTTGTGTAAACTAAGCACAATTTGATGGGTTAAAACTGCTAGAGAAGGGACTGAAACAGTTAATTGTCAAACATCTTGTACATTTAAAGTATACATTACATACATGTACTCTTATGTTTATCACATTATTTATAATAGGTAAAACTTGGAATCAACCCAAATACCCAAAAATAGGTGACTGGATCAAAAAAATGTGGTATTCATACCCAGTGAAATATTATTTAGCAATTAAAAAAGATAAATTAGAGCCATTTGCAGAAACATGGGTGGAGATTGAAGGGATTCATCTCAATGAAATACGCAGAAGAAAAAAGAAAAATACCAGAGGAATGTAGGGGATCAAGGAAAAGATAATAAATAATAACATCAACAACACAAAAAAACACAACAAAACAAAATAAAGAGATAACCACAAAGCAGAAACATTCTGCAGGAAGATGGAGGAATTGGTATACAGGCAGGGATGGGAAGAGCACAAGGGACTATGGTGATGGGGCACAGGTGAATTGGTGGTGGAAATTCTATGATGACTACACTTAGAAAAGAAAGCAAATATTGTAAGAAAAATCAATAAAAATGAAATTTAAAGTTAAATAAAGTGTACATTACAATAAGTTAACAAAAATTTTAGAAAAATTAAAGCCTGTTAGTTTTCCTGTTATTGGTTCATTTTTTTTTTGTTAACTAATGTCCTACATATATAATAGTTTAAAATAAATGATCCATTTCATGAGTACCAAGAAAAATGAACTCAGAATTGTGTCAAAGATGATATTTTATAGAACAACTAAACTAGCAAATACTTCATTTAAGTACAGAACGCAAAAAAATGCATTTTATGAAATTATCTATATTATGTTTTCAATACATTTTTATTTGTATTGATGAATGCATCTAATTTAAATAGATCTTTAAAGAGAAATTAATGATTAAATCTTAAGATGCAGGAATAATATTTTCCTTCTCACCCAAGAGTCAACATAAGTCATTTCCTCTGCATTAATTTGTGAACCTTAAAGAAAAATTAACATTCAAATCTTTAAACCTTTAATCAGATAAGGTAGGCTTGAGTCATACACATGACCCTACTCAGCTTTGCCAATTATGCCACCATAGCAGCTTAATGCTAAAGTGATGATTCAGAGAACTCCCTGATTTCTCACACACTTAATGTGGATTTTTAAAAAATAAATATCTCTACTAGGATCATTCATGTACGAATTGCTTTCCTTTCTCTTGTTTATAAACCTAAAAGTGGAATCGTTGGTACATATTATCTTATGTTTAACATTTTTTTAAAGATTTATTTATTTATGCATACAAGAACTGGGGTACAGGTCAGAGTCATGGGAAGTGAGAGGATTCACCAGAGACAGTGAGGAGCAGAACAGGCAGACCGACCAAAATACACTGCTAAGGGGAGCAGCGGGCAATACAAGAGAGGTGTGCTGCGCCATGTGGCTCCCCTCCCTGGCCGGAGATCGAACTTCTGCTGCTGTACTGCAGATGCTTCACAGTGTGACGGCTAAACCCGCTGCGCCACCAGGGAGGCCCAATTTTAACATTTTGAAGGGTTGCAAGGCTGTTTTCCAAAGTGATTGCCACATTTGGTGTTCCTTAAAGCAATCTGTAAGTTTTCCAATTTCTTCATACCCTCAGTTAAAACTGGCATTGTCTGTCTTTATTATTTAAGTCATTCTAGTTGTGTGAAGTGGTATCTCATGGTGATTTCAACTAGCATTTACCTAATCACTAATGATGCAGCAATAGAATTTTTCACTTGCTTATTTTCCATTTGCATATTTACTTTGGAGAAATATGTGCTCAAATATTTTTTAAATAAGCTTACTGATTTATCAATCAGTACACTTTTGATAATATTGTACAGATTTTAGGCATACAGCGTTAACATCTATGTGTACTACATTATGATTACCACTTAAAGTCTAGTTTCCATCTAACACCATATAATTTAATATCTTCAATGGACTTACCCATTTCACTTCCAATTTCCCCACCTTGGTAACCACCAGTTTGTCTCATAATCAAAGAGGGTTTTGTTTGTTTATTTCTTTAATTTATGCATACAAATGAAATCAACAGTCTTTTGCCATCTGATTTATTTTACTTAGCAAAATACACTTTAAGACTACCCATTTGTTAAAATAGTAATTTTTTATGTCTGAGTAATATTCCAGTGTGTGTGTGTATACACATCTTTATTCATTCATCCATCAATGGCACTTAGGTTGTTTCCTATTCTATCCTATTGAAAATAATGTTGCAGTGAGCAGATGGGGGTATAAATCTTTTAGTCAATGTTTTCATTCTATTCAAATAAATAATGAAATTATTTGATCCTATGGTATTTCTAATCTTAATTTTGTAAAGATTTATTCATTTATGTATATATGAGCTGGAGTATAGGCCAGAGTTTCAGGAGGTGAGAGGTTTCACCAGAGACAAAGTGGGGGTCAGAACAGGCAAATCTACTGAAATACACTGTTAAGGGGAGCAGCTGGTCAGGCAGGACAGATCTGGCCAGAGATTGAACTCACACCGTGTGGCAGAAGCTTCACAGGGTGACACTCAACATTCTGCACCACCAGGGAGGCCCCCAGTCTTAATTTTTTGAGGAATCTCCCTGATATTTTCCATCGCAGATATATCAGTTTACATTCCTACCAGCTATGTACAAAGATCCCTTTGCACCACATCTTTACCATACATCGTTTCATGTCTTTTGGATAACGGCCATTTAAAAAAGTGTGAAGTGATATCTTGTGATTTAATATATCTGATTTTTATATGATCTTGATTTGTAGTAATAGAGATTATGAATATCTTTTCATGTGTCTATTGGCCATCTGTGCCTCTTCTTTGGAGAAGCCCTATTCAATTTCTCTGAATAAACCACTTCTGAAGTGATTTATTACTGTGGTAACAAAGCTGTATGAACTCTTTGTTTCGGGTATTACTCCCTTGTCATAAAGAAATCACTAAGGCCAATGAGGGTTTTTTTGTTTGTTTATTTCTTTAATTTCCATATATGAATGAAATCATCAGTATTTGTCTTCTGCATCTGATTTATTTTACTTAGCAAAATACACTTTAAGACTATGTTTTTTCCTATGTATTTGATAGTTTCATGTTTTAACCATTCAAATCTTTAATCCATTTTTGTTAATTTTTTATGTACAGTATGAGATAGTGATCTAGTTTTTCACCTTTTGCATGTGGCTGTCTGGTTTTTCCAACTATTCATTGATGAGATTCTTGCTCCATTATATTATCTTGTCTCTTTTGTTGTAAATTAGTTGTCCATAAAAGTGTGAGTTTATATCTGGCCTCTAAATTCTCTTCCATCTAGCTCTTCTTTTTGCTTTCATACAACTTTTATTTGAAAAGATGGAGGGTGGTACTATGGTTTTCATTTCTTGTTGCTGCTTGTATCTATGGATTCACTGGTATCCTTTTGTTGTGGTTGACCAGGTTATGGGTACTCCTGCTGGTATTCATGGATGGTGGGAATGACAGTTCAGTGCTTGAAGGGTACCCATGTCTTGGGTTCAGCCAATGGGAGTGCCAAAGTAGGTAACTGGAAAGAATTGGTGCTAATATTTTCTTCTATTTAATGATATTTTAATACATCAATTTTCTTTTTAACAAGAATAAGCAAGGATATCAAAAGTGTTCTTTTATGCAATTATTTTATGGGATGCCAGGTAGAGATCACCCTTTTAGAAAAGGATCAAAAGTATTAATGAGCGGTTGGTTTTATGTATGTTTTAAGTATAAGTGGTATGTAGGAGTAGTTAATGAGCTGGATATGGGATTTGAGAAAATAAAAATAATCATGAATTAGTTATGCTTCTAAATGCATTAGCTTACTCTTTCTGTCATACTAATAAAAATGTGAGTCTCTTTTTTCCCAAGAATACTGATGAAAACAATGTGTACTATACAAGGTGATATTAAGCACATACATATACCTTACTATACATGACTAGGGGCTGATTTAATTGCTGTAACGCTAGTAATGCATGTAACTTTCAGGTCATCCAATGAGGTAACACAATCTATTATTCCCAAATTAAGATGAGGAAAATAAGGCATAGGGCATTCAAATAACTTTCAGTTGGCTGGTCATGCAGCTATAAAATGGTAGAGCCAGAAATTGAACCCTGGCACTTTGCCACCAATACCAACTGTGACCACTATTCTGTGATACTTCCCAAGTAGGTCTTATTTAAATAGGTATGAACCAGTTAGGGAAAATAAAGATAATAGATAATATTAAATTTGATGCTAAAATTGGCAATTTCTAAAATTGGGTCAAAAGAATATTTAAAAAATGAAATAAGAATTTATAAAATTATTATTTAGATATTTTATCAGTCATTTAAATTTCAGTGCTCTCAGATTTTCAACTATTATTTAAGAAAAAAAAATTAAAATGACTTACATTCCCTAATTTTTATGACTAGCTTATATGTAGCTTTTGTGAAATAGATTGCTACTAAAATTTCATCTTTTCATTTTAAATGGTTTTTCCAAGACTGTACTTTCAGAAATCATTTTTTTTAAAGATTTTTTATTTATTTATGCATACAAGCACTGGGGTACAGGCCAGAGGTGTGGGGGGGTGAGAGGATTCACCACAGAGAGCTGGGAG
>JAGFMF010011521.1:369968-424875 GCA_019455555.1 Galemys pyrenaicus
TCCCCCCCTGGCCGGCAGCAGGGATCGAACTTGTGCTGCAGTGGTTGCGGTCTGCTCCATAGTGCGTTGCTTAACCCACTGCGCCACCAGGGAGGCCCTCAGAAATCATTTCTATAGAGCAATCCATAATGGTTTTACCACGTATTTTTTGTTTTTCTTCCCATTATTTTTTTCTTTTTTTAAAATTATTTCACCATGACAACATAGATGGAGCTGGAAAAGGTAAGTCAGAAAGAGAAAGACACATACTGGCTTGATAGTGTCACTTACAAGCAGAATATAGAAAGACAATCTATTTTCATCTGACTTGGAAACAAGTAAGATTCACCCTTCCCATTTTTTTCTCTATGGAACATAGAATATGAGGAGATAATTTTTAGGGTGTTATAAGAAGACTCATGGGGCCTCCCTGGTCACCTAGGGGTTAAGTATTAGCACTATCACTACTAAGGCCCAAATTTGATCTCTGGCCAGGGAGGTGACCCACATGGTTCAGCAGACCTCTCCTGCCTCTTCTGCTGCTCCCCTCAGCAGTGTATTTCAGTAAATCTGACTGTTCTGCTTCCCACTCTGTCTCTGATGAATCCTCTCATACCCCATTCCTCTGGCCTACACCCCAGTTCTACAAAAGAAAAAACACTTGGGGTAGGGTCCCTCTTAGGAACTGCCACTATACAATATAGTGGGAAAAATACCTGATAAAATTTGCAACATTATTCAAGTGTGATTTGAGTGTGCCAATTAGCTAGTGTTGCTTAGTAAAATTGACTTACACTAACAGTCTTTTAAACGAGATAACAGACACTCAATTTTAGTATCATTACGTTTCATCCCCTTCATATATTCATATCTTGCATATCACTCAATTCAATCATATGTTCAAAACAATTTGACTTTGATTCATCAATATTTTATCATACATAAAAAATTAATGATCCTAATTTTTGGTTATCTATTAGACTTTTAAAAATTTACTTATATCATATGATTATTAAGTTTAACTGAAGGGTAGTTATTCTACAATTTATTAATATCTACTATAATGATTGTATTGATTTTTACTATACATCTGTTAATGCTGGTGCTTGTTTGTTAGAGAAAACTGATGATATAGACTATTATTTTCTACACCAACAATAATAAGGGGATAATAATAATAATGACAATAGATTCTTATAACTCTTAACTAATGATAATTTTACTGTTTCATCATGGTACAATTACTATATTATATTATTATACTATTTTATATTATGGAAATGTCCAAATATTTGTATTTAAAAAAGATTTTAACCTCAAGTAGTTGTTACATCTGCTCAAAATGTATGTTTACATCCAAAATGTTTATCATTCTTATCTCACCTATTCATGTGGTGAACTGTAGTAATATATTTCTAAGTTAGAAACACTGGTGTGGTATCATTTTTCAAATGCTGCTAGATTTGATTTGGTGATAGAGTGGGAAAAGAGAATGGTGAGTAGATACAGATGACATTTGAGAGACAGACTGAGATTAGACCAAATTAGTAACTTGATTTTATGAATTTAAAATCTATTTAGATCAAATTTTGCAAGACATTTCTTTTCTATTTTAAGAACACACCGTTTTAAACCATTTTTTTTTCTTTTTTGATATATTATCTGTGCTCTTCCTCAGCTGATGAACTTGCTTATTTCACTGAGAAATAAGAAGCAATCAGAAGAGAATTTCTTAATGATCAGAAACCTCTCTACATTCTACACTCCACCTTCCCTCATCTAA
The DNA here is from genome assembly GCA_019455555.1 of Galemys pyrenaicus. Lineage (NCBI taxonomy): Eukaryota > Metazoa > Chordata > Mammalia > Eulipotyphla > Talpidae > Galemys > Galemys pyrenaicus. The sequence goes on from JAGFMF010011521.1 coordinate 371,731, forward strand.
AAATTAATGAGAAGTCTCTGTTATTGCCTAAGAAAACTAGGACACTCAAGAGGAACTTGTTTCAACTTGTTTCTTAAAGGGATTTACTATTAAAATAAAACTATATCTTGCATCATCATTTTTTTAACTTTCTAGTTTAAAATTCCCATCGGCTACTAACATATTGAAATGTATCCCATCAGCAATAACAGGAGCAAAGATTCCACTTTCCTCTACAATACTACCTTATTTCTCTTAGAAGTTTATCTTAGAGCAAAACTCCTCCAAAAGTTTCTTATATTTAGTCTGTGCTTCAGTATATCCTTCCAGCACCTAACACATCCCATCCCAACATCTGCTCATCATCACTCCAACCACTCTTTAAATCCTCACACCCCTGGTATCCCCACATCTGAAGGTTAATGAGCAACTTTCATTTGCTGAAAACTGGGCAACATTTTTCTATATTTAATGAACAGATTTCTTCACTTGGATTCCAGGAACTCCAGGCTTTCCCGTGTGTCTCCCTGTCAGCTCCAAGTTCTCTCTACTTCTCAGTGGTTTGGTACTCCCAAGCCCAATCCTTGACAGTCCTCCTTCATCTTCTAACTGTATTTCTTCCCTTCTCTTCTCTTGGTACTTCATTTCAAAATTTAATAAATATTTGAAACAAGACAGATTTTACAATGCCCAATTTGGGAGGCTGTCTAAGTATTTAGATGTAGAGTGAGAAAAGGGAGAGATGGCAAAGAATGTTTTAGAAATAACTCTTTCTTTTAGAAACAGATTACATAAAATATAAAGTGTAATCATCCTTCAAGGCATAGAATATGCAAATGTGACATAATATGTATACAGTGATTTCAGTTTTACCAAAAAAGAAAAGGATAAAGAAAAATATGGTCATCACATTGGGTCAAATTAATTTCACTAACCCTATATGTATGTATGCATGTATGATATGTTCTTTTACAATTGTGTCAATGTTATGCAGAATAAACGAGTCACACTAAAAATGATTTCTTGAATTTGTCAAACTTCATGTCAGAATTGACTTAAAGAACCATACGTACACATTTAAAATCATTTTTCCTAATTTAAAATATAGAAATTTTAGAAATGCTGAACTAAATGTAATCTTTATAGGAATAAGTGTAGGAATTTCAATATGATCTAATATGAAGAACCAAGCTCAAATAATTAAATATCAATAACTTGATTTCAACCTTATTGATATAGTAATAATTAGTTATTTAATCTCTTTCAATCTCAATTTCTCAATCCTTAACTATGAAATTAAAAATTATCATACTTGGTCTACTTAGTATTTGTGAGATAAAATAAGTCAAGTAAGTATATATGATATGATTGAAAAATAATAAAGTACTAAGTATAAATTGAAGTTTATACAAAATTCAGTAAACCCCTCTACAAAAGCAAGATTTTTGTCACACTTAACATAAAGTATAAAAAATACATAATTGGCAATTAATTGTTGACCAAAAATAATCTAAATACTTAGCTATGTTTTCAAAAAGTGTGGTGAGATTTTTCAAGAAGATTCTACATTTTTACAGTAGCTTAAAAAACTAGAAAATGGACATAGAGCATTTACAGCTTTATTTGTTTGCACAATGTTCAGCAAGAAAACATTGGTCATTCCCCTTTAAAGGTCTCATTTATTATTTGTCAAATGGTACAGAATTCAATACACAACTGTTTTCCCATTGGGGCCATTTCTTGGCTGTGGTGAGTAAGTATGTCAGGCAGAGTTGGACAGTTATAGAATTAAAATGTCCTAAAGAGCATAGCAGCAAAAAATTCAAATGCGATTCCTAGAGCATATAAAAATATAAAAACCAATGAATAGTTTTATTATTAAAAATATTTACTTACCTCAGAGGGGGTATATGTGGGGATAGGAAAAGTACTGCTAGAGATAGGGGATAATTGCATATTCTCCCTTGAAGCTATAGATACATTAATAAAGAGAAAGCTCTGGAAATTGTGCCTTGTTTCACTTCTTAAATAGTAAGTTGTCTTGAGGACAGACAGGAGCTTAGCAGTCAGTAGATGCACAAACATTTCTGTAATCGGCTCCATGAGAAAGATCTCAGATACCAGCTGTGTCAGCAAGAAGTGTTTGAAATCCAGGAGAATTCCACTTAAACTGTTTGTTTCTTTCACAAAATGTCATACAGCAAAACATTATTAAGAAGCCTAAGAAGTGAAACACAAATAAGAATTTTCTCCCTACAATGTGAACATCCTGACAGAATAAGGTTTTTTTAAACAAGCTAAGCATTTAAAGGCAACTCCTATGTTAAATTTTAGTTTCAATTATTTGAAATATGTTACACAGAATCTGACAACTGCATCACTGTCACTAAATCCCCCTACTATTTCTACTTTATTCAATAACATCACTAAAAAAATAAGGCTGAGTAATGACCTTTCAGTCTTTTGCCTCATGGTTGGGAAAAAAGAGAAAGTGAAATAATGAACTAACAGAGGTCACTGATTTCTTTTTCTTGTATCATAATACATGTGAAGATTTTTGATTCTTACTATAACACTTCACTGCAGTACTTTATTCTAGGAGTATTATAAACTTCTAAAAATGGGAATGCTAAAGAATAATTTTGGCACATAAATAATAAATGTGACTACCACTTCTTGTACAGAATCTGGAGTCACCCTCTCTATTATTTGACAAATTTTTCTCAATTTCAACAACATATGAAAAAAAATTCCCAAATCCTTTTACCAACTAGTCCATTTTGCTCCATCTAAATAAACCATCTCCTCCATGTAAACTCAGTCATGTAATACTATGGTCATATAGATCTTATCATCACCAATTACTGAACCCAATCAATGACATCTCTGTATATATTTACCACAGTTAAATTTTCTTCTCTTCCTCACATTCACTTTCTCATTCACTTCCTCTGTCACTATGACTCCAGTAATAATCCACACCATTGACTCTGCTACTTTTCACACAATCATCCCTTCCCATCTAATTTTCACCTACCCTCAGTAACATAACTCATCTACCGGCTATTTGCCCTAGGCTTATGTCTATTGGTATTCTGATACTCCTTATATAGAAATTAAAGCTCAGGGGTCAAATATCTTTCCCAAGTAGTCATAATAGTCAAAATGAGATTTTCCAGCTTCTTGATAATTTTTATAGTCATATAACACAGTTCAAGAATGACCAGTAGTGGACATATCAGTGGCTTTCATGCCTATGTGCGCATTATAATTCCCTGGAATATTAAACATGTCCTTGTCCTGTCCCTCCTGGTGCCCACCTCTGTCCTGACATCTTTGTTTTTCTTAATGTTCTTAATTTTGCTGTTGTTTTCAGTCTCTTGAAAAAATAAAATCTATGAACATCAACAGACAGATATTGAAAGATACAAGTGTTGCCCAGAGCTTAAAATGTGTTTTAAGCCATCTAAAACTTATGTAATAAGTAAAAATTAACAAATCTAAAGTTATTCTCAGGATGAATCCATGTCTGTGTGCCCTGAACATTATACAATATTAGGAGCTAAGCTTAAGAAAAATAATTCAAAATTATAAACATAAAATTAGTAAGAAGACCTAGGAAGAGACCAGAGTAATAAGAGCTATTAAGTATAAGCTTTGTTACTTTCATGGACATAGAGATGGCCAGCAGGCACATGGAAAGATGTTCCTCTCTTATAATAGGGAAATGAAAATCAAAACAACAATGAGGGCCTCCCTGGTGGTGCAGTGGGTTAAGCAGCGCACTCTGAAGCAGACCACACCCACTGCAGCATGAGTTCCATCCCTGCTGCCAGCCAGGGAGGGAACCCACATGGTGCGGCAGACCTCTCCTGCTGTGCCCACTGCTCCCCTCAGCAGTGTACTTCTGTTGATCTGCCTGTTCTGCTCCCCGCTCTCTGTGGTGAATCCTCTCACCAACCACACTTCTGACCTGTACCCCAGTGCTTGTATGCATAAATAAATAAATCTTTAAAAAAAAACAATGAGCCATCAACTCATACCTATAAGATAGATTATATAAAAAGTAAAAACAAGTGTTGAAGAGGATATAGTGAGAAGGAAATCTTTATACACTGTTGCAGGGAATGCAAATTGCTACATTATAAAAAACAAGCTCATTACAGCATGTTGACTATAGCCTAGATCAGAAAACAAACTAAGTGCCTATTGATGAATGATTGGATAAAGAGGATATGCCTCATACACAATGGGATACTACTCAGGTATATAAAAAAGAAAAGTAGAATCTTATCATATGTGACAACATAGATGGACCTACAGAGTATTATGTTTTGTGAGTAAGTCAGATAGAGAAAAGCAAACACCATATAAATTCACTTGGATGTAGTATTTATAGAAAACAAACAAATAGATGAACTAAATAAAAATAAATAAACTCGGACTTCCCTGGTGGTGCAAGGGGTTGAGTACCAAGCTGTGGAGCTTCCACAGCAACTACAGTGAGAGTTCTAGTCCTGACTGGGGAGGGGACCCACATGGTGCAGCAGACCTCTCCTGCCTCCCCACCGCTGCTCCCCTCAGCAGTGTATTTCAGTGGAGCTGCCTGTTATGTTCCCTACTCTGTCTCTGGTGAATCCTCTCACCTCCTGCCACTCTGGCCTGCACCCCCGCTCTTATATGCATAAATAAGTAAAATCTTTAAAATAAATAAATAAACTCTTAGATTATAAAACCAAGTTACAAGTTACACATAAGAAAGGGGGAAGGGAGTGAGTGAACTGGATTAAAGAGTTGACTATGTGGTGAAAGATAAAACTGGACTGTTAGTGGTGAGACCAGTGTAGTATGTATACATGTTCAGTGAGCAATGCAATCTAGATTCATGTTATAATGTCATGTTATTTAAAAAAAATACTACAAGGTAAAAAATATATTACCTTACCCATTCAGAAAGACTGCTTTGATTTTACCCTTACCTATTCAGACTTATTGCATTATTAAAATATTTGTCTTTAACATATATTAAATGCACATCTGGCATATATTTGACACTTCCTTTTACTTTTGTTACAGATGAGAAAACTGAGTCTTAAAAGCAGTTTTGCTACAAACATGGTGGCAGCAATAAATAGAAGAGCCAGGAATTTAATGAAGTGTGCTTTATAAGACCTTGTCTTTAACCTTGTGCTGCATATTGAAAACTGAATTTTAAATGTTGTCTTCACTTTCCTTTCCTTGACTTATTTTTCACAGTACAACCTCATGATGCTCCAGTGATGCCAAATTGAGCTACTCAAAGTTTGCCATTTCTCTCCTAGCTTTCTCCAAATTTAGGACTTTTTCCCTCATTGTTATGCAATTCCTTTTACCCCTTTCCTCGTATCCAAATCCTATGTTTTCTTTACAGAATCTACCACAAATTTCATAGGTTCTACAAATGTTTCTGTTTCAGTATTGAAATTAATGTCTCCTGTCTTTGAATTACCTTTGTCTTTTTATGTATTCTACACACATGATCTAGGCCGCTTTCATATTTTACATTTTAATTTTTTATTTGATTGTATATTACACTTAACAGGTCTATATCCTAAGTGACTCCTAAAAGACAGAAAATTCATCTGATTTATCTCTGTGCCTGAAAGTACATAGTATCCTCTCCCAACTTGATGTTTATTAAGTGATGTTGAAGTAATAGATGCTGCATAGACAATAATTTCTTTTACTGTGTAAGTTTTACTACATTTACTTCTACAAGCCTGTATCCAAGATATGTCAATATCTTCCTTGTGCACTTATGTCCAAGTGCTCTAATCAACTATAGAGGTACTCATTCATTTTTCATAATTCCATAGAACAATAACCATTATTACCTTTTAGGAGTGGTCAGGGTTCATTCTACTGCCTATTATCATCATCACTCACTTACTGTTCATTGAGGCACAACACGGGAAAGCCAGGCCCAGGTACAGCACTGGTAATGCTAGTGCAGTTCCTGATTGCCTGCAGGTCATAATTCAGCATCACAGGGGACCTTCGGGACTCTGAGAATCTCGAGAACTGAGCTTAGATTCTGACTAGGTTAAAGGAAAGTAATAGAATACAAAGATTAAAATGAGAATATACAGACTGAGCAATGATTTAAAAGACTCCCTCTATTCTTTGTGGAACACGGGCTAACAACAGGGGTACATGGTCCTGGCTTTTCTCCTGTCTGCTGGCACTTGAGTCTAAAACCATGGAATTCTATTATGTATTCAGCAAGAATGGTAGGTAACAATTTTCTTCTAATATAAAACCTCCCATCCTCTCCAGAGCTCTGAATCATGTACGTTCTGAAAGTGAGCTTTGTCGACTGTGGCCACGCAGTGCTTCCAAAGGCTTCTGTTAGCCATCCTTAATCTCTTAGCTCAGAACACATCTTTGAGGTTTCTGTGTCTCAATCAAAGTCTTAAATTAGCACTTGAAAGGTTCTTGAACAATTTTGAGCTTGAAATAATTAAAAAATCTACCCTGACTCAAAACATAGAACAAAATAGTATCTCTTGGCAAACAAAATTTTACCGAGGTCTCTGTTTGAGTCACTCCTATAGTGAGCTCCATTTGAGATTCAAATTTAATTCAAAACCAATTTCAGTTCTAAGTTCAGCTACTGAAACAGAACATTCTTTTATCATCCGTATATTATCATATGAATATTATTATTTGTAATGTATTTTTAAAATTTATGGATAGTCACAAAGCTATATTATATGCCATATGCAATCTTAAATATTCTTAGAATGATAGATGTTACAGTAACACATGGAATAGAAATTGTTAATATTAATGATTTCAGTCTTTGACTATAAAAATAGAATCACATTTTGCACATTATCAATTCAAAATGTCATATTGTATCATATAATTGATTACTTTTTCTTGGAAACAGTAAATCATGAACTGAAATTAATATTTTATAGAACTATACTAAAATTGAAATGCCTCATTTATACTGTTTAATGCTGTTATTTTTACAGTAAGATTTGTCCTCTTGTTAGACATCTTTCAAATGAAATAAATATCCAGTAAATATTTACAACTTTAAAGAATTATTTTCTTTACCTTAGTGTCCATGACTAGTAGAAGGTGTTACAATAAAGAAATAATTATTTTATTAAGAATCAGACACAATGTCAACACTCCAGTCCCTGATGAAAGAACAATTCTGTAAGAAATTATGAATCTCATCACTGCACTGCTATCACCTGTCAAGCTTATCCTCTCTTGTTTATATAGAACCTCTATAACAGCATGAAACAAAGATAAAAATAAGAGCCAGCACTTAAATAATAATTCTCTGTGTATTGCACAATGTTAATTTTTCTCCTATATCAACTTATTTAATACATACCAACTCCATCTAGGTATTATCACTATTTCCCATTTTATAGATGAGGAAGTGAAGTTGGTTAATTTAGGTAAAAAAAAAAATAAAAAAAATTATACAGGCTGTTATTAGTAAAGCGGGAATTTAAAACCACATAATCTAGCTCCAGAAGCCCTACGTAATTTGTCTATGTCTATATACCCAAATATCAGGGCACAGGTAGCTTCTTCCACCCAGCAAGAGTTTTTGCAAATTATAATAGGCCCCAAGCTTCTGGTCCAGAAAATCTAGCTTTCCCTATGATAACTTTAAATACTTGTTCCTTAAGCTTAGCCTCATCAATGCCCAATCTATACAGCACCAATCCTATTCTGCCCCAGCTAAAGTGGGGGCATGGGATAGGGAGAGCAGCTAGCTTCCCTCTGTGGGAACACAGTATGTCCAAATCAGCTCTCAGGTGCTTCTTGGCAGAAAGCTAACACGTATGTACCTGTGCACTCATTGCCTTCTGCTAACGTGTTTTGTGTTTTTTTAAAATAGTGGTGAAAATACTTAAAATGAGATCTACTTTCAGCAACTTTTCAACTGTGAAATACAGTATTGTTAATTGTAGGCATAACATTTTACAACAGATATCTAGAAATTCTTTATCCATTGAACTGTATTCATATCAACCTAAAAGTCATATAAAATTCACATGGAAAATCTAGATGGAGCCTTCTGAAGACAAGAGGACCAAAGGGTAGGACTCTCTTGAACAGTATTAGTGCCCTTATTAAAAAGACTACAGAGAATTCTTTCACTCCTTCTAGCACGTGAGGACATAGCAAGGAGATCGCAATCTCCAAATAAGACAGCAGGTACTCACCAGACACTGACTCTGCTGCATCTTGATCTTGGACTTCACAGCCTCCAGAACTGTGAAAAAGTAATTTTGGTTATTTATAATCTACCCAGACTGTGGCATTTCTGCTACTGCTGCTTGAGCAGACAATCAGCATATCAGTATTCCCCATCCTCACTTTGTATTAGCCTACATGCTACCACCAGCAACAAAGGAGGGAGCCTGGTGTCTGTTCTGAGTCCTAAGCTAAACAGTTATCACCATCACAATTTAGTTGGCAGATAAATTTGACTGTCAGTGGAAAATGTGAAAAATAATTATCTTGGAAGTCTAGTAACAACTGATTCCTGTCTGATCACTTATTCTTTCATATTTTGGGATAGTAGCATTCCCTCTCCTAAACTCACTAGAAACTATGTGCCATGAAGAAAAGAGCTATAATAATTTTTGAATACCATGGATGGTGTCCCATGTCCTCAAGGACAAGGTTAGTGCCTGGGACAAAACAGATATTCAAAAACATTTTTAAAGGAGGAAATAAGCCAAAGACACAAGCTAGGGACAAAGTAGAGTGGACATTTCTACATCCAAATTCTACCTACGGGGGTCCAAATAGACCTCCCCTGTTAGGAATAAAAATCAACAAAACAGAAAGTAATTTAAATATGTTAAGTAATAAATATTATGGGAATGAATAAATGATGTCTTGGTATATCTTCCCGCTATAATTGCTCTATAAATTTTCAGATGTATGAATTATCAAGATTTCCACAGGACAGCTAAAAGATCTGTGAATTATCTTTTTCCTGTGTTTGCCATAATGTATAGGAAAGGACCCTTTGAAATACAAATTTAAGATGTTTATAGTGGCAAGGAAGAAGGGCCATCATTCTATTACCTACTTTCTTTTCTTGCTAAAGGAAGATTATCCCCCCTGGTGTAGTTTCAAGTGCTCTCTGTTTCTGGTCCAGTTTTACATGACTTAAGCAGTAAAGTCAGTGCAGCTTCCCTAGAGAGATAATTTCCTGAAGTTTAATAGGTTTCTTTATTAGGATGCTTTTCCCTGTTGATCAACCATTGTATATATTCATTACTTAATTTCCTTCCATTACACATGGTCATTATCTAGGAAGAAAATGTGCAAAATTCTAATTCACAATGTTTATGATAAAAAGTCATAAATTACTATTATTTGTAATGTTATCATTAGAAAATACTCTAAATGAAAGCTATGGAATTAATTTTGCATTAATACCCTGTTCTTAAATATACAGTGGTGGGAGATCATTAATGATTTTGACTCAAAAATAATTGAATTTTCTGATAGATTAGGGTTATGGGAATGAAGTTGAATTCCTCAAACAATGAATACAATGTTATCAAACACAAATGTGTAAATAACATATGCTAAGGAATAATCAACTTAACTAGATAGGAGATCTAATAGTACATCAGTACATAGTACATTTATTAAAATAATACTCCACTCATTTTTCCTGACCATCTAGTCAGTGTTGTTTTGAAATTTACTTGTTAACTGACTTTGAGTAGAAAAGAAATAGAACTCTGGATTTATGACACAATGATGAACCACAGTCAAATTATGACCACAAACCAACAAGTTTTCCATTCATTGCACTGCATTTAAATATCAATCCAACAGAGCATTGCCTGAAACACAAATAGCATCTTTTATTCAGCAAAAGATAAAGCTGGTTATACAAAATGATTTTGATCAGTGAAAGAGTGGAGCACTAGACTGAGAACAACGATGTTAGATAGCAGGAATACAATTGATTTATGATCAAAGTAAGTACTTTCAGTAATGGAATAGCTCACCTTTACAAGTACTTTAGAGGCACTGAAATGTGATAAATGTGTGTTAAGAACTCAAAAGCAAATTGACATCAAATCTAAGAGAAAATGTAAGTTTTTTATAGCTTTTAATATGAAAACATTACAGTACATATTAAGTAAATCTTCCTTTTGTAAATGCATAGATGTGCAAAATTGTTCATTCCCTTAAATAAAATTTTCTATTTTATTTATATTTCAGTATTTGGGTTACAATTTATATTGTATATCAGTTACTTTTACTAAAGCATATAATATCAATAATTGTAATTCCACAAGTTTTATTCTTAGCTGGAAAACAGACTCTGACAATGTCTTAATCATTTTTCTAAACCTCTGCCACATAGGGAGAAATTATCCTTTGAACTGTTTTATCATAGGGTTGTGCTCCAAATTATAATTACTTTGATCAAAACTGTCCTTTAATTTGCAGCTGAATAGTAATTATCATCAGGAGGTCCTTTAGATGGTACAATAGACATTTGAATCTAAGTTTGCAAAATATTCTTTAAAAATCAGTCTACGCGGAAAAGCTATTCTAGTCTGAAGTTAGTAGTTGAGGATAACAGCTTGGGCCTCTCATCAAAATCTGCTGAATAATTTTGAAATAGTTTAAACAAAGCAAGATTATCAAGGTGTTAAAATCTGAGCTGACATTAGCCTTCAAAACCTGTTATTACCAAAGTCTTTGGGACGTAAATATTCCATAGTAAACATCAAGGAAAAACTCTTCCAGTTTGGAATTGACTCATTCATTGGAGAATGTGCAGATTAAAAAATGAGAGTGAGGTCTTTTCCAAGTACGTCCCTCTAAAACCTTTAGTTATAAGGCCATTATAGATAATCAACTTAACTTTGCCTCTTTTTAGAAATTAAAAATATGATCTGAGAAATTACTTATGAAGTAAACAAAAAAAAAAGATGCTAATAGCCCTTGTCTTATATTCTATTTAACAACATTGAACACTAACCTAAACAACTTTTTACTTAACTCTTATCCCTTATGAGACATCAAATTAAATCATGAACATTTTACAAATGCTTTCACAAGCATTATAAAGTTGGATTCTTACCACACTGTTCTGTAGTAAGGACTTTCACAATTTAGTAAGTTTGTCAGCCAACATATATTTATCAAATGCTTATTCTTTCCCTGTAGTATGCTATATCTGGGAAATTCATTAATAAAACAAACACAGTTTTGAACATCATGGAGTTTAATGTATAGTTGGACTGAAAATCAATGAAGATAAGTAAAAATTTCAAGTTTGTAGAGCCTATTAAAAAGGATATATTAAATAAAAATAAACCAAATTTATTTGCACCAAGAAATATGTTCAAGAAAGTGTTGATCAGTGTGCAAGCATACAATTTTTATTTTTTATAAGCGGTAACACCTAGAATCTCTGACACCTTCCCCAGTCATGTGCACTCATGCTGAATATGCAGAAGAGTAGGATGACCACATCTCAGAAATTCTTATCACTAGAGAAGGCCTGGCTTAACCTATATTACATTTCGCTGTTTATTTTGCCTTTCCTGGTAACCTCCCACAACTGGTCTCCCAACATATCTCTATAGCAGAAAAATGATATTTAAAAGTATGATGGGGACTCCCTAGGTGTGCAAAGGTGTAAGTACCAGCACTATCAAGATATCTTCAGTCACTGCAGTGGGAGTTTGATTCCCAGCCAGAGAGGTAACCCACATGAGGAGGCAGACCTCTCCTGTATTATTCACTGCACCCTCAGTAGTGTATTTTGGCAGATCTGCCTGTTCTGTTTCCCACTCTGTCTCTGGTAACTCCTCTACCCCCCCACACCTCTGGCCTTTACTCCAGTTCTTGTATGCATAAATAAATAAATCTTTAAAAAGGATTATGACTTGGATAAGTATAGGAAGTGATTTCATTTTCCCAAGTACCTCCCATGTACCCACAGGAGGTATACAAGTTATTAAATTTCTATTTATTTTCCTCCTGTTAATCTGTCTTTTATTATGGGGGAGATTCTCTATCAAGACCCTTAAAGAGTAAAGGAAAAATCGCCCCCACCCATTTTGGAAAAATCAACCAGTCAGGGGGTCACATGAAAACTGCTCAGGCACATTGATCATGTGCTTTCTAGGTGTTATAATATACCACATTTATTTACTACTAAATGTATTTCCCAGATATTACACTAGATGCTTCTGTCATCATAAAAATAATACTTATGTTTTTAGAAACTATCTTTTGCTAGTATTTATATTTCTACTCAGAAAAATAGTATTAAGGATAATTTCTGGACATATCTTGCTTTCTTTAGGAATTCATGTAGAAGAAAAATAGTTTTATTGAGCAACGAACATGGTTCATGAAAACAAGACTACACATTTCTTGTGACCTATAGTTATGCCCAGTGCTTTAAAGAGTGCTTGCTGAATTGTAGGTGAAGCATGGGACTTCCTGAGATGTTCAGAACAGACCTCTCCCTAACATGTGCCCCTTTGGGAGGAGGAATATTTCAAGTTGTAAGCAATGGAATCCAGCAAGTTCATAGGAAAATGTTACTACATTCTCAGCTATCTAGAAAAGAAAGAAAATTAGGAGACTCCACTGGGGTTTTTACCAGAAACAAACAACTTTTTAAATAATCTGTCTATGTGGAAAGGCAAATACCTAACTACAGAACATCTTCCCTTCATCAAGCGACTCACTTCTCCTTATCTGGTGAGTCTTCTTTTGCTCTCCTTGAAGCCTAGGGTGCCTATATCATTCCTTAGCTTAAGATGTATACCTTATTTTACCTTTCCTTCCTTGAAAGTCTCATGTGTATGTGGGCTCCTTGCACTAAAATATTAAAATATTTTTCCTCCTACTAAGCTGTCTAATATTTTTCGTTAACTCAAAAATCCAAAAGGGTAAGGGAAAACTTCTCCTCCTCCTGGAAAAATACATTTTATATCTACAACTGAAAGCAAGCATATACTGAAGCGTAAGACATGGGAAACTATAATGAATGATTGCATGTCAATTGGAGGGGAAAGTTGAAAAAGGATTTGAGAAAATATTTAAGCAGAAATCTGGTGACTCATTAGTACAACATCTTTACATGTTGACATTGTTAAGAAGAAGGATTTTGGCATTTTCTTTCCTACATGTTGGAATGATCTGATATCATTGATACATGCTTATACTTGCTTCATATTTAACCTATCTGCAGTGGAAATATAACAGCTACAATTTAAACAGCCCTCTAGAGGAAACATTTTGTGATGAACAGGGAGCTTTTAACTACTTATGTCAAGTAGGAAAAGATAAGAAAGACAAGATAAAGAGAGGAAACATAAAACCTAAGACATTTGAATAATGTAGGAGAGCCTTTCAAATTGTGCTTTGTCAGGATTATTTTTTATATTATTTATATTAAAAACCCATTAACTCCCACTATTTGTCACAATAGCTATAGGCTGCCACAAAGTATTTTCAGAGGACTATGGAGAATTTGTACTTATAAGGTATAAGAATTATAGCTCAGCCTTTTTCTAGCGTAAAGTGATAAGAATTACAGATCAAAATACTGTGAAAATTTCTGAAAACACAATTATGTTAGTGGTGAAAAATAAAACTGTTTCAAATAAAAATTAAATTGGTGAACTTTATAATAACTGTAAGCCAACTACTAGGTGATTCACTTCTCTTTGTATAAAGGCAGGGCAGGACTTCATAAAGATGTCTTCTCCTGGGAATTCCTGGAAGGTAATATGAATATTATAGCAATGCTAATATTATTACTGTGGTAGATATAATTCTTTTTTTAAAGATTTTGTTTATTTACATACAAGAGCTGGGGTACAGGTCAGAGGTGCCTGGGAGGGGATGTGGAGTGAGGGAGTGAGAGTATTCACCAGAAACAGAGTGGGGAGCAGAATAGGCAGACTGACTGAAATACACTGCAGAGGGGAGAAGCAGTTGAGGCAGGAGACGTCTGCTGTGCCATGTGGGTCCCTTCCCCAGCAGGGTTTCCAACTCTTGCTGCAGTGGCTGCAGAAGGCCCATAGTGTGGCCATCAACCTCTTGTACCACCAGGGAGGCCCAGTGGTAGATATAATTCTAAGAACAATTGCTAATGACCCTTGTCTTCCTATATGATTGTAGGGTGAATCTGTGAATGATAAAATATCACTGCCATGATAATCTTATACAGGTAGCAAAGGGGAGCAAACCCAAAGGAGTGGGCTCAACCTATCACATGAGCAAGGAAGAAGAAGAAATGTTCTCTGCTTGGTGGTAGAATTTAGAAAAATAGAAGCACTTAATAGAATGTTGTTGGCGACAATTTAGTGGAGACCATAGACTAGGACCAGATATCAGTCACTAACAGTTGATTCTGTTACAACAACCCAAGAAACCCAAAGTACACATGAACACACATACACACACACTCTCTCTCTCATATAAACAGGGAGTTTTTCAAAATATTTCAGCTCTAAATTTGAATCACATAAGTAGACTTCTTCAGATACCTAGAAATATTTTATTTGGTGTTAAAAGAAATATGCTGTATTATACCTAGAAGATACATTGAGATATATTTATTATCAAATTTAATATCTTCTACTCCCTTTTATGGTTATTTCTTTCCAAATTATGATCAACGGATGTATAACATAAGCCTTTTATTAGTCTTATCCTGTTAGCATCATCACATTATTCTGTGATGATGCTCTTGAATTGCCTCTCACTACTTTTGTTTAAATGATAGATAGATAATGTCAAAAAGACTAGCATTCTAATAAAAATGACAGGAATACCTACTTCTATTTTTATTCCATCTTACCAGTTTGAAAGAACTTCATCTCAAATTCATTTTTCAGTTAGAAGGGATATATTTAAATCAACAAACCACTTTTGCATATAACATTGTATTTATTATATAAATAATATATAATAAGCTGTCAGTAGCTCCATTTTTAAGAAAACAGTTGAATTCTGATATACTGAAAACATGAAATTTATAAATCAATCATTGGCATATGTGATAAATAAGATGACAACATAAAATATTTTAGTATCTTGTAATTTATTATGAAATATTTCAGGTTTTAAAGCTACCAAGTTTCCGACAAAGTGGTAGCTATACTTCTCCAACTGGTAGTTCTCTGCTTGATATCAAATGCTGTATTCCTCTAGTTGAACATTAGTTACAAACCAAAAACAGCTTCATTACAAAAAACAGCTTCATTGTGGTGCCTGTTTTTGACCTCCTATCATGAACTGAATCACATCCTCTAGAATCATTTGTGTGGACAAAAGAGATAATAGAAGAGCCATCATTTAACTATTATATGGTGACATTTTGTGGGGTATATACAATAAGTTGTTAAGGTGTGTTGAAATTATACAGTATATATATGATTATTACTTAGTCACTAAATTAAAGATTTCCAAAATTTACATTTTTTAATATTTCAAGGTGAGAGACAGTTAATATTGATAATGATTCCACCAACAAGGTAATTTTAGAGGGAGCAATATTACATTGTAGAAGTCAAAATCTCAGACTCTGAAATCTAATCTAGGCTCTGAAGTTCCATAAAGATATGATCAAATCTAAAAAATGGTAATAATTATTGTACCTACTACAGAGTCTTCGTAATGACAATTCTAAGAGATAATCCTAATAGACTGTTTGGCACATTGTAAAAATATAATTAATATTAGTTTTTTATGGTATTATTGGTGGTAGTGTTTCATATACTGTACCTGACTTGTCAAATATTTTGAGTATATATTTTTTTTTATTCTCATTTGAAAATTTTTAAAAGTTTCAGAAAATATGTGACACAATACAAGGTAACTTTATCAGAGTTTATCACAGAAACCCAACCAATAGTGTGTATGGAAACATGCACATTTCTTACAGGGATTTGTCTTCATGCAACTGCAGACGCTAGAAAGCAGTGTGGTAGCACAATTGCTTGAACATGACGGTGGTGTTTGCTGGAAAGTAGCTAGAAAGGGTAGGTGGAAACAACGTGGGGGAGAAGAGGGACACACTGAAACCTAAAAGTATGAGTTAGAAACTAAAGTTAGAACAGGTTGGAACCTGTATGAGCTCTAGTCATTGGTGACCCTGAAATACATTTGTTGGCTACACAAAAACTGGAAAAAGACAAACCTCATTGATGAGTCAAAAAACTGAAGGAAATTTCAGGGAAATAAACAGAATGGCAGGTTTGCCATCTGCCCCAACATCCCCCCACCCAAAAAAATAAATAAATAAAGAAGCCAACCCAGGAGATAACTACTGCTTCATTTCTCCCCTTAAATTATCAAATAGAAACTTTGTTTTCTCTAATTCACCTTACCCAGAAACAAACAGAGAAAGAGTTCAGAGAAATATCTAGTTCATCCATGTCAAGTTGACATAATAGAAAGCCACCACACTAGTAGAGAGTTAAGCAGAATAAACTGAATGTATTTATTTAAAGATTTATTTATTTATGCATACAAGAGCTGGGGTACAGGCCAGAATCCCAGGAGGTGAGAGGATTCGCCAGAGACAGAACAGGGAGCAGAACAGGCAGATCTACTGAAATGCACTGCTGAGGGGAGCAGCAGGCAAGGCAGAAAAGGTCTGCTACACCATGTGGGTCCCCTCCCTGGTAAGGGATCAAACTCGCACCTCTGTGCCACAGATGTTTTACAGTGCAGCGCTCAACCTGCTGAGCCACCAGGGAGGCCCTAAACTGAATTTAAAAAGTAGCAATAAGGACCTCCTGGTGGTAAGCAAGGAGTTGAGTGTTGCACTGTGGGGCTTTTGCAGCCTCTGCAGTGCCAGTTTAATCCCTGGCCAGAGAGAGGACCCAGATGGCACAACTGACCTCTCTTGTTTTCCCCTCTGCTCCCTTCAACAGTGTATTTCAGTCAATCTGCCTTTTCTGCTCCCCACTCTTGTCTCTGTTGAATCACCCCCCCATCTCATGTATCTGATCTGTACCCTAGCTATTGTATGCATAAATAAATAAAAAAGAAGCAATAAAAGAATAGATATATGCCATTATATATTTATCTAACTCAAAGAATTGACAATATCAAAAGTGAAGCCCAAAGCAAACTATGAACCTTAGTCATTATGATGCATCAATGCAGCTTCACTATTGCTATAAAAAAAAAAAAAAGTACCATTCTGGTGATGTTGACAGGGAGTCTCCCTGCGTGGAGTAAGTGGATAAATATAAAATTTCTGTACTGTCCTCTCAATTTTGTTACAAACTTCATATTACTCTAAAAGATTAATTTTCTAAAGATTTATTTATGCATACAAGAACTGGGGTGTAGGCCAAAGGTATGGTGGATGAGATGATTCACCAGAGATAAAGTAGGGGAACAGAAAAGGCAAATCTACTGAAATACACTGCTCAGAGGAGAGGTCTGCTGTGCCATGTGGACTAGCTCCCTCCCTGGCTGGGATCAAACTCATTTTGCAGTGGCTGTTGCTAACATGATAGTGCTGTTTCTTTAACCACTGCACCACCAGGGAGGCCAAAGATTAAATTCTCTAACTTGCAATGAAAAAACAAAAGGTGATAAGACATTTCTAAGAGTCATAAAAAAAATAAGCTTTTTTTTTTTCCCAAAGTAGGAAGTGACATTTGATTAATACAAGGTAGGTGGAGCAATTAGAGACCTATTAGCTTCTTGTGTCACCAAGAAAGCAAGTTTTTCTTCTAGAAAGAGTGAGATGAAAGAGAGAAAATAAAAGATTGCTTAATTTTTCCAGCCTGACTTTGAATACTTTATATTTCAATTTTTTAAATTTATTTTTAAAATGATACTATCAACACCAAATTCACCCATAGGTAGCAGATTGGCAAAGCTCTTTAAGCATACCAAATAAACATTTTATCAGATGTATAAACTGTAACAATGGGCATACTAAAATTTAATTTAATTATATAAATAATGCACAATCATGCCTTATTTTTAACTCAGAATTGTTTTGTTACCCCAATATTTTTTCTTTTAAAATCATAAAATCTAAACTATATATCACATGTGGAATACTATTAGTGTTTTGTATTGGAAATAAACTGTTCTTGAGTCTAAAAAATAAAGAAAAATATCTCTTTCCCCTTTTCTTCTAATTTCTAATAGAATTCAATTCAATCTTATTCAACAGATTGGTAGAAAGCATTAAGCAGACACAGTCTAAGAATATTCAGCCCAAATCATGTTGTTGTTGTTTTACTGAAATAATTACAATGGAGTATTTCAATGGAATGGTTAGCTTTAGGCTTGAGCAAATAAACTAACTCATATTCTTTCCTCCCTGTAATAACATTGTTACTCGATCCCTTTTCTTGCAGTAGCTTAACCAATCACAAACAATATTACTTATCACAGTATATTTTATTTGTAAGACTAAACTTGCCATAAGAAAACATATCTTAATTTAAAATTTCTATCTATCTATGATTGTAAGAAGCAATAAAAGCTTAAAGTAGAATAGACAAGCAGAAATTCTGTTACATTTATCTCCAGAGAGATTGGAACCTACTTTTATTGATCAGGAAATTACCCTGCATTTAACACTATGCTTAAATTGACCGCTGAGAGAGGAAAGGCTTTGGATTCACCTCACTGGGGATTTAATTGATACGGAGTATAGGCCAGAGCAAAATGCTGAAGCAAATGTCTTAAAAGCCGAGATTAAACCACTAACTTGTTTTTGAAAGCTTAAGGATTAGTTATTTCAGGATGACCTATGGACCTATGATTTGGGTGTTGGAGAAAAAAAACCTTCAACAATCAGAATGAATTATTCCACTCTTTCAAAAACTGACAGGACAGTTTATTGCTCCTTTTTTTTTCACTTCAAGCTCCATCCGTAATTAAAGCTAACTAGTATAAAAGAACCACCATAGCAGTCCACATGCTTGAGTTTTACAAGATAGGACCACCGTTACATCTGTTACTTGAAATATATGTACATAACTCTGAAACTAGTTTCACTTATTGAATGGTTTTAACCCCAAATTATATTGCTTTAAATGTGTAATTTAATACAATGCAAATCAATTTAGCACAGTGAAACCAAAGCTAAAGAATTACATCTACCACAACTGATATAAAACTTTGCATTGCAGGCAAAGGGATTTTCTTGCTTTATTTAAAAGTAAGGATTATTTTTTGATGATTTTTACCATATAAAGCTTTTACTATTAATTTTTTTAAGATTTACTTATGTATGCATACAAGAACTGGAGTAGAGGCCAGAGGTGTGGGGGTGGGAGAGAGGGTAAGAGGATTCACCAGAGAGAAAGTAGAGAACAGAACAGGCAGATCCACTGAAATACATTGCAGTGGGGAGCAATGGGTGAGACAAGAGAGATCTATTGTGCCATGTGGGTCACTCACTCCCCTGGTCAGTGGCTTCAGATAGCTTCATAGTTCTGTGACTTAACCCCTTGAACCACCAGGGAGGATCTGACACTTTTATTATTACAGATAACCTTAGTTTACCTAAGTGCATTAAATATTAGAATTGTGGCTATGAGGGGAAAAGATCAACTTTGATAAATTTACAATGACTTTTATATTGCTAAAGAATTAACATAAGACACTTGGTATTTGTTTCTTGGTCATGACCTGGGTAACAATAAATGTAGTGGAAAATTTGAAGCGATAGACAATTGCTTATAGTGATTGAGATAATTCTCAAATGTAGTTTTTTTGAGGACACAGCAGGTTTCAGAGGTGGAAATATAGGCTATCTTTTGTATGGAATTTACATTCATGAAAAAATTATGTATTGTTTGATTATGCAAACAATCTTTTAGATTGGAATGATAAACATAAAATCAGGATAGAAGAGATAAAACAAAGTTGGGATTTAGTAGTTGGGGATTTCAACATCATTTGATGGTTTATCAGTTTTTGTTACATTATGCAAAATATCTTGTTACACTTAGAAATTTTTCATGCTAAGTTTTCCTCTTTGTAAATAGACATCTCCAAGAATTTGCAAACCGTACATTTAGGAATTCATGACACTCTTACTTAGAACATTCAGGGGTTTGCAAAACTACCCTCATCTTTGACATTCCAAGATGCATAGACTTCACTGAAAATTGTTGCACTAAAATTGGTCAAGCGAATAAGCACATAGAGCAGAATTCTGAGAAAGTACCAAAAGGGGAGATTCTGTTTCCTCTCCATGGAATTGCAGACATTCTTATTTTCAAGACATGTATGTGCAGCAATGCACTACTGTTTTTGCAAACCAGGGGACATTCCCTGAGCCTTAGTATGCAGAGTGTTCTTAGGAACCAGGTGCATGCATAATGGGGTGATCTCAACTTCCTGCCCTCAGGATGATCCACCCAACCACACAAAATCCAGTGACCCTGCCCTAAATCCCATTGTCAATGTCTGGCTGACCCAAGATTCCCAGGCAAACAAAATTATTGCTATCAGGCATGACACTCCAAATGTTTAGAGATTACAACCCACAAGATCTCTCTCCCCTCCCCTTACACACACAAAATATTGTGGGAAATGATTGTGGGAAAGCAACTTGTAATATTTTGATTCATAGTTAAGATAAATTCTTTAACAGGGAAAAATATTAAAGAAAAAGGAAGAATGAATCATGTAATTCGAACATCTAGCATAACCCATTGAGAAATGGCATTTAAAAAACACTAGAGCTTTTAACTCAAGGCTCTCATACCTTGTTAAATAAAGGCTTCCTTTTAAAATATTTTTACACACCTGCTTGGTGATTTTGGACCTGGTTTTGCAGAGATAAATGTATCTACCTAAGATAAAAAGATAAAATTTGGATTTGAGATGTCTATAAACACTATTTAAAAAAAAACACCATTTTTTTTCATCAATCATATAATACTCTAGAATTTTTAATCAGTTACTTCTAAAGAATAGGAGCTGCTCCTTCATCTACTTTTTTCTCCTATTTCTAGCTCCATATTTTCATTCCACCATCTCTCCCCTTATCCCCACACGCACCTCTCCCTCTGTGTCTAACTCACTTGCATAAGTTTTTGTGGTGCTGAAAGTCACATCTCAAGAGCTGATCTGTGTTTTATTCTGAATTAGAAAACCAACTAATTGAAACTGGTTTTCTGCATAAAATAATACAATAGGAAAATGAGAGTTGGAAAATAAAAATAACATAGAATGATTGGTAGGTCAATGATATTAAGCTTTGAATGTGAGAGATTATTGTTACTTTCCTCGAATCAAATAAGTTCATAAAAGGTAAGTGTTTGTGGTCCAAGGAGAAATTTAAAAATGCATACTACATTTTATTTGTTTTAAATGAATCCAGGAAATATATTAGCATAATGAGAAAAAACATCATCCTCACTTTGACATTATCAACTAATGCTTATTGGCATATCTGTATGTGAATAAAGGAATGATCATGCTCTCACTTTCCCAGATGCTAGAACAATAAAAAAGAGGTTTTGTTCACAGACTGTAAAATTTACCCTCAGGAAATATGTTAAATATTGAACTGAAATATTAGACTGTCTTTCTCTTGAGTGCTTAAAAACCGATGATGAAATTTAAATGTACTAAAAGATTTGTAAGTCTCTGTGGATGAAGGAAGAGCTGAAAAAAACCTCTGAAGATACCATCTACAACCTCCTATCTTTGGAGCGTCTATGATATATTAGGAAAACTGAAGAAGAGAATAAGATTAATAGGAAGCAAGTGTACAGATTTTAAACTAGAAGGTTTCAACAGGCAATTTAACATTGTGCTGCTAAATTCTCGTCAGTATTTGTAATTCATCAGAGATTTTACAAAAAAAGAGAAATCCTGAATATTTTCTTTGAGGGCTCCTGGGGCAATACAAATAAATCTCTTGGATTTGGAGCACAAGCTAAAAAGGACACTAACTACATTGCCTTTGAAACTAGATCTTCCTAAGGAAAGAGAAACACTAGCATAGAAGTACAATCTCCTAAAGACCTGCTCAGTAAGAATCAGAAGAATGGACTGGAACAGAACTATTATCTACTGAATGGTTATATATCTAAGAGCCATAAAGTAGTCTCCTTTTGTTTTTTAATAGTTTTTGTAGTATTTATAAAGTATGAAATATTATACTATATGTAAAAGAGTTAGTACTAAGTAGCTTTTTTCTAAATGGCATCCATTAAAATAAACACACAGAAAAAGTAAAAATAATATAAATCTAATAAATGTAGCTTAAGATATTTTATTAAATTTTGCAAATAATTTCAGAAAGTGATACTGCATTTATGCAAATTTGATTCTTAGATGTTTATGATAGTTCCAACTGATTATAGTTAATTATTATTTTATTCTTGATCTGTTTCTCTAGTTGTTAAATCTTTTATTAGAAAACAAATTAAATAATGACAAATATTATGAAAAAGGTAATTATAAGTAAGTCAAAAAGGCATTTGATGATTTATTAAATGTTTCATTTCATTATTTTATAAAAAAGAATATTATTTCAAATTAAATAACTATATAATATATAATTGTATAAAATATACTCTTTCTGGGTAATTTATTCCCATACATTTAAGGATTTGGGGTCTCTAATGTTTTAATCTTTCATTCACTTTTTAATTTAAGAATTAATCCTTGTGACCACAATGTAAAAAAACAAAAAGATGAGTCCCTTGTCAAGAAGCGAATATTCAAGAACAGGAAGCTCTCAGAGCCAATGACTCCACCCAACATAACCTTACACACACACACTCTCTCTCTCTCTTTCTTTCTCTCTTTCAGATCAAACTTTGTCCCAGAGAAGATCCCATCACCACTGATGATGAGAAAGTTCATTGCTAATGTGGAGACAGGAGGGCACAGAGCAAGTTCTCTATGGTCTGGGCAGATGGGTAAAGGAGGAGTCCTGGAGCCCTCAGTGGCTTTTTCAGGCATCTTTCTGCATCGGTGACCAGGTACACAGAGACTGACAGGCCTCCTAGCACTCAGCCAATCTTCACTCTCTGGGCTCTCTATTGCTGCTTCTGCTGCTTCTGCTTACTTCTCTCCTCTTTCTCCTGCTTCTGCTTTGCTGCTCATGCTTCTACTTCTGCTGCTGGCATCCCCATGACACCACCCTTAACGCCCAGTCTCTCAGCCCAAGTGTGCCCACCTACGTATGCTTACATCCTACTTCAGGTGCCCATCATCAGGCATGTGTGCAGCACTGCACGTGTCTATCATTGACACTAATGGTGGGAGGGCAGAAAAACCTGATAATTTCCATTTACCCTACAGCTACGAAAACAATTTACAGTTTGCCTGCAAAAATGTGACTCTCTAGAAAATTTAGCACTTGTAAATCTGTTCTACTTCCTTTGACATGGAAATATTCATGTCCCAAGAATGTCATCTGCAAAGACCTAGAAGTCATCCCTTTGAGATGGAATCATCAAGAATATCCTTCAGTACTTTTTCTTTATAATCCCAGCAT
This sequence comes from Galemys pyrenaicus, assembly GCA_019455555.1. Classification (NCBI taxonomy): domain Eukaryota; kingdom Metazoa; phylum Chordata; class Mammalia; order Eulipotyphla; family Talpidae; genus Galemys; species Galemys pyrenaicus. The sequence goes on from JAGFMF010011521.1 coordinate 395,246, forward strand.
TTAAACTCTCCTGCCTTTCTTTGTTTTTTTTTTAGCAGAACTAAGCTGAGTTTCATTAGGTTTAATTCTGCACCCTCTCTCTTCTACTACAGAAGTCCAAATAAAATCTGTCAGTCACCTCTGACAAATGCTCAATTTTGATTTGTTTTGAAAGTTTCTTGGTGTTGTGACTCATCTAAGTAGAGACCACTATCAGACTGCAGAATACAACAACTGGACAATGGGTCACCAAAGTCTTTAGTCATCATGTCTGTCTGCAGTTTGCTTGCATAGGCCAGGTTCTCTATGATCTGGGCAGACTGGTAAGAGAGGAGTCCTGGAGCCCTCAGTGGCTTTTTCAGGCATTTATTAAGCATTTTACATCATTTGTAGCGTGGCAACCAGGTACATGGCAGATAGGGAAGCCAAGGAGACATGGGGCCAGCAGGCCTTCCAGCCCCTGGAAAATCTACTCTTGAGACTGGGCTTTCCTATGTCTCTCAAGCCTCTGCTTCTCTGCTACCGCTACTGCTGGCATCCTTGTGATGCTGCCCTAATATGCCCAATCTCTCAGCCCAGATGTGCCCACCTATGCATGCCCACATCCTATTCCAGGTTTCCACCATCAGGCACATGAAGAATACAGATGTGGATCTTAGATACCATTGGTGGGAAGGCAGAAAATCCTGACAATTTCCTCTTATCCTACAGCATGCATACTGTGATGTTTCAGCACAATAGCCCTAGCAGTGTATGTTCTCTCTTACTGACAAAAATTACCTATGACCCTCCTGAACTACAGTGATAATTCTGGTGCTCATGGGATGCCTCCAGATTAGTCCACTTCAGAGGATTCCTAGAGCAAAAAATAACTAAAATCTTGTATAGGTGTCTGCTGATTGCACCTGATATCCAGAAGCAAACTAATGAGTAAATATCTCAAACTTTACTCTGTCCAGGCTTTCAACCAATGTCTTCAGAAAACATATCAGACCAAGTGCCATAAAATCCACACAGTACCACCATAATGCCTCTGCATATTAACTTTCCTTTGCATCCTTCTACCAGCTGTATCCATTCCCTGCAAACCTAAGACTCACCTATGCTACCCTCTCCTACAGCAGAAGTCCAAGGTATGGTTAATATCTTCTCTCAAGCAATGCATCTGTTAAAAAAATACTAAAAATTTATTTCACAGGAATCTCCAGAAATGTGGATTCCCATTTATCACAATAGTTGATAAAACTGTCAAGAAAAAGGCAGTATACAGTATTACCTCACCCACAAAAAGAAAAAAAAAAAAAGAGGGAGAAGTTGAGGTTCCCACTACTGAGTTAACAAAATTATCTGTTCCCCTTCAAGGATATAAATGTCCAATACTCTTAAAAGTCACTAAAAGACTTCAACTAGAAGTTGAAGAGCACCATAGCTTTGCACAACTTCACCGAGTTCCTATGCCTCATTCAGTCTACAACTTGTTTACGATTTAAATGAACAGTTACACTAAATCCTTTCTTCTCTGTGGCCAAGAAATCTGCAAACATGGATACGAGGGCAGGACTCCCTAAAGAATAAACAGGCCTGGGACTTAGCCATGAGCAATAGAGAGATTTGATAGCTAGTCAGGGTCAAAAAATTATCCCTACAGACTAAGCCTTTAATATTCAATATTCTTTTCTTCCAAACTGGTGAGTGAGACTTCCTTTGGGTCTTGTAGCATATTGTGAATAATAAATGTCTCTATGATTAACTTAACCATTTATTCCATGAATACAGAGTCATCCCAATACCCATTAGTTTGGAACTTCCTATCCCAGGATGATTTTGGTAAAAGTATGCATTTTCTAAAGGCATTGTCCACTCTTGGATTTCCCAGTTACATGCTCACTTCTACCTTGCCCAGAAGTGAGATGCCATGACTACTCATACAAGAACAAGGTGGACAAGCCCTTGGGTATTAGTACAGAAGCATAATGGATATCAGGGATTTCTAGAGTACTATGGTTTGACACCAGACCTAGTATAAAGCATATCCCCTTGACACCAGCAAAGGTGTCCAAGCCAGTTCTGATTTAGTCCTAGGTCACCTACTTGATATACATATCCTGATACCATACAGACAGAATCTTTGCTTAAAATACACAATATATTTTCTTCGTCTCATGAAATATTACTACTCTCCTCTTCTCACACCACCAACAACAGCTATCAGAAGCTTAATTCTGCTCTTTGGCTTGCCTATCCTATCTTGCCTGAAATCCTCTAGTACTTTTCTTTTAACACAACTCATCATTTAAAAAGTCTTCTGTCTTGTCTCAGGGGAGTTAAGCTCAGACACAGATTTCATTGGAGTCTTTTCCTGCTATAGCAATAGTCAAAATAAAATCTGTCATATCAAGCTTAAATAAATGCCTGACTTGATTTCCCTTTGATGCATTTCAGTGTGATAAACAGACAGCTACCAAATAGTATCATAGTGCAGTTGGTAAGTAATGTTAATCATGGAACTAATAAGATGCTATGAAGAATAAAATAAATATATGTTTGTGCTGGGTTGACTACAGAGGTTATGTATTATTTAAACATTAGGAATAATAAAATTAAGTAAAATAATATATTTCTCAGAATAGAAACATAAAGTGAAAATACAAGAGATGATAAAGAGATGTTGTAGGAATGGTTAACAGTCTGTAACAGTGCAGCTAGAAGCAGATCATGCTGTTTCCTCTTAATTATTGTAAGAATTGGTATTTTGTTACAAATGTTTTATAAACTATTGAAGGAAAGAAGTAATAATTATTTTATTTTCAAACTTTAACAGTAGCTCTTGTGTGCAAAATGGATGGGAGGAGAGAAAATACTTGTATCAGAAGAGCTCTGAGGTTAATGGGGCTTAATAGAAAGGTGCCGGATAAGAACAGACAATGCTGGGAAATTTTGGCCAAGAACAATTGATTGTGTAATAGGTGTAGGGAAAATATATCACTAAAGTTTATGACTTTAACAATTGAGGAAATGGCCATCCACTTCTTGGGCCTTAGAAATAGATTAAACTTCAAGGAATAAAATAAATCAATTTAAATGTTGAATGAGCTAAATTTAGAAGACTATGAGATAACCAAGTTGAAATATCAAAAACTCAGTGAAAATATCTTGGCTGTAGCCACACGTAGAAAAGTGTGTAGATGGTATTCAGCTGAATGAGATCACTCTGAAAGATCCCATCTGAAAGATGGGAAGGAAACAGAAAACAAGATACCTGTGATCTAAGAGTCTGCATCATCTAGAGAAGAGAGATGCCAGGAATGTTTGAGAAGAGTGGCCCTGAGGCAGAAGGGATAACTGAACAGGAAACCACCATAAAGAGCAGGAGTAGACTTCCCAGAGTGAGGGAATGGCCAACTGCCAACTGCTACTACCTTTGTCTAGGTGCAACACTGAAAAACACAACAAAGTTTTAAAGTACAACAAACACTTAAAATGTAGTGTGAATTTGATTAAAGTAGAAATAACTGATGACCTTAACAAAAACAGTTTTACTGGAGTTGTGAAAACTCCACAAAGGGCAATGATTTGGAGAATGACTGATGAATGGGTTGTAGCAATGTTTCAGTACAGACTACAACAACCTGAAAATCTCACACACCAATATATAAGAAGACAAGATAATCGTTAATTTTAAAATATTATATTACTGTTGGAACAAGAAAGAAGGTGCCAGAAAAAAAAAAAATTGGTTTGAATGCTATAAAGGCGAGGTCAAGAGCTAGATTACAGTGAGGCACAATATGAAAGAAAAGGAAAAGGCACCATTTTAGTTACTATAAGGTTTTACTTTAACTGCCATATCTTTTTCCTGATTGTGAAAAACACTTTCATACTTCCCCTAATTCCTCTTCTCTTTTGTTTTTCACATTCAGGAAGAGTGAGAATAAATTCTAAGTGTTTTCAAGAGCTCTGAGTTATACCCTTGTTCAAACTTTTATTGTGTGTAGCACAGACAATGGCATTTGCTTCCAAGCAAACCTCTCCTAGTTTATTTCTACTAGCCAAAGCTCACCATTGCATATGTTCTGGAACCAAATCTGCTTCTTATGTCCACTGAAACATTATTAAATACAGCTAAAAATAGTAACTGTCTCATGAAATAACTCCTACCCTACTCTGTTAGGGCCAATTTCCTTACTTTCCCCATAACATCCTATCCAACAAACTATTTGCCAAAATCAGAAATAACATAATTGTTTTAATTGTTCTACATGCCCTAAGGTGTTCCTTAAGAATTTTTTTTTTTCTCAACTACTCTATCTTATAGTAAAATTCATCTCTTCATAACTCATGGTTAAATCAGATTAGCTCCTTATAAAATCTTATCTCTCTTTTATCCCTCTTGGAGGCAGAAAATTCTCTATTTTTCTATAATGTGTTAGGCCCCCTTTTTATAGCAACACATCACAATTTATAATATTAAAGTACTCATATAGACTATTATCCACTTCAAAGTAGGCAAGTTCTTTGGGACATAATTTAGAGTAAATGTTAAATTAATAATTTTACTTCAAGGATCTTTTATTTGTTCAAACTGTTGGCAGAACTTTTATTTTAAAATTGTTCAGTATTCGTTAATTAGATTTATTTGTCAAACTAATCTCTAAGATGAAATTACTGATCTGTGTTATTCAGTTATTCTTAAACTTGTGCCTGTTTCATTCCTTAGCAGTCTTTTTTCTTTCCCTAACATTTTAATTAATTTCTGGTATGTTAGACCATTGTGAAACATTTAGTTGAAATGAGAGAAAACATGCATTAAACAGCTTAAAACAGTGACAAAAGTTATTGATTACGGTACAGGGTTTTTGAGAAAAAATATGCATGGTATTTTTTTTAATATAGTTATACACTATGATAAAAACTACCCTATTTTTGGTAGGCCAGTCTTAATTGTATTAGTTAGTAACATGTCATTTGTACTGCTATGGACATACAATGCAACAGTTTCTTATCTAAGTACTTAGGAGGAAGATTGATTTAAAATTATGAGGGGCATCTTCAGAACCTGGGCTCTGATCACAAGTTGCTCTAAGTCACTGCACTCATTCCATGCTGAGGAAAGTTAGGGAGGCTACTGAAGAGCGAACACAATGTCCATTGCACATATGACTCTTTGATTATATCTGAGTGCTGTAGACTGGCCAGCCCTCTATGCAAGACAGTGTGGAGGTTTCTCAAAATATTAAATATAGATCTACAATATGATGCAGCAGTTCCACTCAGTATTATTTGAAGAATACAAAAATGCTAGTCAAAGAGATATGTCCATTCCCATGTTCATTGTAGCATTATTTATAATAACCTAGCTATGGAAACAACCTAAATATTCAGTTACAGGTAAGTGTACTAGGAAGATGTGGTAAACATGCATGATAGAATACTCAATGATAAAATCTTATCACTTACATCAACATGGAAGAAAATGGATGGGTTTACACTAAGGAAAATAAGTCAGGAGAATGAGAAATACTATATGATTTTACTCATATCTTGAACATACACAAAGTAAAGGAACAGACAAAACTAAACCAAAGCAACCCTTGAAATCTGACAGCAGAATTAAGATTATAAGAAGTGGAGAGTGAAGGCTGAAGAGCAAAAAGGGATGGGACACAGTGACTATGGTGGAGGAATTTGCATGCTTTGGTGGTGGGGATGTGCAGTAACACCCACCTGAAGAGGTGTGAAGCTATTTTCCTAAATCATACACAATACTGTACATCAATGAAAGATAATTCAATATGAAAAATAAATAAAAATAAGATAGACCTCCATAAAATATAATTTAAAGATTAATTTTATTGTCATAGAAACATAATTAAAAACAAAACATCTAATTTAATTCTCCCATTTGGCATGAATGAATAACATGGAATGGAAACAACTTTGAAAATAAAGTAGATGCACTGGTGATAAGGTGATGGGGAATACATGGGGATTACAACTGATGTCAAATATATATATATAAATTTTAAAAAAGATAAAAAATTTTAAAAAATCCAAAGCCTACAAAATGTGCAATATCCATGGCCACAATTGTCAGTTTCTTCATGTGCTTTAAAAAAAAAAAATTTCTACTCCTTTAAAAAAAAAAAGCTACTTTACTTAGCATGCTTAAGGATAACCGATTCTTGAAAAATTTTAATTATTGCACATAAAGGAATGAACATAGGTTTAGTATTTCTAAGGTTTTTCTCTCTCAAGGAATGACAAGAATTCTAGTTATATTTTATCTAAGATGAAAGATTATTAGTAATTCAAAAGTCAACTGTATTTGGATGAGATCAATAACAAACATTGAATTGGCTGTTTTAATTTGAGATATTTAGTAAATTGTCTCTTCCAGATAAGCACTTTTTTTATTAATAGTAAAGGTGAGCTATTATATAATATTTTGTAGAATCTATTTCCCAATAACTCCAAAATGCTGAAAAATATTGCCATAATTTTATAGTGGCATAATTGCAAAGCACATTCACAGGAAGAGTTTCATTTATTTAATATAAAATCTAGTAAGAGTTATTATTTGTGATAGTTATGGATTAAGAAACAGACTCAGAGGGATTAAATCCTATTTGTGAAATAACAGAAAACAGAGTCGGAACTTGAATTTGACTGTGCATTCTCCATCTAGGGCTCCTTTCTATCACTTCCCTTTATGCTCCCAATTTAGAGGTCTGAAGACTATTTATTATAGTATCACATTCAAAATTACTAGAAAAGTTTGGGCAACACATATAAAGATATTACTGACTTCTTTAAAGAAATGTAGAGAAGGACTAGTGAAAAAAGTGTAAATATCAGAGGTATGAAGAAAATGGAAAAAAATAATATTATAGGAACTGCAGAGTCAGTAAACCACTAACTCCTAACTGCTTAATCATCCTTTCTGACACTAGGGCTCCCAGGCTGCTCAGTGGAGAACAAAACAGTGATCCCATGTCTACATAGCTCCCGATAAACTGCCTTCCTGTGAAAGCCTATGAGGTAGCAGTGAATTTTGTAAAAAGCAGTGAGTTTTGAGATTTTACCAGTGCAATATGAAACAAAATTTCAGACTTGAAGTGGTTAAAAGAAAATGCAGTCTAAACACCTATGACCAAAGATCACTGTTTCTACCCAAAAAAATTATTTAAGTCTTCTTAATGAGAAACTGACCCTTTCTTTCTTCCAGAGTAAAAGATAAATGCCATAGATGTGGTAGTAAGCAGAATTATGATCCTGGTGGGATATAAACATCCCTGTGTGTGAAACCATAGATAGTCATTTTTGGAGTGAAAAAAGTAAAAGCAAGCATTTTGCTTCTTCTGGCTGTGAATAATTGATTCACCATAATATTCTTAAGACAAAAATCAAGAGACAGCCTAGTAAGCACCCACTAGATTTGTGTAAGTGGGAACACATCCAGTTATAATGAACAGGGTCATGACTTCAGCAAATACAACAGTGAAAATTTTTCACTCAAATCCAATCTCCAGGTCATAAGCTGAGCCCCTTTAATTAAATAGAAGGCAATCTTTAAGAAGAAATTTACAACTATTTTACAAGTAGCCTCTGTGAATCTTCCTCCTTGCCTTCTTTACAGGGATTTAAGCTCATTTAAAATAACAAACTGGTGGAAAGAAATACTAAATAATTTGTAGGCTATTAAGAACTACTTCTAGCTAATATTAATTCCCAGATCTCTGCAGTATCACTGGAGTCTACTGTCAAAGTTAAGACTTACAAATCACCCATGATAATAGAATTTTTATGAAAATCTACTTTACATAAAGCTCAGAAAGAAACTGAATTTGCCCAGTTGTTCTCTGAGTTCCCTGTTTTGCAATACAGACAACTTTATTTGTTATTTTTAAGATATGCAAGTGACTTCTTAACTTACAAGGTCAGTGTCATAATGAAGGGGAAAACAAACTGACAAGTGTGATGTCCCTCCCCAAAGAACAAGTCATCTTGTTCTAAGATGGAATTGATTGGTGCAACTAATAAGCAAAGAAAAGATGCACTAGTAATCATCCTTACTTCCACTTAACTTTTCTTAATTGTATTCAAGGCAGAAAAATAGTTTTTTGGGGAAAGAGGAATTTACTTTAGGTATAATCAATCAGCGTCTCCAATTATGCATGTTGTACATATATGGCCTTCTGAAGCAATTTAACTTACTACTCTTTATCTTTAATGCAATAGTTATCTGGAGCCATTGTCTTTGATTCCTATAAACAGATGCTTACTTTTACATGATAAGACGGATCATAACTCTTAAATATATCAATTCTGCAGCACTGGGTCATATTTAGAATGAAGTATCTATGGAACATTTTTTTCCTGATTTATTAAAGTGATGATTCATGTTGACTTTTACTGATGTTTAGAAACACAGGTATGCCCGATTGTTTGATAATATACATAAATTATTAAACAATAGTCATTCAGTTAATTTATCATTTACAGTGATCAGAATATCAGAATAATTCCTGCAAGAAAAAGAGCAAGTTGTTTTCTTTTGCACTAATGGAGTGAATTCTAATTGCTGGACCTCTAAACTTTGGAGAAAATACATATTATCTTAACATTTGTGATCTTAACTCACTGACCAGGTGAACTCACAAGTTTCCTGTTTTACTAGAGTCCAAAGCAAGAGAAGTCTTACTTGTAATTCAAGCATCAGTATTCATAAAACTTGAATTCTGGATGCTTTGACCAGCTCATTCTTAAAGTGTGTATAGTGATTATAAATTTGACAGAGAGTCTATAGATAACTACTAATATATAGCACTTTCTTTCAGAGTTATGTCCTCTCAAGCAAGTAGTGTCCTTTTGAGAGAAGTAGCTCGTGGCGGCTGTGAAAATATAAACCTGATTATGTGTTATCAAATAAGCATTTATTCTGTGCTTCTCTTCGCACATTAATTGAGGTTGGCTAGCCACTCTATCATTGGGATGAATGTGATAGCCAGTTTTGTTTTATGTTTGTTTGTTTGTTTTGTTTTTGTCTGAGAGAGATTTTGAAAGCACAAGTATATTTTAAGAACAAGTGTTCTCATATTCTGTATACATTTTTGTCTCTTATACCCTCTCTTCAGTCTATGTTTACAACCTTATGTTTCCTATGTTTAGTTGACTGAAGAATGGGAAAATGTACTTCATTTGCAAGAGATATTGATCATGACAATATGATTGCATATATTGTGCACTTATAAATTAAAAATATTTATTCATAATTTAGTCTGAAAAAAAATCACCTCTTTCAATTACATAACATAGCATGCCTTTTGCTTTTCTTAATAACCAGGAATCATCATGAGATGTTGAATTACTTGGTAATAGCCTGCTATACTGTTAGATTAAGTGAGATTCTGAAAGAATATATAGGGGAGAAATAGGGCAGTCCTTCCATTGCATAGAATTTGAGCAATTCAATCTGCTGTCTACTTTCCCTGGAAGTAGGACAGTTTAAACAAACAAATAAAAAGTCACTAATTAGTGTGCATTGAAACAGTGGTTTGGTCAGATATTCAGAGACTTGAAAGTAATATTTTAGAGAATTGTTCTCAAAATGGCTTAGTAAACTACAGCTGGACAGATTGCATGGAAGGATCTGGAGTAACCTGTGTATATGTGTACCTATGAAGGCTAAACTCATTTTTGCAGAAGCAAAATTAAACAAAATTACCAGCTTCCTGACTATCAGGCAATCCCTTCCCTAGCATTTCATTTGCTAAATGACCTCATGAAAACAAGGACTACACCAGCAAGCATGTAAATCCTGGTTGGGCTCAAACAAGAGTTTTATCTCATCAACAGTGATGCAACTGTCAATTTCCCCTGCCTTTTTTCCAATAGCAATGACTGATATGGGAATCTTCATATTTATAACATTCAGCCTCTTAATCGTAGTTTGACTACATTGGATTCTTTTCATCACCGATGAGGGAGGAACTTATTTGCCTTTTTTCCAATAGCAATGACTGATATGGGAATCTTCATATTTATAACATTCAGCCTCTTAATCGTAGTTTGACTACATTGGATTCTTTTCATCATCGATGAGGGAGGAACTTATTTTTTCATAAAAGTACATTCCCTACTTCTTACTTCTACCATTAGACCCAATATTGCTGGCCAACTCAAGTATAGCCATGTTTATTTCTACATTTAATATTTTAAAATTATTTATTTTTATTTATTTAGTAAGGTAACACTGGATTAAACACTATATATGATTCAGAAATATAGGATCTCATATCCTCAGGCATATTCTACTAAACACCACACCCACCACCAAGGCACCATAGTCCATACTGTGTCCTCCTCACTGCTCTCCACCCACCCCCTACCCTTGGTTAGCCTTGGTTTTACAGTTCTATTTCAAAGATTTATTTTGGCTTGGTGGTATCTGACTCTGTTTTGTTTGTCTACATTCCACATAGAAGTGACAAGGTTAGTTATTTCTTCTCCTGGTTTATTTCACTTAGCATAATTCTCCATGCCAAATCCCAACAACATATTTTTAAAAACTTTTTCCTCTGCCTTTTTCTTCCCTTTTCTTCTCCCAAAACTTCTCCTATTGCCTTCTTCTCATTCATCATTATCTACCTCTCATCCTATAACCAAAAAGCTATTCTTTGTCTATCTATGAAAATATGCACTGTCTCCTCTTCAATCTCCTTTTATTCTTTTCTCACTCCTATACTTTTCCTCCTTAACTATTCTTTTTTCTCCTCTCAACTACTTTTAAAAAGTTACACCTTATTTTCTGTTTTCCAAGAGAGGAAGAGTATGAGCTATTTCAAGACAGAGTACCAAGAAAAAAACCTTTAACCTCTCCTCACCTGAAAATAATTGAAAATCTTCAAGAAATGACAGTATTAGAATTGTATTCTATATTGAGGTTTATGTTAAGGTCAGAAATCTTGGCTCAAATTTTTCTTGCTTAAAGCAGGAGAATGAAAATGCCAACTTGTCACATGTCTTCACTTTGAATGTAATCTTAACTTACCTGCTTTGGGGATTTTTCAAATTGTCTAATATAAGTTTCTAATTAAGATGTTCCAAATGTGATACAATTTTGATTGTGTAAAATCATCTCCATTTCCTGGCATTAAATGTTGAAAACTGCCTTTACCTATAATGCCATTCCTTTGCCTTTGCAATAGACAACATATTTGCCTATCATCCAGGGGCACTTACTCTAATGTGAAACCTAGAAATGAAGATTGTATCATCATCTACTGTTCTGCATTTAAATTCAGAAGACTTTCTAGGCAGCTGCTTATAGAATGTAAACAGAAAAAAATAGATATACATTCTAGGTCACCAATGGTATTTCAATTGTATAATTACAGTTTCTATGCAAGTGATTGATACAATTACAGTTTCTTTGTGATAGAACAATTTTATATAAGTTTAATGGATTTAAGATGCCAACTTTTGTCATGTAAAAAAGGTCTAAATACATTAAAATTATAGAATACATCATGTACTCTTTGATGATACATATAACTCTTTAGAGAAAATATGGATGAACATCAACTCAGTGTGACAGAAGTTCCAAAATAACTCATGGAAACCAATGAGCTCAGAAGGTTTGAAGCATAATTAAATTTCAACTCAAAAATGATTTGAACTATCATGTCTGTCACACTTAAGGTATTTCTTCAGCTCTATTGCAAACTTCAATATCAATAAAATTACACCCTAAAATTGGCAATAAATTTTTGCATTCCCGAATATCATATAATCATAAGATGCACAAATTAATTTAGTTATTGTCCTCTTATATGATAAACTTTAACAAATTTATTGATCTTAATGTCCTAAAAAAGCCAGAAAATATATCTTTATGTAAAAATCTTTAATTTTTGAGATAAAATGCAAAAAAGTAATGAAATAGTTAAATGAATACAAAACTTTGCTTCGGAGTATCAATTTCACAGTGGTATCTAGAAGTTGAACAAATAAAATTCTAAAGTGACTTCATTCTCAAATATGTCAAAAAAAACAAGTATTGGTTTCTGAAAAAAATTATGGAGACAAAGATACAATGCAGACTTGGAAGCCAGAAATTTTATTTATATTATATAGTGGTTATGTAATTTAGCTTTCTATAAGATGTAGTTTCTTTATTTATAAAATAGTTTTATCAAGTTGTTGTGAGAAATAAATATATTTTCAAAGTACCAGCAAGCACCAGTACTCTAAAAGATAGCATTCATATGATCCTTATCATATCATGGTGAAGTCTACAAAAATGTGATCAAGTTAAAATGATATAAATACTTAATGAGAAAATTAATTGCAAAAATTGATAAAATTTGAAGATAATTACTACACTGAAGTGAATATAACAATTTGAGTTATCAGTGTATTAAAATTAAAATGGGACTATAAATGTGTGTACTTTCATGCTTTGATGAGAATATTTCTTAGAAAATAACTTTTAAAAACTAATACAAAATGGACTGATAAGAAATTTCCATAATCATAAATGTTTTCCTTTGACTTAAATTAGAATGTTGATAATTAATACTATAAATACTGAATGGATACCAGAGTCTAAATGTGTCAGAGTTTGAAAATCCTGAATAAAATCCAATTTTTCTAACATAGGGAATTAGAGAAATACTGCAAATGTATTCAATTTGCTTCTTTATCATTCATTTGCTCTGACACTATAGTGGCATACCTTAAGAAATGTATTTTTATTAGTCAGAATTTATATCAAAACATATGTAAAATATCTTATGACTACCTTCTCTTTTTAATCAATTTTTTTCTACAAAGGAAAAGAACGCTCTTTGATGTTTATGAAATTAGAGAGAACCCTGTAGGATTGTGGGTTAGACAAACAGTGCTTCAGCTCCTGAACCACTGCCAGCATTACTAAGGCCTATTAAGCTCTTTGATGGAAAGCTGAGAATCAGAACTGTCTTGAGGACTTTCTTCAGGGATACAGTTCTTAGTACCATAGGGCTGCAGGGAATTTTCATACACTACACTTAAGCAAATGAATGAGTAAAAGATATTCATCTACTTATGGAACAACTGATCTGAACATATTGAGTCATCTATGCATGGGGAGTTGGAATGAAAATGCAAGAACTGAAAACAACACAGTAAATATTAAATTTTAAAATAATTCACAAATTAAAAGATTAAAATATAGCCTAACAGGCAGCAATGACAGATTGGAGAGAGCTTGTAAAAGGCATTCATGGAGGAGGGCATGCTGTGGTGAAGGGCTGTGATCTGAAGTTATGTTAAGACTTCAATGGGAAGGTAACAGTTGGGACTGGGTAAGAGGAAGTGGAGGTAAGGAACTGAATCACGAAGATGTGGGGTGGGGTGGAGTCTGAAAACCAGTACAATTGAAGAGCCAAAGCTCTCAGGTAGGGGTAAGTTTGGTGATTTTAAAAACTAAAAATTGAAAACTGTAAGACTGGAGTGTAATAAATGAAAGTAGTAAGAGAGGCTCACAGGTAACAGAGTGTGTATCTATCACAATATATGAAAATATAGTTCAAGCAGATAAAACTGTTAAGTAGACTTGGCATAAAGTTGCAAACATGACAGAGAATATTATATTTGTTTATTCAGAAACACTAACTTAATAGCCAAACATTTAATCCAAATAATAATTTGCAATATGCTCCCTGCTTCATATGCTCATTTGTAGTTATGCACTTGAAATTACCATATACCTGCCCTGAAAGCACATAAACACTCAACCCATTTTAAATTCATAATCTTATTTCTAAACCTTTTCTCATAGCAAATGAAATGGCCTTTGGTACAGAAAACCTTGTTGTCCAATATCCATTCTCATTATCCTCTTCAAAAGTAGATGCAAGTTTTAGTAGACTTCATTCCTATTGTTAATAAAAGTCTACACTTTTCTAGAATCTTTTTCAGCTAGCTTGGTCGACTATGCAACAGTGCTGTGTGGGTATGGCTATTTAATGTATACTCCTGCCGTTACTTCGTATTTTGCAAAATGAATACCATATATGAATTTTCCAATTTTGTGGAAGCTTAAAGATGGAAACTTTATTCAAGAATATGTACATTGCAAAGATGGAAAATCTGGTTCACGGATGATACTGTAAGAACAAATCACTTTTTTAATGTGAGATAAAAATATACACCTATCTCTTATTTAACAATTTTGATTTTGATTTGTTTATGTTAAAATGAGCTGAACCTATTTGAAAGATATATTTGAAGCACTTCATTATTTTGACCTGAGGTCAACAACCTGCATTCTTACAAACACACAACAAACATTTACCACTCCCTCCCATAACAACCTAGAAGAATGAAAATTAATGGCATTAGTTAGAATTAGTCTTTACCAAAAATAACCTTGCTAGAGGAGAAATCTATCTACATGACAATGTAAACATCTAATCACAGCATTTGATCTCCATTATGTGAGTCACCTTGTCTTTCCTAGAAGATCCATGTCCTTTATTCCACTCTGTAGTTCAGGATATATGCCCTTGTTTTGCTCCATTAACTTAGGAATTCCATTTAGAATTTAAATCTATGTAGATTTTTTACATGTACACAATAATTTTTTCCTGCTAATCTGTCTGATATGACTTTATTGGTGAACTAGTTCTAGAAGAAGAACCCAGATGACTAGGATGAAAATTTTCTCCTACTTGACACAACTATTCTTTTATTGAGCCATATTTAAGATTATCTTTATTCTATGATAATTTATCCTATATCGTTCTAGCAGTTAACTGTCATTTTTACCTTTGAATATCTACACTAATGAAGAGGATAATATACCATCCCCCCCAAATTTGCCTACTTAGTAGGAAGATTATTTTGAGTTTTGTTTTTTTTTTAAGATATATTTATTATGCATACAAACACTGGGGTACAGGCCAAAGGTGTGGATTGTGAGAGACAGAGTGGGCTACAGAACAGGCAGACTGACTGAAATACACTGTTGAGGGGAGCAGCAGGTCAGGCAGGAGGGGTCTGCTGCACCATGCAGGTCACCTACCTGCCTGCAGCAGGGATCAAACTCCTGCTGCAGTGGTTGCAGTTTGCTTCATAGTGCTTTACTTAACCCATTGCACCACCAGGGAGGCCCCTTGAGTTGGTTATTTTTAAGGATAGCAGGTATAGGGAAACCTCTGAAAAGCAAGGAGAAGTTATCCTGTATAACAGACATTTGTACTTATAAAGAAAATCACCATTTGTAAGGGCACCTTGCTTACACTTCCTGTACCAGGAAGTGGAGCATGACTGAAACTTTTATCAGAGGATAAAGCATGGCCTTGAATCTGCATAACAATATTAATTTTGTTTATGGTGTTTATCCTGGCCTTTCCCCTCCTTCCAAATATCTTTTGTCTTCCAAATATCTTAATGATGATGGTTTAGGTCATTTTGAAGAATTAATCAGTTTTCTTGGATATTTCTCAGGAATATAGGAAGTCTACATGTTATTAAACTTCTTTTACCTTTTACTTTACGTATTGCGATTAGAGAATGTATCAACTACTCTACTCTGGAAGGATAGAATGAAAATAATCTTCCCTCCCCTATACTACCTAAACATCTACTTGATAAGTAATTATATTACCCTTATTGCTAACAAGTTAGAAGATTAAAGGCATTTTTTATGGGTGCTTACTATCAGAAAAATAGCTACCCCTATATATAGATCTATTCCTTTCAGTTTCTTGTTTAAGTTGCCTGATCACTTAATTTTATTATAACTTTTAAAGATATCCTAATACAATTTCAACTTGTTCTTTCATAAACAACATGTGGTATCATTCCCCAACTGTCTGCTATCCTACATTGATCATGGAACGATATGACACCTCCCATGTCAAAAGCCAATAGACATGCATCTATACATACTCTTGCCAATGTTTCCATTGCCCTTTTATATTTTGATCAAAATAGGAGCAAGATTAGATAGCAGAAATTTACATGGATATGAAACACATGTTGTTTGCAATCTTGTGAGTTCCCAGTAATTTGAACTTGAGAAATTTTCTAAAACTCTGATATCAAATTTTTAATCAGTAAAATACCAACAACAAACAACGTCTTATTTATACTGTTTATTGGATAAACAATATATGTTTATTGGATAGAACACTAAATTAAAAAGTTCAAAAGTCTATCTTAGTATTGAAACCATGGTACCCTATTCCTTCACCTTAAAAATATAAGTATACATATATGAACATCACATATGTAATAGCTCTTCTCAGACATTAGTAAATAGGCAATGTATATTGTAACCCTAGTTTGAAGACAATCACTGATACTTTCTTCTCCAAGGTACACTCCTAGAAAAAGAGGGAGGTAAAGAATCCTAAGCAACTCATATATGTCTTTCTCACTGAAAACAGAATAAAAAATTTGTAGTGACACAGAAATCACTACAGTAGACTGCATATTTATTGACTTTTAGACATAAATATATGGGGTGAAATTCTGCAAAGTTAAACACAGGAAAAAGTGTATCTGAGAATTTTGTATTTCATAGGATTCACACAGAACTGGGAGGTATGTAAGATTCCACCAACTATGGCACTACTTATCCTTGGTTAAGACATTTAGTAGAAGTAAAAAGGAATCATATACAGTGTTGAAAACCAGTATTACCTCAAAGAACACACACACAAGGAAAGAAATTTAGTGACAAAGTTAATTATATAATTACTAGGTTTCAACCTACTCTAGACTCACACAAACAAAACAGATTTATGAGAATTAAAATAGCCAAAGTGAACTACTTGTAACATGTGAAAAGTTGACATCACAAGGGTCATTTTAAAATAGGTTTGGAGCAAGTCACTTTGGACAAAAATACTTTATTAGGTCAAACCCTCAGACTGAGCCAAAACAACAAATTATAAGAAATAAACTCTATTTGAAAGGAAAAGAGGGAAATGTTATCTACTTTAACTTTGTGGACTTTCCACCTAATCATTTTATCTTTGACTCCTTTATCTGACCATTATCACACTCATTACCTTAACCTTTATTACCTCATGTTTCATTTTATATATTTACAATTCCTCTGACCTAGGTTCCTTCTCTGGACACATTTCAAGTTTCTAAACTAAACTTGTGCTGTGTGAATTGCTATTCTTTATCCCAAATAAACACATCTTGTCTTTTTAATTGCCTCTTAATTTTTACATTAACAAATTTAATCAATTGTTGTTAGAAATTGGATATGCTTTTGGAAGTAAATAAACTTAAAACTTCATATTGCACTATACATATAAAACATAGTTTGAGAGATATCATGGATCTGTTAGGGGGAAAGGTAGTCCTGAATGGATTACACAAATAGGTTTATGGACTCCAACCCTCACTCCAGATCACCAATATTCTAGAACCACAAATCTGATAAAATAATTATCTGATAAAATAAATCACTGGGACCTGAGGGTGGAGTTAAGCAGCCAGGCTGCTATAAAACCAGAAATATGAGCCTTAGGTACTCTCTTCCTTTAAAGCCATCTCCCTTAACTCAGAGCCAGCTCTCAATGTGCCCTTGGGTTCCAGAATGGAAAATCTAGTAAAATATTTACATATTTATGCCCCTCTCTTCTTTTTTGTGTTATTACTACTTTATTCCCCTTCTTTTGTAAAATAAAACCCTTAATAACTTTTGTCATGTGCGCCTACTGTTGGGGCTTATTATAAAACCTTTTAAGTGCACAGATGAGGACCCAGACAGGGAAACCCATTTTATATTAATGTTACCCTGTAACAGATCAAACTATGAGCATTAAAACTAAAGGAAAAAAATTAAAAAATAAAACTAGAGAAAATTTCTGAAAAATTGGAATAAGCAAAGACTTCTTACTACACAGCAAAAATAAAAATTAAAAACAAAAATAGGTAAAATGGATTTACCAAGATATTAAACTTCTAAAAACTTTACCATAAAGAAGATGAAGACAAATTATAAAAAGATACGCAATATATGCCTCCTTACTCCTTCCCTCTCCTTTCCCTACTTCCCTTCATCTAATACTTAAAGATATTTCAGAAAAGAGGAATAAATGGTCACTATACACATGAAACAAACTCAACATATGTAATCATTAGAAAAGTGTAAAAATAAATCCTCAAAATATAGTGGTACCGCTATGACTGTTCTAAAATGACAAGCAATGCAATAAACTGAAAATCCAAATATTAAAAACAATTTGAGCAACTGAAATTTAAGCACATCTCATCCACTGTGATGAGGCTACAAGATAGGACAATCACATTGAAATACATTCTGATAGTTTCTTATAAAATTAAAAGTATACCATATGACATTGCAATTTATTCTTAGCTGTTTCCCCAAGAAAAAAGAAAACCTGTATCCACACAAAAAACTTTTTACAGAATTTTAAAGCAACTTCATATACAATAGCCCCAACTGGAAACAACTCAAAACTAGTGTCAACAGAAATGTCAACTCATATCTCTTACTTAACTGTCTTTGTGTAACTTCTTTTTACTTATCAAGCTAAAGATTGTTTCTTTCTCATGTGCAACATATGTTTATCTCTTTAAATTTATTTCAATCTAACTAGATAATTTCAAAACAGGCTAGTTTATAAGTTAATGAAAACTGAGGGCAGAGTGGAGTTTCAGTCTATTCTCTTTGATTGGATGGGTCACAAGATCCAGAATATGCCACTAATTCTCCTATCACCAGCTGGTTCTGTGTAGACTACTATCTGGTTTAGGCATCAGCTGAATATAGAAATATCCGATAAATAAACTAATACAAAATCATGGGGAGAAGGAAGAAAGGGCAGAGGGAGGGGCCTCCCTGGTGGTGCAGTGGGTTTAGTGCAGCCACAGCAGCATTAGTTTGATCTCCAGCCAGAGAGTGACCCACATGGAGCAGCAGACCTCTCCCTCTCTCCTCTGCTCCCCTAAGCAGTGTATTTCAGTCGATATGCCTGTTCTGCTCCCTGCTCTGTCTCTGGTGAATCCTCTCACCTCCTGCCCACCTAGCCTGTATCCCAGCTCTTGTGTGCATGAATAAATAAATCTCAAAAAAAAAGGGGGGGCAAAGGGAAGAAAATAACTTGGATTATTTTATTGCTGATTTTCCTATAACAGTTCAAATGACATTAATAACTAATTGTGAGCTATTAGAAAATAGGTACATTGGTATCTGTCCCCAGTTTCTGGCACAGTTCCTACAAGCCTTAAAAATTCTCAAGTTATATATCACCCCAAAGAAAGATCCCATGTACAGTATGTCTACATACATAATTTCTCTATGTATTTGCCTATTTAGAATACTTTATATTAATGGAATCATAATAGTATGTGGATTTTTGTGACTATCACTAAGCATAAAGTTTTCAAGGTTAATTCAGGTTGTAGTGTGTATCAATACTGCATTTCTTTTTATTGTCAAGCTATACTCATTTGAACCATGTCTCATTTACCTACTAATCAACTCACAAACATTGGGTTCTTTCTTCCTTTTGGCTATTGTGAAAAATAAGTTCATAAATATTTGTGAATATGTTTTTGTGTGTATGTTTTCATTTCTTGTGAATATATACCTAGCAGTGAAATTATGGGTCATATGGTAGCTCTGTTTAACCATTTAAAGAATTGCCAGTCTATCTTTCAAAATTACTGTGCTATTTTACATTTCTACCAGCAATGATGGTAATTCTAATTTCTCTGTATCCTTGCCAGCACATACCATTATTGTGTTTTTTAAATCACAGCTATTCTGAAGGATGTGAGGTAGTTTCGATTTAAATTTATTTAAGGACTAATAAAATTATGAATAAAAAATAAATAAATTCTTAAGTTATAAAAGCACTAGAAGCAGGTTTTTTGTTTGTCTGGTTTTTGTGTTTTTTTGTTTTGTTTTTTTTTTTCCCTAATGAGACTCTGGGTAGGCTCCTGAATAGGGGCCAGTCACAAGAAATAATCCTATGATTACAAGTTATGATTTTCAAGGCATCCTCAGCCTTCCTCCTACCCCTCATGGTAATTGATCATGCCTACATGAAGAAGACCTTGAAATTTGCTAATTATAGGAGGTTAGGTTAACAAATACACTCACGTTTGGAGGCTGAAGCACTCCATAGTGAGGACCTTCCCAGACTTTGTCCTGTGTACCTCTTCATTTGGCTGTTGATATGTATTCTTTATCATATACTTTAATGAACTGATGAACATCAGCATGTATTTCCCTGAGTTTTGTGAGCAGCGCTAGTAAATTAATTGAACTCAAGAAGGGAATCTTTGGAATCTCTGATTTATAACCAGTTGGTCACAAGCACTAGGGCTTACAATTAGTTTAAAGGGTGTGGTTGTGGGACTGATCCCTAAACTAATGAGATTTGATGCCAATAAAATAGACAGTGTCAGAATTGAGTTAAGTTGGAGGCCCCCCACTGGTGCCACAGATATGCTTAGCCTGGGAAAAATAACCTCCATGCTTTTGTGACTGGAATTGAAGTGTTTTCTGCAATCAGTGTAGGAGACACACACAAGAAATGCACTGTAGTGAAGTGAGTTTTTCCCTATAGAGGTGAAACAAGTTGTTTTTCTACCAATGCAAAAGGAAAAACTAGATCATTCTTCTATTTGCATATAGCAGACTAAATATATTGAAATAATAAAGTGATTGATACACAGAAAATCATATAATGGAGCTGACATTAAGCCATCAATCTATGTAGTTACCTATTAGACAGGTATGCATATGGTTTTGTAGATTTGTAACCTATAGTCTTTGTCATTTCAGCACATTATTATTCAAGTTGCTTATTATCATATTATTCTAGATATGATATCTTCCAAATAATTGTAATAGATTACATTGTGTTCAACATTGTTTTTGTTTGATTTTTGGAAAATCAGAATGCTATAGATGTGGTAACATCAACAGTAATAACACCAAATGATTACTATTTTAGGATAAAATTGTATGTGGTTCTTAATGTAGATTATATATATATATTTCTAATAGTTGGATATTTGCATGGCAATGAAAATAAACTGACAATTACTAGAATACAGTGAAGAAAAAAAATCAAAAATTATGTATCCTGCTGCATTTATTCCTCATCATTAATGCTATATTTCCTAAACTTAACATTTATTAGATTTTACTTATTTGTTTCTTCTATAGAAAGCTTATAGAAGTAAATTGAGAGGCTCCTGCACAGCTTATACCCTGCACAAAACAGCTGTAGTTATTGTCACCAAGAAGCTGATGGACCATAAAGTGGGATGCTTTGGAAAGGCCAGATATAAAACAAAGTTGTTAAAATGTATCATGCCTTTTATAGATCAGGAAAGTGCTAAAATGGTATTTTAAAGAGGCCACAACAATTAGGCAAAATGACCTCATAAGTATTTGTTAGGTTTAAAATGCTGCCTCTCATAATTTAAGTCACTCAGTTGACATTTTACCCAAAACCCAGGGCTAACCCTCATTTTTATGGACAGAAACAGTGTAATTTCCTTGTACTTTCCTTTCTTACTTCAAAAAGATCTGGTAAAGGGGGATACATACAGTTTTGGAGTCAAATAAGCCTGGCTTTAAATTTGTGACTGTCCAGGGCCTCCCTGGTGGCACAGTGGGTTAGGCAACACACTATGAAGCAAACTGCAGCCATTGCAGCACGAATTCGATCCCTGCCGCTGGCCAGGGAGGGGACCCACATGGTGTGGCAGGCCTCTCCTGCCTCGCTGGCTGCTCCCTTCAGCAGTGTGTTGTGGTCAGTCTGCCTGTTCTGCTCCCCACTCTGTCTGGTGAATCCTCTCACCTCCTGCTACTTGGGCCTGTACCCCAGCTCTTGTATGCATAAATAAATAAATATTTTAAAAAAATTATGACTGAAATGACTAGTTATGAAACTTGGGTGGGTAGGGGAGAGGTGCCAATAAGTTCTTTCAACAAGAAATGTGACTGATATATAAGGATTTTGGCTATGTCACATACATTAGAAATACTTTTTCAACCTCTGAGGATTACAGTTAAGGAAACAAAAGATACTAGCAGATAAAACTGAATGTGTAGCATGGTTTAGTACATGTGAAATTGTCTTATTTCTTCCAAAACAATGATACCAGTTTTGGGATTATTAGATGTTTGTTTTTCAAGCATCTAATAATCATTAAATATTCTCAAATGGAGATATTTTAAACAAAGCAATAGGATTATACTGAAATGCTTTCATTATAATATAAAATGTTCCAATGCAACATTTTTACTGGTATAATATTTTATAAGTTATAAAGCAGTCACATATATTTTATTATATATTACTCTTGATATGTTACAGGTTATTTCTCCTTACCTTGTTCTATTTTCCAGATCCTCCCTTCATTTTGGGAGACTCCTGATTCTACATGTCATTATAGAATCAAAGTTTTTTTCCATGAATTTAATTTCTTCATTATTTATGAATCTCACATCACTTCAAGTCAGTAATATCCTCTATAGAGTGACTCTTTGTCCCATTGGTTAATGTCTTTTTTGCTGTACAGAAACTTTTTAGTTTGATATGATCCCAACTGTTAATCTTTTCCTTTACTTTCTTTGCTTTGTAGGATGAGTCTTTAAAGAAATTACTAAGATATATGTCTTGTAGGTTTTACCTATATTTCTTTTATATATTTTATGGTTTCAGGTCTTATGTTCAGATCTTTTATCCATTTTGAGTTTATTTTTGTGATGGTGTGAAGTAGTGGTCTAATTTCAATATTTTTGCAGCACTATTTATGATCGGTAAGACTTGGGAACAACCAAAATGCTCCAAAATAGATGACTGGGTCAAGAAGATGTGATATGTATACACAATGGAATATTATTCAGCAATCAAAATAGATAAACTAATGCCATTTGCAGCAACATGGATAGAGTTAGAAGGGATTATGCTCAGTGAAATAAGTGAGAAGGGAAAAGAAAAATATAAGATAGTTTCACTTATAGGAATACTATAGAGGAACCAAATAAGGCACCAGAGGAAAAATAATAATAAAAAAATAACAAAATAAAACAAAAACAAACAACTATAAATCAGAGATATTCTGCAGGGGAGGAAATGGTGGAGGGATCAAGATAGGGGAGGGAAGAGCACAAAGGACTATGGTGAAGGTGCACAGGTTAACTGGTAGTAGAAACTCTATGGAGGCTACATCTAAGAAATGAAAGCAAACATTTCATTTTTGGTTTTTGTGTCTTTATTGTTATTAATATTATTATTATTATTATTGTTCTTATTACTTTCCTTGATCCTTATTTGGTTCCCTTATATTCCTCCTAGGGGAGGAGTCATCTGGTATTTTTCTTTTGCCTTCTGACTTGCTTCGCTGAGCATAATCCCTTCCAGTTCCAACCATGTTCCTATGAATGCATCTAGTTTGTGGGGAGGGAAGAGGGGGAGGATTGAGGGCAGACGGGAGCACGGGGGACTGAGGTGACGGTGCACTGGTGATATGGTGATGGGGACTACATGGGGATTACAATTGATGTCAAATATATATAAATAAAAATAGTTAAAAATATCTAATTTACTTATTAGGATATACATAGAGAAAATATATATATTCTAATAAGTAAATTTCATGGAGTAAAATTTCACAAAAAATACTAATCAGAAAAAGTAATAGAAAAGCAGTATTTCTAGCAAGTATAATCAACCCTTAGAACAGCATAACATTTGTATAAAAAATTTTAATCATATGAGAACCCAATTTACTGTTAACAATTTTGTTTTGATTTATTAAAGAATAATATATATATGCATATATACCTTTGAAATTTAACAAATGAAAAATAAAACACTAAGATACTTATGTGAAAGGTTTATTTCATTGAAGTTATTATTTTATAAAATAAGTTATTATATACATCTTAAAAAAAAGAAAGCAAACATTGTAAAAAATGAACAATGATGTAAAATACATATAAACAATAAAGTAGATAATAAAAATCAAACAAACATTTAGGGCTCATAATTCTGGAATGTAAAAATCTAAAATTGAGGTGTGGGCTGGGCTGCATTCTCTCTGAAATCTCTAGGAGTGATTCCTTCCTTCCCTCTTCCAACTTCAGGTAACCCCCGGCCTTTCTTGACTTGTGACACACAATTCTAAGTTCTGCTTTTCTTATCATAGACCTTTTCTTTTCTCTACCTGTCTCTTAGTTAACACTTATGATAATCTTGCCATTGGTTATACTGTCCAGCTGTAGAAATCAGGATGATCAAATAAAGTTTTGTAATTAGATGTGCAAAGACCCTCTTGCAAACAAAGTCACAAGCACAGGATCCTCAGGTATAGATGTGGCTTTTTCTTTGCCAAGAGGCATTGTTCTCTAATCTATTCACCATCTCCGTGTTCTCATCAGCCCTGGCCTCTGTCATTTGCAGTGTTTCAGTAGTTTACTCATCCTCACAAGGCTACCAGTCACTTTTTCTCTATATTTCTACAAAATTATCAGACCATTCCTTGAGTTATTTTCTTTCTTAGATACATAAAACCCTATGGTTCATCATATAGTTCATTTTCTTATAAATACCCCTAGAATCATGACACAATGATTGTTTAGCAAAACTCTGATATTTAAATAGTTTAACCAATACTCTTCTGATCTGCACAGAGTATTCTTAGAGCTGTCTGATTGGCAACTGTAAATAAGAATGCAACTACACACAGCACTGCTTTCTTTTAAACTCAAGATCTCCATGAATCTGGGCTATAATATTCTTTCACAAATTATTCATAATTTTCTTGCTAAATCTTAATCTATTCAGAATCTTTTTTTTATTTTAGTGCATTTATTTATTTATTTATTTATTTATTTATTTAATTAATTCAGAATCTTAATCTTCACTTTTAAAAATCTCTTGTGCTATAATGTTTTCATATTTGATTCAGATTTTATCCAATACACTCTTTTTTTCTTAAATAAAAGCTGTTGTCCTGACACAGTCTCTGTCCTCAAGTCACAGGTGACAAGGCAGCTTCACCTTCTACCATGCTTTCCATGTCATGGTATACAAATGCCCCCAGACCGTCTAATGATCAGTGATTCACTAGCATGGCTGGAAGATGTCACATGTCTAGGTAAGCACAAGCCTAGGTAAGCACAAGCTCCCAAGGGTCCTCTCTCAATGGAGTCACACAGAACACCTTTAATTCCTCTATCAATGAGCTGTGACAACATATATGAAATACTATCAGCATTAGGGTCTCAGTTTTTTATTGTGGGCCAATCACACAGGCAAACTACCTAGCATGTACCATGGTTTCAGAAATCCAGAAAGAAAGTATAAACCATATTGTTTGCACAAATAATTTTGTGCATTTGCTTTGCACACAGTGAATCACTCATCAATTTTGGGAATGATGCAAAATTCCTAATGTCAATCAAAGGCCAATCTTGAAAGTAGACTTTCATAGTGATATAATCTCATGCCCTCTCTCTAGTTATAGATTTCCATCTTCATTTACTTAGCAGCTTTTTTATATTAGGCCCATCTTCCCTGTACTTTTGTAATAGTATGAACTGTTTTCTTTTTGTGCATCTTTATCATTTCAAACAACCTCAATTTTTTCACATCTTGAAAAACAACAAAAATTTCCCCAGCTCACATTTTACTCAAATCATCATTTCTTTACTATCTTCACCTTTATATATAACAATCTTAAAATAATTCTAACTCCAGCTTCTTTCACATCCTCACTTAATACACATCCATCTGAACAATTTCTAACCATTTCCTCACTTCACTTTAACTGCTTTAGCATAAATCACCCACTGATCTTGTGGCTATTAGAAGAGCTCTGCCTCTTCCCATTGTAATCTGTCAGCAGCAGACTAAATGTTGACTCCACATTCTTTTGAAAATGATTAGTCCTCTAATATCGCTGGTTCCTTCTCACACTTCCATTCCTCTGTCCATCCTGTAAATATTGGTTCAGCACAGAGCTTTTCCTATGACCACTCTGCCTCATAAGGCCAATTTTTTCCATTCGGCTAGATATGAATCATAAGTGGGTACATGGATCATTGGATTGATTAAAATGTGTAACAAATCTAAAATTTCTCAAGTGATAAATTTATTTCAAGTCATTTGAAAATAGGTGGTGAATGAATATGCACATATGTAAAAAAAATCACACATTAAAATCACACATTCACCAGCCAAACCCATTAAGTGGCTGCCATAGGAATAGGTCCCTGTCCATTTCTGGGATCTCATCCAGCTATCTAATTAACCAGTTGATCTGCTAGGCCTGTATTAGCCACTGAGGGCACACATTTAATTGCTTACATAGTATTCTTTTCCCATTTTTTTCCTTTACTAACAGTAGGGATTTCCAAATTATTATACAATTTCTGTTCCACACAATTCCAAGAAGCATCATGTGCAAAAGGTGACCTTGGCACAGGACTCTTATTTTGCTTAAAGCAGAGATAAACTTAGGTTAAGGTCTAAATAAGTGAGCCCAGAGATCAGCATTCATAAACTCTCCAGATGATCCTACTGACTTATCAAATCAAATTTCAAAATCACTGAGAAAATAGGAGCTTTAATTAATAAATTATTTCAAGGAAGAGATATAAAATGTTTACAGAGGAATAAGAATTAAATAATAATAAGAATTAAATAATTATTTAATTCATATAATTAATTTATATATTTTAAAATTCATATAATAAATTAAATATTTAATTTGTATAATTTTATTTTATATAAATTAAATAATAAATAAGAATTAAAACTTTGTTCATATATAATGAACATCCAAAATAATTTGGATTTCTTGTACAAAATCCAGAAGAATCTATAAAAAATATCTTGTAAACAACAAGCAGTTATATCAAGGTGAAGGGCACAGGTTAATATAAAAAATTCAGTCACTTATCTATCTTCCGTAAATAAACAACTAGAAGTTACTTGAGCACATGAAAAAAAAATCAAATACTTATGCATAAATCTAAGAAAATATGTGTAAGAATTGAGAAAATCTATAAGACTACAAAAATAAATTAAAAGACATGTTTCACACACATGGATAGGAAAACAATATTTTCAAAATGTCAGTTATTTTCAGCTTGCTTTACATATTCAATGCAGTTTCAATCAAAATCTTAGTAAATATTCTTATAGATAATGACAAAGTGATTCTAAAGCTTATATGGAGTAGCAAAATAGAATAGTCAACCCAATACTGAAGAAAAGTTGGGAGACTAATATTTCTCAAACTCTTATTACAGAACTACAACAATCAAGAGATGGTACTGGCAAAGCAATAGAAAAATTAACCAATGGAATAGAATAAGTCCAAATAGACTTCTAGACATAAAACCAGCAGCTCAACTTTAGCAGAGGAAGAGAGGCAAAACAATGGCGCATTAATAATCTTCAATAATCAATGATAATGTAACTAAATATCCACAGTAAAGTTATAAATATTTTAACTCATAATGGATCACAAAGCTAAATGTAAAACTATATATTCCCTAGGAGAAAACAAAGAAGACCTTGATGACCATGAATATGGTGGTACTTTTCACCTACAAAATGAAAGGCATGATCCACGAAAGAAATAATCGATTAGTTGGACTGCATTAAAATTAAAAGTATCTACTCTGCATAAATAGTGTCAAAAGGATGAGAACACAAGCCACAGAATGAGAGAAACATTTTCAAAAACACATATCTGATATAGAAAAACTCTTATATTTGAATGATAAGAAAGCAAATAACTCTATTTAAAAATGGGTCAAAGGTATTTAACAGAGACTTAAAGAAGATCAATAAACATGTGAAAAGATGCTCCCTGTAACAGTCATCAGGGAAATGCAAATTAAAATGTGATACCACTACACATCCATTATAGTAACTAAACATCTACAACACTGACAGCAAATGCTGATGAGGAAGAAGGGCACCAGGCACTCTCATACATTCCTGGTGGGAACACAGTGGTACAGCCTCTTTGAAGATACTTTGGCAGTTCCTTATAAAATTAAATACATTCTTGTCAAACAATTCAGCAATCACATTTCCTGGTATTTGCCAAGAATTCTAGAATTACTGTCTACACAAAAACCTGCATATTTATAGGAGGTGTTTTAAAACAGCCAAAATTGTTAGTAAATATGATATCCTTCAAGTAGGTGAATTAACTGTATACATGGTATAGAACACCCTTTACATTTTAGAAACTTCTCATCGTCTAATCTTAGTTCTCTCATTCATCATATGTGGTCTGACTACACTGAATTATCTTCATTTGACCAAACATGATCTTCCAACCTCTCTGCTTCTTTTAAAGCAAAACTTGTAAGTATTAGTGGTACACACAGTGGTAGCTGTGTGCTTTGTTTGCTATGTTTGTCATGCATTTGCCTGAAAAAAGTCTTTCTTTTTATTCATCATCTTGTTCTTATTAGATTACCACTCAGGTTTTATTTTATTCAATTCACTAAATAGTCTTTTAAAATTTTCCTGCATAGTTTTTAACATTATTTCCCTTGTAGGGCATGATGGTCACTAAAGTTCCATATAAGATTATATGACCCTTCCTGGTATCCTCAATATCCTCACTTGTGTGAGCACATGACTTGGGGAGTCAACAGCATCTTTATTTTTTTTCTTTTTTTTTATTAAAATATTTTAAAATTTACATATACTTGCCATTAATTGTAATCCCCATGTATTCCCCATCACCATCTCACCAGTGCACCATCACCTCAGTCCCTCGTGTTCCCATCTTCCCTCAACCCTCCCCCCCGCCCCTCCCCACCAGGTGTCCCCAGTAGTGAATACCTTCATACTCTCTCACTCACAGACACAAGTCTGGTGTCCTATGGCTTTAACATTCATCTTCATGCCCATGACTTACAATTGCTTTATTATTTACCCGTGCAGGCTAAGACCCTTGAAACAAAGTTTAATTAGCCCTGTTCATCATTACATCCCCACTGATAACCACAGGTCCTGGGTCATTGTAAATATCCTTTCTGGCGGTCGAGAAAAGATGGTGACGAAGAGACAATAGGCTACAAAAGCTCCTGGAAGATACAGGAAAAAGGGAGAAAATACAGCAGGCCCCAGTAGGAACTGTAACACTGAGGATAAATTGGACTGTATTATCAACATACCCAGAGAAGAAGGACAAACAGAAGAGACTAAAAAAAGGAGAAAAGCTGTTTAAACATCCTGCCCAAGCCCCTTCCCCCTTTCCCCTCCCCCCATCTACTAACTCCGCGAACCAGGAACTACAAGACAAACCCAGAAGCCCTACACCGAAGAGAAATTAAAGCTTATAAACAGCCTAGACGTGGGGAGAATTGCTGCGATACAGACAACCTAGGAAGCGCTCCAGACCTGGTGAGTTAAGTCTCTAACTTTAGAGATTCTAGGGAAGGAGCGGGTAGTCGAGTTAGGCTGAGGGAAGCCTCACAAATAGAGACCGCGGTGACAAAGAACAGTTAACCAGCTAAGCCGATCTCTAAACTGAACGGGGGATGGGATGTATTTAAGCCACAAGTTGGTCCAGAAAGGCATGCTTGGTGCAGCAGACTAACAACCTAACTAGGG
>JAGFMF010011521.1:429152-465419 GCA_019455555.1 Galemys pyrenaicus
AAAATGACCATCCTACCAAAAGCAATCTACAGATTCAACGCAATACCAATAAAAATCTCAATGAACTTCTTTAAGGAAATAGACCAAATATTGATGAAAGGGACAATGGGGGGGAAGGGGATGGCGGGAGGGCAAAGACGGGGAAGAGGCCAGAGGGTGCACAAGGGGCTGAGGTGATGGTGCACGGGTGAAATGGTGGTGGGTACTCCCTGGGGACTACAAATGATGTCAAATATAACTAATAATAAAAAATTATCTTCATCACACCATAAAAAAAATATCCTTTCCTTTATTGAACAAATATAAATCTACCATCTTCTATGTGCTAGCTAGTGTCCTAGGCACTAGGGAGATTAGTGAATTAAACAACCAATATCCTTACTTTTCATGAATGTACAGTCAGTGAACTTACATTATACATGAAGAATGTGAAGAAAAAAATATGTAGTTTTTGTTTCTCAAAATGAGGTGAAAGTTTACAGCTGCTTCTGTAAAGCTTATAGTTTACGTTTTCATCAAGAAAAGGGAGAGAATCCATGCCTCTATCATGCTTGTTTATGCTCTTTCATTAAAAATAATGTAATGAAGACATTTTGAGTATTTTACAAAATCATGTTCATAGTTTCCTGCTGTGTGATAAAATTTGTTCATTTAAGATAACTGTCCCTATCAGGGTTATAGGTGAAAAGACTGAGTCACAGGGAGGTTAATGAACTTGTCCAGGGTTATATACTTAGAAAGTTGCAAAATTAGGTTTCTAGAGACTCTACGTTCCACTTCAATATGATTAACTGTTCCTCAGTAAACAATCCTTAGATAAATGAACAATGAGCATTTTTTCCCTTAGAAGACTTTCTAAAACCCCACAATGCTAATCAGGTATTTTACTGCCAACCCAGTTTTAAGAAGTTGATCTGAGCATTGCTGCACTGAATCTACTTGGTATTCATGATTTGAGGACTGGTTCCAATCTCCCTAGGATTCCTCTCTAAAGGACTATCTGAGGAATACTAATATTAATGAGAATTATTTTATATCTTACAGCTTAAAATGAAAAGCATAATACTATATAAATAAAATATTATAGATAGTCCTTTATTAAACATAAAAGGAATTGTTCTTTTTTATTATATCATTAATAGACATTTAAATTTCCTGCTTGAAGAAAAAATGTTAAATGAAGAAGTGACATTTGAATTTAATTGTAATGCAAAATATGCTTCCATCAATAAAATGGAAGTTAATGAGCCTAGTCCTTTTTTTTGCTATAATTGGGGGTTGGGAGGCTCTGTCTTGAGATGTTCTGAGCTCCTTCTTAGGTTGATTTGGAGACTAAGAGGAAGTCACTGCAATCAATATTCAGGATCTTATGGCATAATGCATCAGCTGAACTTGTCAGTAGAAAAGAGGAAGAATAATAATTGAAATCTAAATTCTAGTTTTACTTTTTGATTTTGTTTGTTGTCACTTAAGCAAAACATTGAATTTACTTATCTCTACTGATAATCAGAAAATAATAATTTATTTCCCTTTACCACAGGATGTTGAAAAATCTTCTGCACGTTGTTAAAGAGACCTGTCTATGCTTTTAAACTATGCAGCTATACAGACCTATGAAATTTTTCAAAAACATATAAAATTACCATATTAGATCTGCTTCTACCGGTAGATTCAAGACTTGAGCAATGAATGTCCCCTTACCTCCCAGTACCTTCTTTTCTCATTTCTAAAATAAATATATCATGCAGAGTACCACTAAGGTTATTGTGAATTCTAACCATTTCTGAATTCACCAGCTGGCCCCTGTTCCCCATCAGACTGCACAGTAATCGCTAATCTTATTTCAGTAATTCTTCTCATGTCACTCTTATAAAAAGGCAACTTGACAATCTCAGATCTCCTAAGTTCTTTTGCTACTAATCTTTCAACCCTAATGAAAACTGCAATTCTTTAGTAAGATTTCAAAAACCCTTTATATTATACTTATATTTCCAGTACTTTATACTATAATTTTCTAACCTTAGTGTTTATAGGACCTTATAGAACAAAAGTTAAGATCTGATTTAAGAGATGGGAAGGAATTGGAGAGGGTAATATTTATGAGTGAAATCACTCTCAGTTCATTTTTAAAAATACCTTTGGTTGTCATGTGACAAAGAAATAAAAAAGAAAAACACAATTTAAAAAATGGCTTTTAAAGATTTTGTGGTTTGTGTTAATGGTAGAAAAGATACAAAATGTGTAATAATCTCCATCTTAGTAGAATAGCTTTGATAACTCAATTTTAGGTAGAATGTAGGGCAATAACTCATTATTTGGGATGCTAATACCAACACAAATAGCACTGTGTCAGACAGGTCAACAAGGTAAAACATAAGTAAGGCCTTGAGGAAGACCTCTGCTATATTTTTAATTTGGATATAGAAATTTTAATCCATTAGATTTAACTTAACAGTCTCATATTTTTTCAATCTTTAATCTGTTCCTGTTTTATAGCATCCATCATTAATGCTGTTGTCCTTCAGTGAGCATTTTTTGACTGTTACCTTGCAATCCTTTTCAGAGATATTCTATAGTTCTCCTGGATTGAGACTATTCCCAGGTTTTCTTTTCTCTTTTTCTTTTCTTTTTTTTTAATGCTCTACCATGTGATAATATTCTTATGTATCTTCATTTTTAGTTTTTATAGATTGTGGTAGCAATAAACTATCAGTCTTCTATGTTTTCACCTGTTCAGGAGGCCAAAGAACTGGTAACAGATAGTTAATAGACTGAGTGGAACAGGGGAGGAATCTAAAGTTCACTTCCAGTGAGCATCAGGGATTCAAGATTCCTACTCTGTTGTAGGTACCAAAGCGTTCCCCTCTTGGGGATGCCTAGGCCAACCCACAGACCTAAATACAACAAAATCTTATGCCAACCCATCTATGAGGTATGTCTGTGCTCTAGATTCAGCACTGGACACAGCTTATAGTTAAAACAAGGCCACAGGAGGGGACTGTTCTTTACTTTGACAGTACAGAAACTTACCCTAGGGTCTTGCTCATGGTCTTAGGATTCAGATGCTTAAACTCTAGTCAGTGAAAGTACTAAGTAGTTTCATAATTTTGGTCCTGGGTCAGGTGACTGCAGGACTTTAGAACATCACAGCCTCAGTTACAGGTAAAACCTCTTCTATGACCTGGTTCTGGCATGTTCAATCTCTAGCTGTTCTATGTCAGGAACCTCAGATTCTAAATAGTTATCACACTGTATTCCTTCTATTGTAATCCGATAATGTACCCTTTGTCCTGGATTACAACTCTATGCACCCCTTTATGCAGCACAATGTCTGGTATCCAAAGCCCACAATGGGAGTATCTGTTCCTGAGTCAACAGCAATTCACATGGCAGCCACTAACTCCCTAGTGGATTGTACTGTACCAGTATAACTGCAGTCCAGCTCAGTTAGTTTTTCCTCCCCTCTTCTGTTGGAACATTTCTCCCATTTTTATTGTAATTGTCTACTTTTCAATGACTATTAGCCTTTATAGTTGCAATTTAACTGTGACTATGTGGCGAGGGTGAACCCAGTGTCTTCACATTGTGACCATCTTGCTGGACCTTCTCAATTAATTTTTAAATAATGTCTTCAATTGGGATTTTCAATGCAGTTGGGAGAAAATATATATAATACTAAATATTTTCAGATATTGAATGGAAAATTAAGTACCATTAATTTCCATGTATGTACTCAGTGCTCATTTTAACATGTGATCATTAAGTTAAAAATGTTATAATAGATATGTATTTTTCTCGTGTAATAAATTTCCCCCCCCCTGCAGTCACTGATACATTTAGTCAATGAATTTGCCAAAATTTGTTTTCAACAGAAAAGAACTATGGAGAAAAAAAATGGGGGAAATAATGTGATCAATTTTTGTGGATAAATTGTCTTAGTATCCATTTCTTGATCAAGCCTCACATCTCACTCATTGTGAAGCCTATAACTATATTACAAACAAATTTCAGACTTGGTCTCTTCCCTTTGCTTTCCATCATCACAGTCTTAGTCCAACCTACTAAGAGTCCATCCTCTTGCTTTTATTACTCCAGTGGCAACTTAATCTGTTTTTCCTCTAATCTATTTTCTACACAAAGCATGTCAAATTATTCTTTATTGCAATTAAGACAAAATATGTGTATATATTTTATATGTGTATATGTGCCTTTAATGCTCTCTAGAACTTGATACTTCCCTAAGAATGAAACCTTATCCCTCTCTTCCTGTTGTTATTTCATCATTCCAGCCACTCTGAAATGCCTTTACTTCATCATATATAACAAGTTCCCTCAAGAACTTAATTTTGCTTTCCTTTCATTAGAAACAATTCATTTCACACTAACTCTACTTTCAAATGTCAACTCTAGCTTGACTAAGTCATAGATAGCAATCATAATAATGTGCATTAATCCAAACCAGTGATGAATTTCTTAATAACACATATAAGATTTAAATATATAACTTTTTTATGGAATTATCAATATATAATTAATAGCTCTCCTATCACTAGGATATGAATCAGTCTACTGGCTGCATGAAGAAAAGGCCAAGTTTATTTGTACCCAACTCTCTCTCTTTAATACTTATTTTATTGTCTGGTAGTCATTTGCAATAAATAACTATTAAATTATCACAAGTTATGATGCCTATATGACAGTAGTTTGATACCATGAAAATGAAACTGATTTTCTTTTATAGCTATCTAAACTATTAACTTATTTGATATGCAAGAGCATTACAAGAAATTAACTATGTGCATTGACATTAAGTAAATAATATATCTTAAGAATATTCTTGTCCATCATAAAAGTTTCCATTATTCTATTTGTAAAACCACAGTACTTCGGCATTATAAGTAAACAAGAGGCATTAAAGTATTTTGAAGAATCTAGTAATAACAAATAGTATTCACTCCTTTCAAAATATTTCAGACTTTATATATTATAATTTCTTTGATTTCTATATTATACATGTGAAATATATAGGTACTATTATTACATTTATATAAATTTCATATACATTTATATATACTATATATGCAACACACATTCTCATATTCTTTTCCCTAACCCCTATACATCTATTAGACTAGTGCATCCTGAAGCAGCACAGGAAAAATAGGGAATCATAAGTGCTCAAAATGAGCTTATGGCTGAATAAAAATATACCCATTTTTGCTTTTAAGTTTATGGTAATATCATTTTCTTTTGATTTCCTGTACTTATAATGCCTCAAAATGTTTGAGCAATTTCTCAGCTTAGTAGAGTTTTGTCACTTATGTTTGTAGAAAATAGTTTCTGTGTATAAATATTACATTACTATACAATAACACTTTTGAACTATCTGAAAAAATTAAGAATAGATGTTTCCCAAAGTTTCAAGAAAATTTTTTCAGATGTAGATTAAAAAGATTCACATTTTTTCTAGTATAAACAACTAAAAAACATAATTTTAATAGAAAATACATGATTTATTTAAATGAATCTTTATATCACAGATATCTAATGACTACATATAAATGACATTATATTTAGGACATGTGTATATAGACATAGTAATTGTCTGTATAATTAGAAGCTAATAGAGGATAGATAAGCTTGCCATGTGATTTATTCTTAGTAGCCAATTTTATATGACTTATTTCAAAAAGAACCTTGACAACAGAAGGAATTTTGTGACCATATCTGCTAATTCTTAAAGAATTGCATATTTTAATAAAATATCCAAGTGATATCAGATTTCTGATTTATTGAGAAG
The DNA here is from genome assembly GCA_019455555.1 of Galemys pyrenaicus. Taxonomy (NCBI): domain Eukaryota; kingdom Metazoa; phylum Chordata; class Mammalia; order Eulipotyphla; family Talpidae; genus Galemys; species Galemys pyrenaicus. The sequence continues at coordinate 434,953 of JAGFMF010011521.1, forward strand.
ACTTCCAGTGCCTCTTTGAGGTGTTACCTCGTCATTCAACATCACATGTTCAATTTACTGGCTCTTTGCCTCCTGGATTCTAAGTAATTGTGTTATAAATTATAATGTCCTCCCCAATTCTGGAGTTTCTAATCAGTTAATGTTTATGAACAGACATATGCAACACACTTCATGTCATATCATCAAACATACTTGAAATAACACTAAAAATAAAATATGACTAAATATCTTTTCAATAAAAGAACAAGCATATCCCTTGTAAATTGTTTTAATCTCACTGCTACAATTTAAATGAAAATTAATATGACATCAGTTGTATTTGTTAAAAATAAAACATAGCATTTCTATTTTTCTTAGCTGAAGTCAATTGCTCTTATCAATGCTTTGATACTTGGTTTGTTGGTGTTTTTTAATTAATGCCTCATATTTTGGAAGTAAGCCTACCTCATAGTCAATGTTCAATAAAGTGTTGAATTCATTCCAGAATTTAGGATACAGATGACACTGAATTACTGAATCCTATTTATTATTTGATCAAGATAGTGAAAGACATGAGAGGAAGAAGGCATGGAAAGGATAGACAAAAGGTGGGAGGGAAGTTAGGAGAGAATAAAAGAAAATAATAGACATTTCTAGATGATAAATTGCAAAGACACTAGCTGTACAGTTTTCTATTTTATTCCTTAACTCTCTATCACTTTGGTAAGAACTGACAGGTAGTAGGGAAAGGGCTCTTGACCTAAACAAGGCAGAGAGCCTTAATAGCTAAAAGAAAGCTACCTTTATCTTTGATATCATCAAGGTAGGTTTCTCTTTCCAACACCTATTTCCCATATCACTGACTGATTTCCCACTATATTAATTCAATTTCTGTGTAACAGATTACTCCAACGTTTAGCAACTGAAGACAACAAATATTTATTATCTAGTACTTTCTGAGGAACAGAAAATGTGGGGTGGCTTAGCAAGATGGTTAGGGTTAAGATTTGTCCAGAGATTGCAATCAAGCTTTTGAACAGTACTAAGGACATCTAAGGATTACTAGTGCCTCTAGGATCTGCTACCAACATCACATCTGTCCATCATTATATCTGTTCAAAGGACTACATGTTCAAAACACTACAATATATGTTTTCACCACATACCCACCACAAAATCCCCAGTAATCATCCACCTTGCTTGACGAGCTACCCTCCCTCTGCAACTGCACCCCACTACCCTCTTCTCCCTGCTCCCCAGCTGCTTCCGTTTGCAATCACATGTGAAGGGTATGTTTTAGGCTTAGTTTTGTCTCCATAGAACCATACTTCCTCCCTCCATATAACTATCACCTGACTAATTATTATAAAAAGGATTTGATCATATCTAAGTCATCAGCACAGTTTTTTTTTTTTTATCACTCCTTTGAAAAAAAAAAAGCTCCCTTTTTTTTTTTTTAAGATTTATTTATTTATGCATACAGGCCGGATTCNCATTTTTTTTTTTTTTATCACTCCTTTGAAAAAAAAAAAGCTCCCTTTTTTTTTTTTTAAGATTTATTTATTTATGCATACAGGCCGGATTCGCAGAAGGTAAGAGGATTCACCAGAGACAGAATGGGAAGCAGAACAGGCAGACTGACTGAAACACACTGCCGAGAGCAGCAGTGGGTGAGGCAGGAGAGGTATGCTGCGCCATGTGAGTCCCCTCCCTGGCCAGGGGCAGGGATCCAAGTCGTGCTGCAGTGGTTGCAGTTTGCTTAACCCACTGCACCACCAGGGAGGCCCATCAGTGCAGTTATTAATAGTTAAACAACCTAAAGTCTGGCTCTAAAATATATTCATGAATAAGGAATTACCAAGAAGTGCTCCTTAAATTCTAATTCTGAAAAAGGTGATTTACCTAAGGCTTAAACATTTATGATACTACACCTCCACTCCATCATTAAATATCAAACATAGATCTGTCTTCTAAGCCCTCTTCTTTATTACACAGTTTTCTTTTCCCAAGTTGATTAAGAAAAAAAATGATGTCACACAGCTTGATTCCTAAACTTTCTTAAATTCTAGAAGAATATAATAGGAATTTTTCAGTTTTCTTAGGCCATAGTGATGTGTGTGTGTGCGTGTTCTCATTAGGCATATCAAGAAGAAAGTGAAAAGATCTAAAACAAACAATGAAAAACTATTTTAACTTAAGTTCCTGCAATGTCATAAATACGAAACATTTGACTACTTTATTTTGTGGAATTAATTAGTCTTGCAATATATATATATATACACACACATATATATACATATCAATTACATTATAATTTTGTTTTTTTGACTATTATGAAAAGTTTCATACTACCTTTATCCCAGGTTGGGTTTCTAACCTCTTATTTGGCATTCAGTAATTATTCAGAGATACAGATATAGATTTGGTGATAGATACACAGACATATAGGTAGAGAGAGAGATAGGTAGATAAGATAGGATATAGACAAACAGACACATATGTAGAGAGATAGATCACAACATCACTAATATCTCATATAATTACATAGCACATAAAAAGAAAATCCAAATATGCATTTAAACAATATAATAGTTACAGTGTAACTACATATAATTATAATGAACTATAATGGAATGAATAAGAAAACATGTGAATCAGTTGCAAGAAGAGCATATCAGGATAAAGATAGATCAAGCTTTAAGCTCATTAATTTTCCTCATGTTTCATACCAGGAAGCAACAGGATATTATATCTGTTCTAACATCAATAATTATTTTAAAAGGTGTTATAAAATCATTTAAGATTATTAAACATAACCACCAGAAGCACCAAAAACAGTTTTCAAAGTGACAGAGGAAAAAGAAAATTAAAGAAGTAGCATGCCAGTTAATGGAAAACCAAATCAGATGACAAAATTAAGTCAAATAAACATTTGAAAATCTCACTCATAAACAAACAAAAACAGCAACAATAATCTGGCTTCAAGTGACATGCTAAAAATATACACATCAAAGTTTTACAGTAAGCTTAAAAGCAAAAATCATGGAGCACAGATGCAAACAACAATAAATAAATTCACTTAAGGTTTATTTATTTATGCATAGAAAAACTGGGGTACTGGCTAGAGGTGCAGGTGGTTGAGAGGATTCACCAGAGACAGAGTAGAGAGCAGAATAGGCAGACAGAGTGAGAGCAGAACAGGCAGACAGACTGAAATACACTGCTGAGGACAGCAGCGGGCAAGATAGGGGAGGTTTGCTGTACCATGTGGGTCACCTCCCAGGTCCGGGATAGAACTAATGCCGCAGTAGCTGGCAATAGTTTGATAGTGCTGAGACAACCCCTTACGCAACCCGGGAGGCCCCAATAAATAAATGGATTAAAATTAGAATGTTAGCATTGGACAAAATGAAATTTTATTAATAACATTAAAATAAATGATAGTCAATAGATGAAAATATTTAAAATGATAAAAGGGAAATTTCTCTGTTATGACTTAGTGAAGATAAGAAAATTATTTTTACAGAAACATTTGTAAACTGCAAATAGATTAGTTTCCTAAAATTAGAAAATTCTCACAGTATTATTTTGCTTAAAATGTATAAGACATTTTAAATATAACTTGATAGAATCAGAAAACCATAGGAGACTATAGATAATAGACAGACCGATAAACCTATTAGTGAAAGTATATTATGAGTGGATACAACTTTTGGGAGGGCATTTTGTCAGTTTTTGATTTAGTGATTTCACTTCTGGAATTCATCCTACATTTACACGTATCATTGGGAATAATGATAAATGATGGTTCCCAAAATATCAACCACTCCCTCTGGAAGAAGTGAAGTTAATTTATATGAAAATAAGGACTTCCTAGATGTAATTAAAGGAGTTTGAGATGGGAGATTATCTTAGATGAATCTCAACTTTAATAATATAAACCTCATAACAGGGAGGCAAAAGGAGATTTGGTTAAATAAAGAGAAGTTGGCTGAGGAGGCAGAGACTGGAGTGATGTGGCCACTCATCAAGGAAGGGCAAAGAATGAGGATAAAGCAAGGAACACATTACTCTTCAGAGGGTCAGCTCCATCATCTCAGATCAATCTTTGTCTTCCAGAGCTGCAAGAGAATAAATTCTTGTGGTTTTAAATTACTAAATTTGTATTTATTATTATGGTGGCAATTAAAATTAGCACATCACCCCAAAAACTCAAAGATATGCCTTGTGGAATTTCCCACTAGGGATATGGTATGAATTCAATTAGAAATCTAAAGGAACACCCTAGCTATCTCCACAGATTTCTTTACAGCTTCCTCTTCCCCAAACCAAGACTCCTGGGTTCTCTGAACATCAGTCTCTGTGCTTGACTTATCGGGACTTCTACATTTCAGTTTGAATTCTTCATCCCTGCACTGTGGCCTGGAAACTGCCTCTGGCAGGCATGCTAAAACTATCAAGATAAACTAGTTCATGGCTATCTCCTCACAGATCATAGTGTGTATGTAGTCTAAATTTATTTTCTTTATTTTTCTAGTTGTACACCACAGTAGGTCAGTGCCCATAGTAGTTAATTCCTCATGGCCAAGGCAGGAAACTCAGTCAATTTTACGAAACTAAGGTTAGGAATCACAATGAAAGGTGCATATGCCTTTTGTTTAAGTGATTGTGACTTTAAGTGCAGAACTTTGAGAGAGAACCTAATGTCAGGATAATAGAGAATGAGTAACACCAATAAGACAGAAATTCGAGAAAGCTTAACTTAGGGTGTAAGACTACTCTTATAATTATCCAAGTGCCTTTGCTAAACCATAGGCAATCTGAATTTATTAACATTTGCAGCTAAGGGTTTCTATACAAAGTGGTATGAATGACTTATACCAATTAGAATCTCTCTTTTACTTTCTCTCTCTTTCCCTTCCTCCCTCCCTCCTTTACTGCTCCTTCCCTCCTTCTGCCCTTTCTCAGTCCTATTCAAAAATACTTTGAATTACAAATTTGTTCCTCAGAGAAAAGTGTGATGGCACAAATTAACAACAGATATTTTCACATGTTGTATCTCAAGACTCAATAAATTGTTTAGACCCTGTATTAGAATGACTTAAATGTTGAGGTGCAATTAAAGCTTTTTTAAGAGTAGTGTACTCATAGCGTCAGGTTTCAAGTATCTTGTGTATAGTCCTAAATGAGGCACAGATACTTGTTTCAGTATTCCCTAAGAAAATTCTCTGAGCTAAATGTCCTTTACATGTGTCCCTAAGTTAGAAAGAGTTGTTCTAATTACCAATAGTTACAAATAACAGGATGATCCTTTATTTCTACAAAAATACCATCTTGGAGTCACTTATTAGAAAATGAAAAATTTTATCTGAAATTTGGAAATACCCCAGAACAATGACCTAATACCCCACACAATGACCTAATTTAATTAATTCCTCCCTATCTATGGATCTGCCTGTGCATCTCTATGTGCACATGTGTATATACCTATCATGTATGTTTGTACATGTAGTTGTGCATCTAACTGATCACTTTATCTGTAAATACATATCCAATATGTCATCTTATTTTACCTATAAACACATTTGTGTGTATTTCGAAGATTTTTAAAAAAATATATGACAATATAATTTTCATACCTGGCAAGAATTAGCAATATTTTTTTTAAATATGAACTCATAACACTTGTTCTCTAACTTTCAGTTAAATGTCTTCAATATTTTCTCAAAAAAATAAAGTTCACTTATGACATTTCTTGATATTTCTTCTAAATTCTTACTCTTTAATAATTTTTTACTTAAAGATGTAGTGTTTTTGAGGAATTTTCCACATTCTAGATTTGTTTGATGGCATTCTCACATTATATATTTGTTGGACAGGTTTGTCTATCTCTAATATTTCTTCAAAATTGCAAAGATTCAAGTTTGACAGCTTGATTAAATTTGTATCAACATAATTTATAAGTAAGAATTTTATTTATAAATTCTTCAAAATCATGGCTCTAAAAGACACTCAGTATTTGCCACATGATAAATTTCTAAGCATTGAGGAAAAGAAACAATACTTCATTAATTGTCTCACTGAGTAATCGGTGTAGTTGGTGTTGACAAAAATAACCACCACAGCAATAAGTTAAACTTCATTTAACACAAATTCCTCAATTTATAATTTTGTATTAATTGTATATATTTAAATAAAACATGTAAACTGAGTATGTGTTTTTTAGCTAGTAATCAGCATTAGATCATATACTCACTGTCTCATTAGCCTCTATTGAGCCACATATTGATGACTTCTTTGTCTATTAGCATGATAATTTGAATCTAATAACTGGTATTCTCAATAAAAATAAATTTATAATGCATGCTATAAAAAGAATTCTCAAGAATTTGTTGAATGACCAACTTGGAGTGAAGGGTTATTCTTGGGAAAAGCAGAGTTAATTACAAAGAGATAAAGGATGGGAGAGAGAAGGAAGGATGGGAGGGAAAGATGAAGGGGTAGAATTCATACAGAAATTAATCTTTCTGCTATAATTTTATATTTGTGATGGGAGCACTGCTTGTAAATTTCCTTTCCACACATATAGCACCCATGTAACAAAATCAACATTAGGTAGAGTCTACAATAATCCAGTACCAGTAACAGGCACACATGTAGGAGACAAGTCAAAGCTAAGTTAATAACAACCTTTCATGATCACTACATGTCACTTATGCTGTTCTCATTACTTTTTCTGAGACTTTTCCATACTGCTTCCTTAGTATCATCAGATTATTTTTGCAGAAGTGAATCTGCTTATGGGTAGAGACTTAATTCAAATGAAGTGCACTGCTCAAGTGGAAATTTCCTTCTCAATGGCTTCTCATTGCTTCTAAGTGTGTAAGATCTAGGGTACTCAATGGTGCTCTAATGGTCTGGAGTGGAAAGTTTCCCAGCAGTCCATGTACTTGAGAAATACTGCACAAGCATGAAACCCACTCCACATACAAATGCAAATCAGTTACAAATCAGGCCAATTTGTCATTCCCTACACCTCCTCCACACCCCCAATCCTCAGGATTCTATGGGACCACATTCAACTCTTACACAATGAAGAGACCTGTTCTTCTCACAGGCTACATCTGTTCATTTATTCTCTTCAGTTTCAGGTACAGAAAACTGCTGGTTCTGACAAAATGTCAATCTGAGTTACACTAATATCACCTTTGATATGGAGAATCCCACCCAAGTTCACTTGGCTCTTACATGATTTGACAAGTTGGTATTCAGGGGATATGGTAATAAGAAAATTCATGTTTTATAGGTTTAAGGAAATTAACTGGGGATTAATAGAAGTACATAGTGACAGCCAATCACAGGTCCAGAATCAAATAGAAGTCAGAGATCAAATCCTGTCAATGTATCTCCATCTAATTTGTATAGCATATGAGTAGACTGATTGATAATATTGTTTTAAACTATAAATTAATGTGCATGCTTTTGATATAATTCAATTTTTGACTTTTGGTGAGGGCACACCTGGTGAACTGGAGCAATAAAGCATCAGCATTGAGATAATTTTCATCCCAGGAGATTGTTGTGCAGCACAGAACATTAATTGCAGCAAACAAGAAGGGTAAGCTAAGTGTCCATCAAATTCTCAGACTGGAAATAATTATCAGGATTGACAGGTGATGTCTCATGGGAAAAGGTTCCTAGAACATTTTTTTAACATCTCTCTGAATATAGAGGTAAGTCAGAAGAAATGTTATCCCTAGCCCTGCTATTTAACCTGGAATTTCTATAACAAAATACTCAATGACAATTTTTATGCTAATACTTATGCTAATAGGGTTTAGTTTAATACTTAAGAATGAAAAAAATGGGGTTTGATGGATCAAAGTTTGAAGTGACTGTACCATTTACTAACTTTAAGCTACTCATCTTCCTTGGCAAGAGAATCTAAATTCTACTGACATAATTGTATATTGTATTAACTTCAGTCTTTCAGGGTGAGAGCCCAAGCAAAGATTAATTTTTATTAGATTTATTTAATTATACTTGACATAATTTGTTATCCCCAGGGAGTTCCCAACACCATATTATCTGTGCACCATCACCTCAGTCCCTTGTGCTCTTTCTGCCCTCATCCCAGACTCTAACCCCACCCTCCCCGTCAATGATCCCTTTGATTTAACTTTGACCTTTTGTTCTTGTGTTTTTTCTTTGTTTGTTTATTTGGTTTTGGCTGCAATTGGTCATTTCGTTGAACTCTCTCTTACATTTTTTGTTTGTAGTTGTTCCTTTACATTCTCCCTAAAATTGAAGTCATCCAATATTTTTCTCTTGCCTTCTGACTTGTTTCACTGAGTATAATTCCTTCTGGCTCCATCCATGTTTCTATAAATAACTCTAGTTTATCATTTTTGATTGCTGAATAATATTCCATTGTGTATAAATACCACATCTTCTTGATCCAGTTATCTACTTTTGGGCATTTGAGTTGTTTCCAGGTCGTACCAATTATAAATAGTGCTGCAATAAACATGGGGGTACAGGTATTCTTTTGGATTGGTATTTTTGTGTTCTTTGGGTAGATCCCTAGAAGTGGAATTGCTGGGTCATATGGTAGCTCTATTTTTAGTACACTGAGGAACCTCCACATGGCCTTCCATAGTGATTGGATTAACTTGCATTCCCAACAGCAGTGTACTAGTGTTCCTTTTTTCCACATTCTCGCCAACATTTCTTCTTGTTGGTTTTTTTGATATGTGTCATTCTTACTAGTGTAAGGCGATATCTCATTGTGGTTTTAATTTTCATTTCCCCTTTTGAGGGATGGTGAATATTTTCTCATGTGCCTGTTGGTTCTGTGCATGTCCTTTTTGGAGAAGTGTCTTTTAATTTCTTCTGTCCATTTTTTGATTGGGTTGTTTACTTTGCTTTTCTTGAGTCTTATGAGTCCTTTGTATATCTTTGTGGTCAGACCCTTGTCCGTTGTGTGAAGAGCAAAGACATTTTCCCAGTCAGTGGGGTGTTTCTTTGTTTTGTTTAATGCTAATGTTTCCTTTGCTGTGCAGAGCTTTTTAATTTGATGTGGTCTCAGCTGTTTATCTTCTCTTTCATTTTTATTGCTTTGGGAAATGCATCCTTAAAGGTGTTACTGAGATGCATGTCTTGTAATTTTTTTTTTTTAAAGATTTATTTATTTATGCATACAAGCACTGGGGTAAAGGCCAGAGGTGTGGGGGGGTGAGAGGATTCACCACAGAAAGCGGGGAGCAGAATAGGCAGATCAACAGAAGAACACTGCTGAGGGGAGCAGCGGGCACAGCAGGAGAGGTCTGCCACGCCATGTGGGTCCCCACTCTGGCCGGCAGCAGGGATCGAACTTGTGCTGCAGTGGCTGCGGCTTGCTTCATAGTGCGTTGCTTAACCCACTGCGCCACCAGGGAGGCCCTGTCTTGTAATGTTTTACCTATGTTTTCTTCTATACATTTTATGGTTCGAGTCTTATATTTAGTTCTTTTATCCATTTTGAGTTCATTTTTGTGTATGGTGTGAGATAGACGCCCAGTTGCATGTGATGGACCAGTTTTGCCAGCACCATTTATTGAATAAGCTATCTTTGTTCCATTGCATACTCTTTGTTCCTTTGTCAAAGATCAGTTGTCTATAGTTGTGTGGTTTTACTTCTGAGTCTGTTGTAATTTCTCCTCTTTCATTTGTGATCCTGTTTGTGTTTTCTCCCATTTTTTCTTTGTTATTCTGGCTAGAGGTTTATTTTATTTTTTCAAAGAACCAACTTTTGGTTTCATTGATCATTTGGATTTTTTTTTATTTCTATTTCATTTATTTCTGCTTTAATTTTTATAGTTTCTTTTCTTCTACTAGTTTTTGGATCCTTTTGCTGCTCTTTTTATAGATCATTGAGATGTGAGATTAGATTGTTTCTTTGAGTTTTTTCTTGTTTGTTGATGTGGGCCTGGAGTGCTAGAAACTTCCCTCTTACTACTGCTTTTGCTGCATCCCATGCATTTTGGAATGAGGTGTCCTCATTGTCATTAAGTTAAAAGTATTTTTTAATCTCCTCTGTAAATCATTGTTCTTCCAGTAGTGTGAGTTTCAATCTACATGATGTGGGTGGGTTTCTTGTTTTCATGATTTATTTCTAATTGGATACCTTTGTGATCAGTGAATATAGTGGAAATTATTTTGATCTTACTGAATCTGTTGATGTTGGTCTTGTGGCCCAATATGTGATTGATTCTGGAGTATGATCTGTGTGCACTTGAGAAAAAAGTGTACTCTTATTTTTTTGGGTGTAGAGTGTATAGATGTCCATTAAGCTCATGAGTTCTAGGTCTTTAATGAGGGCTATGAGGGCTCTGATCTCTTTGTTTATTTTTTGTCTTGCTTCTCCGTCCATTGGTGAGAGTGGAGTGTTGAAGTCTCCTACTATATAGGTGGTTTCTTTCATAGTTGATAGTAATTGTCTGATATATTTTTGTGCTCCTTCATTTGGAGTGTATATGTTGATGAGTGTTATATCTCTTGAAGTACTGTGCTCTTAACCATTACATAGTGTCTTTTTTTTTTTTTTTACCTTTTTAATTTTGAAATCTATCGTGTCTGGTATAAATATGGCTGTTCTTGCTTTAATTTTTGGTCCATTAACTTGTAGGACTGTTTTCTAACCTTTTACTTACAGTCTATGCTTATCTTTTGTGTTTAAATATGTTTTCTGAGGACAGCAGAAGGTTGGATTGTGTGTTTTAATCCAGCCTGCAACTCTGTGTCTTTTTATTGCTGAGTTTACTCCATTAACATTTAGAGTTAAAATTATTATGCTGGCATCTATATTCGCCATTTTATATTTTTGTGTTTTGTTTTCCTTTGCCTTATACTGTTCCCATTTTTTCATTCTTCTAATGGTTTTGACTTTAGTACTTGTTGTAGAAATTTTTAGAGAGGAGGTTTGGTCTTGCTAAATTTCTGGAGTTTCTGTTTTTCAGGGAAAGTCCTTATTTTTCTTTATATATGAAGGAAAGCTTTGCAGGATAAAGAATTTGTGGTTGGTATTTGTTGTCTTGAAGTTTTTTGAATATATCCTTCCATTATCTCCTTGCCTGTACTGTGTTTTCAGAGAGGTCTGATGTTAGCCTGATCAGGTCTTCCTTTATATGTTATCTGTTTTTTTGCCCTTGACAACTTCATTATTTTTTCCTTATCTTAGATTCTTGGGAGTTTTACTATTATGTGTCTATCTTTATTTCTCTTTCCATCATAGAAATTTGGGGTACGTCTTTCTTCCTGTACTTCTAACTTTATTTCATCTTTTAAGCTTGGGAAATTTTCCTCTATTATCTCCTTAAATAAATTTTTGTTTCCTTTATTGCACTCAGCTCCTCTGGGACTCTATAACTCTCATATTTCCTTTCTTGATAGTGTCTGAGAGTTCTTCAAGCATGACCTCACTTTTTTTCCTTCAGAATTCTCTGTCCTATTCTGTTTTGGTTCTGCTTCTCTGTCTTCTAGAGAACTAATTCACTCTTCCCTTTCATTCATTCTGCTTCCCCTGCTTTTCTTATCTTGCTGCAAGCCTTCCACTGTCTTCTTTAATGACTCATTTTCCTTCTTCAGTTCATTAATTATTTTTAACATACCATTCATTTATTCCATCATGATGGTTCTAAATTCTCTTTCTGATAGGCTGAACATTTATTCCATGTCATTGTTGTTGGTTCTTGTATTTGTCTTTCTTTTCTTGGTGTAGTTTTCCCCTGTGGGCTTGCTCGGTTAGTTGTAGTTTTTCATCTCTCTTCTGTCTGTTTTCTAATTCATTGTATTTGTTGGGACACTGTGTTGCTTGTATTGGCAGGGATCCCTTTAGGTGTTCTTTCTGGGGAATCAGGAACTGGTGGTCAATGAACAAACAAAAACACACAAACACAACAAGACAGACAAAAACAAGAACAAAATGTCCTTAGGCAAAGGACAGAAAGAAAAAGAAGATAAAGAAAAAGGGAGAAAAAAAAACCTCCAAAAACTGACACTAAAACCACAACAACAATATGGGTGGTGGGGGACAAGTTGTGGTGCAGATTGCCCTGCAGCAGAAGGTATGGGAGTTTTTCATGTCTTTTGTTGTAGCTGGTTGGATGATGGGGCTCCTGAAGACTCCTTCCCCCTGAGGAGTTGGGGTAACAAGAGGCCCCATATGTAGAGGCAGGCTTTATGAGGTTCCCTTTAATACCTTTCAAAAAGAGGAAAGGAGTAAAACGGAGGAATGAGGGGAAAAAAACAAACAAAAAAAAAGAGGTGGATGAAAAAAGGAAAGGATAAGTAAAAGGACCCAGTGGGGAGGGGGAGAAGAAAAAAAGTGTGGAGGGGTTGGGGAGAAGAACTCAGGAGTCTACCAGGCTCTGGGTGGGGGGAGGTTTGATTGGTAGGGACAGGTAGCCAAGGAGTGGCTGGCTCCCCAGCAGTGTCAGTGCTAGACTCTAGGCTCCCCTGTGCTCTTTCCCAAGTCTCAGGTTTCAGGGTCAAGTGGTTTGACTGGATTTTCTTGGTTTCAGAGGTGGCTTCACCTCAGTGTCTGATTACAAGCTCTTTCCTTCTGCTCTGTGATGGGGGTGTGGTTGCCTGAGATGTCCAGGTGCTTACCTTTGTTTGTAGCTGTGCCACTTGGTTTACTTTTCCCTTCTAGAGTATTGCCAGACTGCCTCAGCCAGCGCTATCTTGAGAGAGCAAAGAAGTGTTGCCAAAGTGCTACCAACTGGGCCAGCCCCTCTAGCTGCTGTAGTCTCCAACCTTCCCAAACCCTGGGTCTCCAGCCAATGTGGGCAGAGTAGGGGTCCCGTGAAGTGGCTCCCCAAGCACATGGTGAATTATATGGTGCCTGGGAACTCTGCCAAGCCCCAGCCTCAGTTGGTCCCAGTATGTCCCCTCCGCGTTCTCCCGGATCTCTGGCCAGCTCAGAGCGGGTTGCTGTGATTCACCCGCAGAGCTGCTCTGAGCCTTGGCACATCAGCTCCCGCAGAACCCATCCACAAAGCACGGAGGTTCACACTGGCGTCCTAGCTGTACCCCAACGTGCCTGCACCTCAGTCTAATCGTGGCAGCAGTATTCACCTCCCGCCAGTCCTTTCAAACAATATCCAACTGTTTCTAATTGTGCGAACTCCCTTAACCAAATGCATCTCTCCAGTCCTTCCCCAAATTCCCCCAAAGGCTGGAGTCTGGACTCACCACACCTGGATCACTCCCTCCAATGCCTATATCTGTGCAGATCTCCATGGATTCAGGTCCTGGAGTTCGATATTTGTTCTGATCCCTTTCCACTTGTGGCGTTTCTGGTTTCTCTTTCTGTCAGTCAAAATATGTTGGATTTGTGGGTGGGGGTTTAGGGGAGGGGGACGTGTTAGCAGGGTTATGACACTTTTCTCTGTATTTGTTCCTCTTCTATGTGTCTCTCCTTTCTGGGTAGGTTGCCGATAACATACAATTTACCCTCCGTGTCCCAGTTCTTGCAGGGACCTGCTGTATCTTCTCCCTATTGCCTGTTTCTTCTGGGAAGAAACGGCATCTCTTCACCACCATCTTCTTTTCAAGGCCCCAGGCAAAGATTGAAATGTGATTATTAGAGAAGTGCCCACTAGGTAGGCAAATATTAGGACAAAAGAGGAACTGAGGCAAATGAAAGATCAAAACTATGCAATGTTGAGCCAGTGGTGGTGACTGCTTCACAAGCAGTGATAGAAAGTTACTCAGCAAGTGTATTGCTAGATCTCATTTGAGCACTTTGGCAAGGGCAAGTCATGTCAGAACATTTCAATAATTGGGAAAAAGGAAGGATTGTCTGCTGAGTCCCTCCTGATGCCCATCATTTCTCATTGATTGAAGTTCACTTGTTGGAGAGTTCAGTCTTCTGTGTTTCTGTACTTGGTCAGTAGACTCTGTGGAAACTTCTCTGTAAACCTGATAACTCTCTTATTTTATCATAACCTGGAACTGGAGGAGTGATAGAAAAAGGAACAGAACACAGACTGAGATAAAGAATGGAGGTGAATAAGGGAATCTGAAAAGCTGCCCAAGAATTATGTGATGCTGTGAAATTGGTTCAAACCCTGGCAAATGAGAAATGAATGTTCATCTAAGTCTTTTATAAAAATTCACTTTATATATGCTACTGATTGTTTGAAGGTTGGACAAGCCTTTTTATGCTGAAAAATATTTTCTTTTCCAATTTACAAAAACAAAGAGTGAGGAAAATCCACACTTTTCTGTCCTTGTTGTCAATGCCCATGTTTGATCAAATCTAAATACATGAAGTGGCATTAGCATCACCACGGGCCAGGACATGAGATCTAGAGTTCAAGTCTTGACTCTGTCATTCACCAAAACTCAGGGAAGTTGTTTAAACCATTTTTGCTTCATTTTCCTCATCTCTAAAAGAATCTTAACAACAGTTGTCTCCTAGTAAAAGAATTCAGTGAGTTACACTATGCAAAGATTTTAGCATATAGTAAATCAGGAACAAGAATTATCTATATTCATATACAGATATGCTCTCAGAATTCTAACATTTATAGATGTGATTTAATTTATCTCCATGAATATTATGTAAATTATTCACACTGGACAATTTTAGTGGTACTCAGTGTAAGAGGCATGTATCATGTGATCTTAAAGACTAGTACAAATTTTTCTGTAAAGTAAGCACTTTATCATCTATAATTTGGAAATAGAATGGCAGCAACATAAAAAACATTTTTAATCTGAATAAAGAAACTTTATACATTCAAGTTTTTAATTATTTTTCTCTTATTTCTTTTACTACATTATTGGTTGATTTGGAGCTATTTGAAAAGTAATATTTTCCTCTCTGAACTTATATTTCCTCAGTAAAATTCATATCCTAATGAAATACATTGCTAAATGTTACCTCTATGACTCATCCCTTTATCCCTAATATTAGTGTTCTATTTATCCATATTAGACTTTAAAGCATTTCAGTTGATTTATGTCTTGGGTAAAGTTCTTAGGAAGTAAGTGCTTTTATTAATTTATTTATTCTACCCCATTTTCTGCCTATTGTTCTGTGTTGCTTCAATACTATCAAGAATATAACTTATTCACATTTCAGCATTTTCACTTAAACTTATATATTCCATTCCATTTTGTCTTATAGAAGTAGAATTTAATAGTTTCCTACTACATACTTTGTTCTTTAATAAAAATATGCACATATCCTCTTTTTAGGGCATAGATGATTATCAGTCTACCCACTACTGTCTATTCTCATTTTCTTTTAATCCTAGGTGAAATGAACTCTTACAGCAACTATCATTGCCACAAATTTTTAGAAAAGAATTTTCTGTTCATTCTGAGCCGGTTTTCTTAAAAGAATGCCTTGAATATTGCTTATTATCAAGAGTTCGAGATGGCACATACTTCTTAATGTATTTTTTTATTCTGATAAAAATTTTTCAAGAGACCACTTTTATCTTTTCATAAAGGAAAACTTGATCTTTAGAGTCAAAATGTTTAAGACAGTGATAGCACTATAGTACAATCTTTCTGATGATGGTGGTGATTCATTATATGGTTGTACATTCTATGAAGTGGAGTCTTGAAATTATGTTTGATATTTTGTTTCACCTTAATGAAGAAACTATGATTATTAGGATTTTGAGGGAAGATATTCAAGATTTACTTGATTGTCTTATTCAAAAAATGACCAAGCACTTACAGAAGCACTTAATGATTCTGGGCTTTTGATCTAATTATGAAATATGAGTAACCAATAAGTGTATTGAATGGACTTTAGGAAAATTATGAGTAAGCAAAATGTACACTGCACTAAAGTAATAAGTACAGGCAGTAGTAAGTACAGGAATTCTTAGAAAGGTTTGAGTTACATTGTTGAAGTTTCCAGTCTATAATGTTTATTTCTATGAACTTGACAATATACTTTGAGGATTTTCATAACATTTTTTTTCTGATCTTGTCAAATTAGTTGTTCTATTCATTTTTGACAATTTACTCCAGAATAATTAATTATTCCACTTGATAATTAATCTTTCCTGTTACTATAGGTTTCCCACAAAAGCTGTATTTTTTTCCCAATAGGTTTTTGCAAATGTCTTTATTCAAGTAGCCATTATCCTGCTCTTTGTTTAAAAATGTTCTTTCTGTGTCACAAAAGAAAAATTGTGAAATTTGCCTTTATGATGATGTTTCTTATATGTGATACTAAGAAATGTTTTTGAAAATGACAGAGTATCAGAATAAAATAAATATATTTAAATAAAATATATAAAAAGGAAATGTATTGATTTTAGTAAGTGAAAATTCCAATGGCATGGCCAAGTAGTCAAATGATCATATTAAGGCATTATTTTACTTATATCCCCCATCTCTACTGCTTTGTTTCATTCTCAAGCAGAGCAGACATCACAAACAAACTGAGAAACTAAAAGTTTAACCTGACTTTAACAGGTAAACCAAGAGGCAACAAATACCTAGTGTCTCAATTATACAAACAAAACTCTAAGAATTGCAAATCACTGTCTCTAATGAGGCTAGATACTTATAATGAAGACAAACTGTGGCCAAGGACATGGAATGCATTTGTTTTGACTAGCTTTATTTATTTTTAGTGTAGGTCTAATGTCCTCTTTTGTATCATCTAGTTGAGTAACTATACATCCATTAGAGATCTTATTTGAGGTAAAATTAAGCATTAGGAGTATTCTGTTTGTCTTTTTGTATCAGTAAGAAGCTTGACTAAGGTCTCAAATGAGCTTCCAAAAACGACTTTAAGAACTGCAATTCAAAATTTTCCTATAGCAGGATTGACGCTAATGGGGATATTGAAATAAGTACCCTCTGTCAGTTGATAGCTGCCACACACAACCCACCCAGAAACCAGTATCCTGTCACTGTGTGCACCAGAACAAGTGGCTGTCCTTCGCTGCCATCTCCTCACTTAGCCAGTTCTGAATATTAATCTCAAGTAGATTTGACTGATGGTAACTAAGTCAAAATCTTCCCATTAGCATAAAAGAGCAGTGATAAAAATAGCTGTTTTGTTCTAAAGTAGCAAAGCAGAATGAACAGTGTGAAGAAATATCAGTGTGCTCAGAGGGTATTAAAAGCTATAGGTCAATTGTGAGGCAAGGAAGTACATCTCTGCTCAATATATGGATTTACAGTCAGGAGGGTGTACACTGTATGAAAAATCACGTTTCTCTTTCTTTCATTTTGTTATCAGTGAATGAATGTTAAAGCCAAAATAAAGGTGTACTTTATCTCAATGACATGATGAACACTTTCAATGCAATATCTGTGAGCTGAATGAATGACTCTGAAAACAAAATTGCATTTAGTATATGCACAATTATAATAGCAAAAGTTGGTATATCTTGTTTCAGAGTCAGAATAAGAAATAAAGCAATGATATTATCAATATAAACTGTGGTAATACTTACATAGCACAGGAGTAGAAATCTTTGAATTATCATTAGCATATTTAAATATGAAGGATACTAGCTAGCACATTAAAATCAACAGAAATTTGTTATAGAGACTCCAAAATATCAAATTTTAATAAATGTATTTTTCTAATAGCCATTTAATAGAGACAATAGCATATTTTGTAAATTTAAGGAAACAAATCATTTAATTATATAATTAAAATAAAAATCTCTAATGTGCAAATTTCTATTAATGATTTCCATGATAGTAGACAGCAGAAATTTGGGGCATTCTCCAGGGCTCTAATTTTAGAGCAAACTTAAGATAGAGCATTTTGATTTATCTCCAGAGAGCACAGGTAAAATATAAAGCTGGGGACAAAATAATATTATTATATAGTAAAAGTGAGTTGGCTCAAACTAGCATTTACTTCTTATATCAAGAGGATTTTTATTTTATTTTTTTGCATTAGGTGTTAGCAACAAAACAAGGTCCATGAAAAAGAAGTCCCTATCAAACTCTCAGTGTTCATCTTCCACAAATAGAAAAATAAATTATAAAATTCATATGGAATCACAAAATGCTCCAAACTGTCCAAACAATATCAAGAAAAGAGAAAACCTCTGAAGACATCACACTCCAAATCAATTAACCTGATTTTAAAATAGGAAAAAAAAAACCTGAATAGACATTTCTTAAAAGAATACATTAATATGCCAGTAACAATAGGAAAAGTGTTCAACCACATTAATCATTAGGGAATTGAAGTCAAACTCAATAAGATATCACTCCATACCTACTGAAATGACTTCACAGAAACTACAGCAAAAAGAGATAACAAGTGTTGATGAGGATGTGAAGGTAATCCTTGTATACTGTCAGTAGGAATGCAAATTTGTACTACCATTATTAAAAACTGCTTGAAGGCTACTCAACAAATCAGACTATGACTACCATATCACTCAACAACCCTTCTTAGTATATTCCAAAGGAAAAGAAATCAGTATCTCAGAAAAGTATCTATACTTCCTTATTTATTTTAGCATTATACACAATGCCAAGATAAGAAAACAATGTTTATCAACAGATGAAAGCATAAAGGTTGTATCTGTCATATCTCACATAAAGGCAGCTATACCGTGAAAATGCATTGTTAGGAGATTTCATTCTTGTGCTAGCATCATAGAGTGCAATTACACAAACCCAGATTATGTAGAGTTTATGGTATAGTTTACTGAAACCAGTCACACATATGGTCTATCGTCGACTGAGAGATAAACAATGCAGAATTACATAATCTAATGGAATATTACTCAATCTTAATAAAGAGCATGTATGAACCTGAAGATCTTTATGCTACGTGAGATAGGCCACATGTAGAAAGGTAAATTCTACATGTTCTCACTTATATGTAGAATGTAAAATAGTTAGGCCCAGGGAAATAGGCTAGGAAGTCATGTAAGATGATTAACACCTGGAGAACTAGTACACAGCAATGTGATCACAGCAGACAATATCGTAGTGTGTGTATAGCAAACCCATGAATACCACTGTTTTGTTCAACATTCTTCTGCTATAACATTCATGAGAAAATATGTTCAAGATTTGGACAGAGGCCACCTAAAATACACCTTAAACTAATTTATCATGTTTCCCCCCTAAGTACAGCAAAACGTATGAGCTTGAATGAGAAAATTGGTACTTACTAATCTCGTAACTAACTCAAGGACCACATTTATTTGAAATTCATTTGTCAATATTTGTTAAAAGAACTTCTATATTATCATCTCATAAAGTGGTGTGCAAAAAAGTGTCCCATGATTAGTTAGGAGTGGAGAAACTAGCACATAACACAATCCTCCTGCACAGACACAAGACAATCACACATTACATTTTTGTTGAATTCCTGCCAATAAAAATATTATATTTAGACAACATATGAGGCTTTATTTTCTTCACATAAAACCCTGAGTAAATATTATTTTACGTGCCTAGCTTTAAAAAATTCATTCATTCAATATTATTTATTATGAGTCTATAATATAAAATGCAGTGACACAATGAACAACAAACATATGACTATAGATATATGTGTGTGTGTCCATTATGCTTATTTTGGAGAAAAGTCACCTGTAGTCAAAATACATTAAAGTCCTTTGTGCCCCTTATATTTAATCTTTGTTGCTGTATCTTGCCACATAACTTTACTCGGTAAAGGACATTATTTTATGTTTTACAACAATTTTCAGTTAATACTACTGATGGTGGAGATTAGTTTGATTTCACAGTTTAAAAGTCTTGGATTCTCATAATTTATTTGTTATCAGGATCATATGTTGTCATGCCATTACAAAAAAGTAGAATCACATTTTATTGAAAGCATCTTTTGAAGTATTTCTATTTCAAAAATAAATTCACTAGAATAAAACAGTTAACCAAAACATTTTTCTCACTTTTTAAAAAGCATTAGTGATTTTCCACAATAAGAAAAATCTCTCTTGAAATTAATTTTTGATGATTTAAATAAAAATATTAAACACTGGTGGATACAGATGTAGTGATACTGTATGGGAGTACTTAGTGAATTTGAATAGAGAATAATAATGATTTAAATTAAAGTTTCCAATGATGCATTTAATTTAGCCTTGCTAGGATTCTGGTGATGTTAAATAAATGCCAATGAATTCTAAATTCTTATTTGAATATACAATGATAGCTTTATTTAAGTATTACTTAAATGTATTTGAAGTTCTTAATGACTTACAAAAATTAGAATCAAAGAACACCAGGATAAGACTGAAAATGACTGACTAGCAGATTTGACTAGATGAGATGCTATCTTATTTTGGAGTAAAAATATCAAAATATTGAAATAAAATTCAATTTTTTAATTAAAAAATAGCAGCATGAGTACATCTAAAAACAAATGTTAAAAATAATAGCTACTAATTTTAGGCACTTAGATTGTTTCCAGGTCTTACCTATTGTAAATACTGCTGCAGTAAACATAGGGGTGCAGGTATTCTTTTGAATCAATGTTTTTGTGATTGGATTAAGGAGATGTAGTACATATACACAATGGAATACTATTCAAAAATCAAAAAAGATAAACTAGAATCATTCACAGAAACATGGATGGACCTGGAAGGGATTATGGTCCGCGAAATAAGTCAGAAGGCAAAAGAAAAATAACGGATGGTCTTATCCCTAGGAGGAATATAAGGGAACCAAATAAGCAATCTAAAAAAGAATAATAACAGTAATAATAATAATGAAAATACAGCAAAAACAAAAAGACAAGGATGAATTGGGGACTCTTTGTGGGGAGAGTGGAGGGAATGGAATGAGGGCAGACAGAGTACAATGGACTAAGGTGATGGTGCACTGGTGAAATGGTGGTGGGAAATCCATGGTGACCACAATCGATGTCAAAAATATATAAATAATAAAAAATAGTAACTGATTTCTACTGACCTCGAATTTTTAAAATGTTTTCTCATTCTTTCAATATGTTTCCAAAATCACATTCAGCAAAACATAGGCCCTTAAAATAGCATTCCTCTCTTTTATTGACCTGACTGCACTGGCTATGTTCTATAGCACCAAGTGTGCTTCTACTTTCAAAATATATGCCAACACTCATCTGCAAAGTTAACTGAGTCGAAATACATGACAAAAGGTTTAACATCACAAAAATTCAGATATTTGTTTTCACTGAAAAGTTCATTATACACTAAAAGACAATTTTTACATTTCTGTTGAAATGTAAGAGTTTAATGTTTATATATGCACATGCATATATGGGACATTTATTTACTTTAAATTAAACCAAAATATGACTGATGTTATAAAACCTATGATTAATGTTTAAAGGTTTAAAATAGAAAATCAGTTCATAAATACTTTTAATCGAGAATATTGATTTTACATATAAATATCATGTAACATCTGTTCTGCTTTATAGTTGTTAAATTGTGATGATCCACTGATTCTTGCTGCTGTACATTCCTCTCCATTTTACTAGTCAGATTTATTTCCATTTTAATCATAAAAAACACCAATGATTTTCATTCTGGTTTTCATTTATCCAGTTTGTTTTTTTTTAATATATTCACAGTATAGCATTTTCACAAAAGGGTCTAACACGCCATATACATTATTTTTAAATTGTTCACTGAAACTTAAATAGTTGAGTTTTAAGTCCCTCAAAGCAAGCAGACAGGCAGTACATTTTTTAAATGCCAACATTTAACATGATGGCAAAATCTACCTATGGAAATGAGTTAATAATCTTAAAATAACAAATTCATGCGATGACTAATAAGATGGTCATGTAATTTTAAAGTTTATTCCTCAATTCTGTCTCAATTACAGATATATGCACATAAGCACATACATGCTTACATGCCACCAGTAGTTATACAAACTGTTATAATTAATCTGCTTTTGAGTAGATACAAACATATTCTAGACTAAAAGCCATATCAAAAGAAACAATATCCAAAAATTTAAGCAAATGTAGCATATGTGACTATACCACACATGGTAGTACTTTTCATTATGTTATCTTATACATTCTATGTAAATATAATTTATATATTTTTATATAATCATATATTTCAATATATATATTTACCTAAACATAATTTACTTTTTAATTTTAGAATATCTCATATGTTTCCTCATTGATTTGAGTTTCCTGGGTATTTCAAAAGATAAGTCCACCTTTGTTAAACTCTATAAATACATTTTAATTAATATATTAGGTAAACTGAGATATTTTCCATTTTCATACTATCCCAATCACAGCTAACTGAACTCAATTGTCTATAAGAAATTTAGCCTAACATGAGGCATTAAGATATTTTTAAGATGCTAGTTTGGCATCGTTTAATTTGTCCTTTGTACTAACATGGTCTGTATATTTGGTCTGTTATTTTACTGTGCATATATTAAATAAAACATGATTTTAATTAGTGCTGTGATTCCTTAAGGAGAGTAATTTATTATTAATGTATCATTAATGTCAAAAAAGGGAGAGACTGACATGAATACCCAAAGAAAGCTTGAAATGTCTATAATACTTTCAGAATAAAGACATCCACAACTAAAGTTATACCTATTCCAATTTAAAACACTTGCCGATAGAGTAGTTGAAGATAACAAGCTTCCTAAAATTTTTTGATGATGTAAAATTTAGATACAAATCTCTCTTCCCTTACATTTCTTATAGCAATATTATAAGCAATAGGTAAAATATTCCTCACTATTCAAGAGACTTCCATTGTATACCATCAACATGGGAAAATGAAAAGGTAAAATTAAAGTATACCATATTAAAATCATTCTGAAACTATAAAGAAATATAATATGTTTTGCCCAAAGGCCTTTTGAAATATAAGTTGACATTGAAAGTGCTTTAAAAAGACAAATCCTTTGAACACCATACCAGAAAGTAAGATATTCAATTTCTTGAGGTCCTCAAGGCTAAAATTTAAACATGACTGCCACAGTTAAAAGGCCCTAGTGATTATGTCCGAGAACTACAGAGAAACTAGACATTGGTCAAAAAAATAATAATAATTTTCCCTCTGGGGGTAATAGCAAATACTATGAAAAAATAATTTTAAAAGGCTGTTACCTAATACTTCTATTGAAAAATAATCAAGTTATTTTAACAGCTAATACATGCCAGGGATTGTGCCTAACACATAAAGAGATGAACAAAGGCACTCAGACTTTTAAAGACTAGGACAGAGAAAGACATTAAACTAATTATAAATTGCATGAAGGGAAAGATTTGGGTAGTCATATGTCTGCATAATTGAAGGATTTAATTGTTTTGCGATTGAGTCATAAACAGTGAGTGAATGCAAAAATCCTTTTGAGGGGAAAAACTGATTTTCTTTAGGAGCTGCATATTAAGATATTGAATATGATCTAAGTCTGATGAAAAGGGAAAAGGACATAAAGGTTCCAGGTGACCACATAGTGTTCAGATCATGTAGTGCTGGCTAAAATTAGGTGAGTTTTTGTTTGTTTGTTTGTTTGGTTGGTTCTTTCTTATTTTAAAGGTAATAAATAATAGCAAGTGACTGAACAGTATTTTAGCAGAACATGATAACAATACAAATGTTTCATCTCAGGCCCAGAGGGGTTTGCAATTTAGATAAAACTAGATGGTCCAAGACCATTTAGAATATATTTATTTTTAGAAATATAGGGAATTGGTCATGAGAATGTGGAAGAGTATGGTACTGGAGGAATATCAAAAATACAAGAGCTGGAATTAGCATGATTAACGACTTGTGTTGACTGGATATTGTATATCATGATAGAAGGTTTTCTTTTTTTTTAAGAAGATTCATGGGTTTCTAACAAGAGTATTTAGGGGAAATTAATAAGGTAGGGGAAAGTCAAGAAACAATGAAATTTCATTTTCTACTTACTTTTATTCACAATAAAGTTACAACAGTTTCTTCACAATAATAGGCACACCCATTATTGGGTATTGCCCATTCTTGGAATTCAAACTAACTCTGTGTATGACCATAAATATTTTCTCCAAAATTTGATAAAAGTTTTTGACTTTTTTTTCTATAATTCCAATTGCATGGCATTTTCATGATTTTAAAAGAAAAATTTCAAAGTAAGCTGAACATTAGAAAAGAAAGTGAATAAAATTTCAATATCTTCATTTTAGAGATCTTGGTTAAAAATTAAAATACACTAAGAATATATTAATGCTATCAAAGAAAACTTAAATTCTATAAATTTCAATTTGCCTGTCTAAGTAACAGCCAAGTGAAAATGCAGAGAATGAAATATGCATTTTGGGGTCTGCTGGATAGTTATAGCTGTATCTAGTTACAGGTGATATCTAAACTATGATGTGGGTGAGAAAACCCATGAAGAGAATGAAGCATGATCACACAGGAGAAATATGGAACCACTCAAAATAACTTATGGCTGAAGAAGTCATCAAATTAAAAGGAGCCCTATGATGAAAAAAAGGCACCTCAAGTTTAAAGGGAGAAATAAGTTCATGCCTTTATATTAGAAGATAATGCAAAAAAGAATTTTGGTTTCATTTTAGCAAGTTACTTGCCAAGATGGCTTCATGTACCTTCTTTCCTATATCCACAATGTTGTTCAATGTAACTTTTGTAGATCTTCCCTTCTAGGGAGGCTCCTTTTTAAAGCTCATCCTCAGATTCAAGCTACCTCTGTGTCTTCCACTGGCTAATAGAATTACAAGAAAATACCATGCACTTCTCTGTCCAGGCCTCAAGAAGCCTTTCTTCATTAATTCCTCTTCTTCCTTCACAATGTGAATAAATCAAGCCAAAAAAGTCCCCCAAATTTAAGAATCCCTAGTTGGGAACCACAGCTAACCACAGCACTTAAATATATGTGTGAGTTGACCAACAATAAGAAGAACCACTCAGTTGATATCAAAACTTGTGGCAAATAATAAATAATTGTTGCTTTACAATTGGGTGAATAACACAATCATTAATCTTGAGTAAGATTGTAACAGGGTGGTACCCAGAAAAAGGGGAAGTTCCAGGATCCCGGTTCTGCCCTAAGGAGGGTGGAGCTGAGCAGGGATAAGCAGATGCTGGAGAGAAGAGATAGAAGGACAGAAGGAGGAAGAAGGAAGCAGGATGGAGAGCAGCAAGGAGACCTAGAGGAGGCCCATGGAGCAGAGGGACATGTGAAGAAACTGCATTTGTTTCTTGGTCTTGGACTGGCTGGAACAGCTGTGGATGAGAGACCCATGGGGAGGTTAACATTGGCAGCTTTCATCTTGATTTTGATTTTGTTCTTTTCCTCCCAGATTTGTCTGACTCTTTCTGACCCTTTTCTATGGGTCTCTACTGAAAGGTCCTTTAGACTTGTGGCAGGCTTTTGGGACTTGCTTTGGGCCAATCGTATTTGACTGGACCTTTACCCTCAAGGAGATGGGTAACTTGGATGCTTGACTTAGTAGCTATCTTTGTCTTTTCTGTATTGTTCCCTAATTGAATTAAAGTTCCTTTCCATTAAAGGACTTATATGTTTGTCTTGATGTGGCAGATGGCAGAACCCATTTAGAGAGAGCAGTTTTGAGGGTTCTTTGGTGCCCCTCTTCCTGTCTTGTAACAAGGTGAGAAAGAAAATTTGTGATTCAAGATGCAATTTTTGTCATTTTTTTGTTATTTATAATTGTTTCCTCATGGTGGTATAAACGTAAGTCAGACTTAATAATTTGGAAGAAATGGAGATTAGGGAATTGGACACAGGACAGAACCAAGACTTCTTGAATTCATGTTAAAGACTAAATCTCAATCCATGGGAATCTGGGAGGATATCCAGCAATAGCGAGTACTCCTCCCCAAAATTATTGGCAGTGAGTCTATGATTGTCCCTATTGATGAATGGCAGATGTAGGGGTGGATGTGGAAAACATTGTTTTATTCTGTTGGACAATGAAAGTATTAATTGCAAAACCAAGATGAAAAGAGTTCTTCATGGAGAATGGATATAAAAGGCAGAGCTTATCTTAAAAGAAAGAATAGAAAGAGATGAGTTGGAATAAAGATATAGTTGAAAAACAAAGTAATGGTCCAAAAGAATAAATAGGTCCCAGAATAAATCATTTCACAAATATTTGTGAGATTATTCTGATAAGATATCTACATAGTTCTCATAACTAGATAAGAAAATTGAAGATCAATTATGCCATTTATCTTCTTCTTTGCTTCATTTACACAGCCAAGCAAGAATTGAAGTTCCATCACATATATATTTTACTTAAAATTCATAGGTAAATTGACTTCCATTTTCATCCAAGTACCATACTTACCATCGACACATTTTATAAAATGCTTATTAAAACTGAGGAGGTGCAAAACTAAGTTCACTTATCAATGTACCTTTTTTAATTCTTTTGTCTTGTAAAATATTTTAAGTACATCCTCATACTTTTAATAAGGAGCAGGGCTAAATAAAACTTAAGAGGAAAGTATATAAAATTTTACATTAGTTCTAAGTGATAATATGCATGTCGATGGCAATATGGTTATTATCTTTAAATTCCACTCAACCTGAAACTGCATTTCTTTGATTGACTAGTCTTTCAACTTACAAAATCTTCAATCTATTAATTAATATAAGTTTTTCAAAATTACCCATATTAGAAATGTCCTCATTTCCCCTTTATATCAACTTTCATTGTCTTAAATGCAGAGAACCACAACACTGCATGAGACTATCACCCTAATAAGACGTGAGGTGACACTTCTGATTAGGGAAGAGATGATCCTGATGTTCTTCCTCTATTTGCATTTGACTCAGGAAACCTCAGGAGAGAGAAAAGACAACTCTGATTCAGGAAAGGATTCAGACTGATTGAATTGTTAGAATTAGTTTGTTCAACACGTCCTCCAGAGACATCAGTTATGCCGTGAACCTGATTCATAGAGCAACAAAGAGCACCTCTTGTGCACCTCTAATGTGCAAGTGCAATGGTTGTTTATCTTAATAATGAGTCTCTGGTTTACTAAAAGGCCAAGAAGAGACTGTATGTTAGACAACATGATGTATCATCCATTTCTCAAATGCAACTGTGCAAGGAAAAATGGGTATAGAATTCACAAGTCTTGTCCTAATGTGGAAATAAAATGAAACTGCATTTAATTGGTAATAATTGGGACCAAAGGCAAAGCATAGAATAGAATAGCAAATACATATACCAAATAATTAAACAAAAAACTTCAGAGAAATGAACATATATATGTTATAAAGACATCCAGTACTAAAATTAGATTATTCTGCATATGGAACTTAGTATAAACTGTACAAAATTTTAATTCATTTTAAACCTTGTTATTAGAAATTTTAGCAAGAATTGTCCTTTTGAACATTTCCAGAGGGCATGATGCGTCTCAAAATCATTAGTATTTTCTAATTGTTTTATTATTAAACCTAATATTTTATATGCTTTTCTTGGTGCTATTTATCAAAATTTTATTTAAGAGATTTTATTCCCATAATATAACTTATACATATAAATAACTGATATTAGATTATAGGAACATGGCATTTTTAAGAAGCAGCAGTGAATGTTCCATGATGTGCACCCAGGGTATGTGTATCTTACACCTGACCTCTGAAATATATAATGTA
Organism: Galemys pyrenaicus; assembly: GCA_019455555.1. NCBI lineage: Eukaryota > Metazoa > Chordata > Mammalia > Eulipotyphla > Talpidae > Galemys > Galemys pyrenaicus. The sequence goes on from JAGFMF010011521.1 coordinate 462,565, forward strand.
TAATAGCTCTGAAAATGATCTCATGAAAGAAAGACATTTAATTAGCCTGGTTTTTTTCCCTCAAATTATTTAATCATGAAACACTATACTTCCATCCCCATTACAATTAACATCTTGCTAAAAGACATTTGCCAGGATAGCATTGTGAGAAATATAAAGTATTATCATTCCTATAAATAATAGTTTTAAAGGGATAGAATTCTTTTTAATTAACAAAGGGAAAGGAGTATATAATTATTGAGCACCTGGTATATTCCAGCAGCTGTGAAAAGCACAGTTTATGTTATCATAGTTAAGATAAAGATGCTTGAAAAAAAATTAATTCTGGCTTGAAGATATAGCAAGCAGGAAAATGTACAGCCTCCACATGTACAGCAAGAAAATACCGAAACAACTGTTAACAGCTTTTGTGAAATTCATCAGAACACTGAAGTCAGAGGACAAACAACTAGCCCAAACTATGGAGTGAGGTTTTTCACCTGCAGGCAGAAATAGGACCAGGGCATAGGATACCAGTAAGTCAGCAAGATTTCTGAAGGTCTCTCATGGTTTAGTGCAAGAGAGTTAAGTTTTAGGGTAGTAGACTGGGCAGGGAGTTTCAGATACTGGCACAGGGGCTCACATGAAAACATGACAGATAATTCTGCAAATGATTTCTCTTAGTTCTGCTGGAGAAGAACAACATTCACTTCCAATTTCTTCTCAGGTCTCTCTCTATGAGCTCTTCTCCAAATCGAAATCCATACTCTGAAAGGTGAATGACAACAAAAACTATAACTTAAGAACTCTCATAGAAACCCACTATATCAGGTAGAGAAAAGGAGAGAGGAGAGAGAGATTGATATTCTGGGAAGGGAGCAGAATCTCGACCAGTGAAAGAAGAACCAGGGTCAGCACTGTATCTGAATACTGTGATAGTAATGCCCTGACATTCAGGACAACAATGCCAGTCAAAGATGAAAGCCACATCAGATCATTAGGGAAACCCCAGTTTCCACCATCATCACACTGACAAGTGTCACAGAGGATAACAGAGAAATAGACATAGGGTTACAGAAGACACTGTCATAGGAAGTAAAGCTAATGGGAGACCAAAAATCAAGAACTGGGTCTCAAAGCCAACGGGAGTGAGACTTGGAGACAAACCCTGGGAACATTCATTAAAACACCATAGAGGTGGAAATGAAAGAGTGCACCTGAAGATATGTCCACATGCAAATAGAAAATAAGGTAAAACACACCCACACCCCTACCCTCTCCATTACTTATGCAGCACCCTCATCAACTTGGTTTTCAAGCTGAGGAAATTATCAGGTGAACCCAAAACTGGAAGGAGTCTACAAGAACACTAATTTACTTTCTTCCAGAATGTCAATCTTGTGAAAAATAAACAAAGAAAACAGTAGCTAGGGAGTGATTCTAGATGAACACAAAAAATTACATGAAAAAATTACAAAAGTCAATAAAAGAAGCTTGATATTACAAACTTAGGAAGATAAATGAGAAGGAGAAGAGGAGAAATCATAGGTTGCAGAGCAAAAAAATGGTAAAAGTCACCAAGTGCCAAATACTCTTTGGTGTTCATTTAATTAGAAAATTTTGAATGTAAAGAAAAAAAAAACGTTTTTTTTTCTGGCCTCCTTCTGTATTATGTCTAGCAATATGTCTGTGTCATAGGAGGAGATCAAATTGTTGAATGAATAAGTGAATGTGTGAATGAATACTATGAACCACAGTTTTCTGTTGGGTACACATTCTAAAGAAGAAAAGAAAATGTTACATTGGACTGATCTTTCTCTATTACCAAATATAAAAGCATTCTTTTTGTGGACTCTTTTTCATATTCAGGTATCTTAAAATTTCAAAACTCAAACTCATTTCACATGAGTACACATAAAACTGTGGGTTTTAGGTCTAGTCATCATTATTAATTCTCACTTTGTTTTTCAAATTTTCAATGAGCTAGTTGTTAGCTAGTAATCCTCAGGATATATTTATATACACAATATAGAATACAAATCAGTGGGAAATGAACAACTGAGCAATGGTTTAATAAACACTGATGAAAGTAAGAAGAATTATTTCCACTAAATTTCATTTACCATAAAATAACCTAGACTTGTATATAAGTTCATCCTCTAGAAATAAAAAACTAGTATTTTATAAGAATCAGTATAGTTTTAGGACCCCCCATTGTGCCCTAATGGTTAAGTCTCAGTGCTATCATGCTATCACCACTATAACCTGAGTTTGATCCTCAGACAGGAAGTAAACCCACATGGTACAGCAGACCTCTTCTGTCTCACCCACTGTTCCCCTCACCAGTGTATTTCAGTCAATCTGCTTGTTCTGTTCCCCATCTGTCTCTGGTGAATTCTCTCAACTTCCACATCTCTGGTCTACACTCAGTTATTTGAATGTATAAATTAAATAAAAGTCTTTATTATTTTTTTCTGGGATTTCACTCTTTTTTATTTTGAAATTTCTTTTTTTTTCCTGCTTGGTTTCCTTTTTATTATTATTAATTATATTTGGAATCATTTGTAGTCCCCAGGGAGTACCCACCACCATTTCACCGGTACACCATCACCTCAGTCCCTTGTGCACTTTCTGCCCTCGTCCCCATCTTTGTCCTCGCCTCTCTCCCCTCTCCTCCATGGTCCCTTTGGTTTATCTTGGCTTTTTGGTCTTGTTGAGTTTTTGTGTTTGCTTTTGGTTATAATTGCCCATTTCCTTGAGGTTATTCTTTGTGTTGCTGTTATTCTTTCATATTCCTCCTAATAGTGAAGCCATCCGATATTTTTCTCTTGCCTTCTGACTTGTTTCACTGAGTATAATTCCTTCTAGTTCCATCC